>LR991008.1:1205000-1805000 GCA_905163435.1 Mamestra brassicae | reverse complement strand
ATCGATCATCGCCGTGCCGGCTGTCATAAGTAGATATTTGGCAGTCGTTGCTGATATCCAGAAAGTTTGACATCATTCTTGCCAAGAAAAATTGTGTGGACAGTCGCTCTAAGTGAAATATTGATGCCAAACATCGTTGGGAATCGGCTGGCAGATGATAATGAGTTTCTTCGATCATGCAATAAAAAAACATTTAATAAAGTGAGTTTTTACTAACAAATATTCGAGTACAAGTACACATGCAAGCATTGTTTTAGTGTTTGAATGTGTTTTTATGATTGACATATTAAATAATAATAATAAAGCCTTTTATTTCTGTCTCCTGAGATAACCCTGAAGTAACCTAGTTCAGGAGGCAGAGCTTTTATGACGTAACAGTGACACTTGTGCAAATAAATGAATTTATTATTATTATTATCTCCATGCACTTTAAATTGAATTTAAACTAACATAATACTACAGTAATATAAAAATATAAGAAAGTGTGTTTAGGGCATGTCTCCTCTCCGGATATAGGCCACCTCCAACTGTTTCCTTTGTTTTCCTTTAATTTCATCGACCCATCGATCTTTTGGTCTTCCTCTGTTCCGTTTGCAACTAGGTCCCTTCCATTTAGTGACTCGTTTAGTCCATCTCTTGTTGATTGGCATATTAATAGATTATTATTATTTTTTGTTATTTCTATCACTTAATTATTTGATTTTATTGATTGGTATCGATATAATTTGTTATTTCTATATATTTTTTTATTTTATTTATAATATCTGTGTTGTATTTATTGAAATCAAATCTAAAATTTACTATAATTTACTTGTTAATCCGATTTGACATTCAATAATAATGTGTATGCAATATCTAATAATTTATAATAAAATTATGACTCTCTGTACGTGTTAATACTTACTGTAAGTGCAGAGAGTACATAATTGAAACTAAATAAATAAGCGTATTGATGAGCCAAAATAAACGTTTTTAAGACGGGAAAGTGTGTTTTAAAATGTTTATTTTTCATTTCAAAACGATCTGCGTTTTATTATCCAAATATTAAATCCAAAAATAATACCGAAAATTCAATATACCAAAACAGTAACCCTAAAACGCTGCATCATTTGTCACAGTAACTTTCAATAAGGGTACAACGTACCAACTTCATATCATACCTCAAAAAATATTCCAATATTATGATTTATGACATAATACCGAATGGCATGTGACTATTTGCGTCGACCGATGTAAAAAGACCCCTACATTTGGGTTTGCTGCTGTAAAATGTGGGTTTAGGTGGGTTGGTTTGTATTAAGATAAATATTTTTTCTCCCCTAAGGTATGCAAAAATGTCGCTCAGATATGCCCCGTTCGGGATAATACTAAAATAGCGGGAAGCAGTTTTTGTTCATATAAATCTTCAATAGACTTAATACACTGGAGTGCTATTGGATTTTGGCGAAAAAAGGGTAAAAAGAGAAAGGGAATGAAACATTTCATATTTTTATTATGAAGCTGTAAAAGGAATGGTGTATTTCGGAAGGCTATTTGTATGCATTTCGTAATGAAAACGTAAAAATGAAAATTACGTCGTCACCTTTTTTTACGATTTTGTAAGACATTCTCTCACTTACGATATCGATCTACTTATTTCTTTTATATTCGTAGATGAAAAAGTCGCAATACCTTTTTTACTCCAAATCTAAATGATTTTAATGTTTTGGAAAGTCGATAAGGCTTTCCAGATCCCAATACCTTAAATCTTTTAAACCTGTTACCTAGGTACCTACTAGGTTGTGGAGTTCAGGTAGCCCATGTAATGTAAAATACCGGTAAACTGGTAGCTGCCTCCAGGTAAACTGAAAGCCGAACCCAACATGGCTAGGCTAGGCAATCTACCTAGCCTATCAGCCATGCCATGCCATATAGCCAACCCTTTATCAACTGTGTCAGATTTTTAGATCTAAAATTCAATTTAATTATAAGAAAAAAACAAAAACAAAATCAAACAAAACAATAATAATTAAAAAAAAAACAAAAATCAAATCGGAATTGATCATCAATTTCCTTAGACCTAAAGACCTAAATTATTATTTTTTTTCATTTCTCTCTGTCAATAGTTCTGATAGTTATATCAGAATTATTAAAGGCTCATACTTATACATATTATATACTGTTTATCATTCAATAAATATAAGTGTAGAAAACTTAAAAGATCTAAAAGCACCAATTCATCAATTATAAACCTATTTTTATGAACAACTATCTTTTGCCCGCGAATTCGTACGCGCATATGCCGTTTTTTCCCGTTCCCGTATGAATTTCGGGAAATCCTTAGTGCTCCCCTATGGAGTGTAGGGAAGCTACATGCCAAATTTTAGCTTTCTACGACCAGTAGTTTCGGCTGTGCGTTGTCTGTCAGTCACTCAGTCAGTCATGGAAGAATTTTATATGTTACGATAAGTATAATTTATCTATCTGTATAATTAAAAGTCTTATTCAAAACAAAACAACACTCTCTCGATCACACTCTAAGCTTACAGTTAAAATATTACATGTACCATACAAATATAAAGCGAATATGTGCGTTATTTATTAGGTGCGAAATACTTTGATAAATCACCACCTCCGCAAGGGGTACAAATGTACCCCCTACGCATTGTAAAGGTTAAAATTGCTCTGACTATAGAAATGCGAGTGTGTATAAGAAATATATCGCAGTATTAGAGACAAATATGATTGAAGAAAATTGGTGTGTTTCGTATTTCTTATCAGTTGATGTTCAGGCTTTCTTCTTTTGTTTGTTTTTGGGGTGGGTAGACTTACTACGACTACACGGTTATTCGGATATTCGTATTGAACTTCCTTCATAAATTAGCACTCATTATATCAGTTGAAAGACGTCCACTGCTGGACCTAGGCCTCTCCCAAAGGGGGCGTTTGCCATAATCGCCACGCTTGGCAGGCGGATTAGCGATTGCAGTGTAGCTGCTGCAATGCACAGAGATGATGCTGCCCATTCTCTGGTGAATCCCTTAGTCGCCTCTTACACCCTCGGAAAGTGATGAACGGTGCTATTAGTTCTGTATGGTTTAGACGTAAAAGAATAGCACCATCCCAAATTTACACTACGCTTGTATTTTTTGAAGGGATAGGCATCTGTAGTACCCTTATAAGGAGTCTATGCTCCTCAACGGGCATAGGTTTAAAGACAAGAACACGTGGCCGGCTGGAGTTTTTATTTTTATTACGATTGATGGGCTCGTGTTTGACCAGTATCTTACCTGATGTTAAGCGAAGATGTGGTCGATGATGGAGCTTGCTCTCACCTAAAAGTTACCTATTCACTCTATTAAGTCTTAATGACTCTCAGAGTCAAAGTCAAAGTCATCATTCATTTATTTCGACTATACCATTAAAAGGCACTTAAAGTAATAGTGACTCTAGTTGTCCAGTCGCAAAAAAATGGATTCTTATGGAGAAGAACAATACCAAGAGGGACAATACTAATTTTTTTTAAGCAACTTTCGCATTTGCATCTCAGTCGTAATCTGTCAAAAATGTATGGATTTGAGGCTTTTTCGACAGATTACGACTGCGAACGTTGATAAAAATTTAGTAGAATTGGCAGGCAGGTTGTGGCTTCCAGGAAACTCGGACACTGGCCGTTCTGACTCAGATTGTCAGACTCGGTTTCATCCAATTCGAAGCCACGACCTATAATACTAGAGGCAATCAATAACAGACAAGCACTGGATAGAAATATCAACGCAGAACACTTTAAGAGATGTAACATCCCTCTAATACTGACAAATGACAATCAATAAATTGCCAATTTTCACACACCCCACCCACTACTTCCACCAACGTAAAAACACACAATTACAGACGAAAACAGTGCAAATAAAACATCAATACGCGATGATAAAGTACACAAAACACAGGGTACCCACCCCTCGGGGACGGGGGTAGCTCTAAGAATAAATGCCCTACATAAACCGGAGTGCTAGAAAATGTACGTGAGCGTTCTTAGCACACCATATGCGGGGATTTGTATAGAGCTGTTAATGCAAAAGTTTTAGGATTTTGTTTTAGAGAGAGTTCGGTGGGATATTTGTTATTCTGCGACGAAATAGTATGATGTGTCTATGCTTTTTTATCGCATTGTTCACTCTGCATAATTTCCATGAGATTGCGAAACAGTGTATATCTTTAAATAACTTTAGGTTCTAGTTTTATTAAATGAAAAATTGCGTTACAGCTTAGCTGTAAAAAAAAATGCGAGGAAATTCTCTAAGCAAAAACTCAGCATTTTTTGAGATTGTAACCGGCGCTATCGTTTAAATCTTTGGAAGTTGTTTTGTATTGGATGGCATATAAATGATGCTCATGACACACAAATGGTCCCAGCCACCTGCAAATTAGACAAGATCAACATCTCCATTTTATCCAGAAAACAAAATTAATTTAAGTATTATTATTATTTCTTATATACTTTATTGTACACCAAAGGTAAATAATTACAAAAGGAAACTTAAAACTAATAATAATGGGCGGCCTTTTATCGCATCACTCATGTGTATTAACAGCTCCATATGAATACCGAACGTCTCGTTACAAAGACAGTTTTCTGTGGCGTAACGCGCGAGTATCGCATTATATCATTTATAAACAAAATGTGTTAAAATAAATCGCACCGTCGCGCCAGGAGCCTCAGATACGCGGTTTTAATGGCCACACACGATGTGTGTATATTTTATGTCGCCGTTTATTTGAGGATCATTTTCGAGATGATTTGAGTACGAAATGAAAACTGTGTTTGTGGTTGCGTTGAGGAATTTTTGTTAAGGTTTGGAATATGAACTTGTACCTACCAACTTTAAATAATAAAGTATATGTACATGCGTTACAATACATTGGATTTTAGAAACATTTCGCTTTACAAGGCCGATTTTTTTCTAAAATCCGATTAGTATATTGGACCGGGTACTGAGAATGAAACTATTTTATGGTTTGTTAAAGTTATGGTACCTTTCACTGTCATTTAGACCTACTTAAACCAAAAACCTGTCAGCAGACCTCATACAATTGACAGAAATACAAGGTGGTTTTAAATTATTTTAGTATTAAAAGTATTGTGGTACAACCGGGACTAGACAAAAATTAAAATTGTTTATTTACACAAATTTTCAACATTGGTATTTAATTAAGTATGCACAGTCTTAGAATTGCGATGTGGGGATAAGGAGGGGTTAAGTAAACTACATGACGTGTGTTACTTTGAGAGTCGATAGTGAGCTGAGACTCAACTGTACTCAACTACAGTCCTCAACTGTCCTCTCTCCTTTAATAGGTGGTTTAAATATACATAGATAGTAGGTACGTGCTAACACTAAGCCTACGGAAAACAGTATATCTACCTTAACTTAACCCTGAACAATATAATATACGTGACTTCTCACCACAGGATATTAATTACAATATAAATGTACTGATACTGTTCCTTAACTAGGCCTGGGGCCTGTATATTGGAAGGCAGTGTTCAGTCGCACAAAAGGTAGACAGTACTGTTTGCACATAATTATGGTCGCACAGATGTCCAATATCATCATCTGCCTAGCCTTTTCCCAATTATATTGGGGTCGGCTTCCAGTCAAACCGGATTCACCTGAATACCAGTATTTTACGTGGAACGGCTGCCTACCAGACCTCCACAACCCATTAACTGGGTAGCACGGTCCTCATTGGTAAGACTGGTGTCAGATTTCTTGGCTTCTGACTAACCATAACGACTACCAAGGATCTACAAATGATAGCCGGGACCAACGGCTTAACGTGCTTTCCGAGGCCGGAGGAGTCTCGGTATGTTAAGATGGTCACCCATCCACAGACCAACCTCGGCAAGCGTTGCTTAACCTTGAAGATCGACCCGTGCGGCTGTTATTATTTAGCCACGAGCTCCTCTCACAGATGTCCAATAGCTGTACAAAATAATGCCTACACAACAAAAGCAATACAAAATACAGCTAAAACCAATTAACAATCACTGGTCCATCAAAACTACCCCCAGGCGTAAACATAATGACAGCCCCGACACGTTACCCGACGAAACAATAGCTGTAGCCACAATTTTCTCCCGTATCCTTACGCCGTGGGTACCCAGTGTACCCTACGCGGGTACGTAGGTGGTTCGACAGGCCACCCGGAGCTAGAAAGGTGCTCCGCAGTGCGATAGGAAATTGTGCGAAAGCTTAGATACGTAGCCGTGGGCACTGCCCATCTGGGTGCTGGCGATAGAATAGGGTGGATCGACCGGTAGTTGCAAATTATTTTTGTAAAGGTACCTATTAATAGTTTTTTTTTTATAATACTAGTGCGGTAAGTTGGTTTTTACAAATGAGTAGACGAATATAAGCTCGAGACGAAGTCGAGGGCTTACCATAGTCACAAGTTTGTAAAAAACCAATTTCCGCACGTGTGTCATACAACGTTTTTCAACACATTTGCGAGAAAACAGTACAATAGGTACTGAAACAATTTTTTTTTTTTAGATATCAGTCGGAAAGTCGCAACAATCTTTGACGTTACTTATGAAAATAGCGTAAATTTGCAAATGGCGCCACGTGGTGAAAATTAGAACTACATCTTTCGTCTCATTTTCTCTTTAGTATCATAGTGAGACAAACGTGACACGTATAATAATGAAATATTAAGAAGTGTGTTCATGTTTCTTTTTAAAAAATCAGACACATTCAGAAAAAAAAGCAGTTCTGAATCTGTTACACGGCTTAAAACTGTCTGTTTTAGACGCTATTGTAATTTCTCCAATTAGAGACACTAAAAAATTACCCTCAGCTCAAGAAAATACACTTTCAACCTGCAGGCTTATCCACACAAATCTCACCGCAACATTCAAAACACCAGAGGCGTTATTACAGGTCGGCACTCGGCGCCCACTATTGAATATCGGACAAAGAGCTCTAATTGTTCGTGTGCCGACACTCCGCAATGCGCCTCTGGAATGGTCTGGAACTCTGGCGTCCTGGACACTCTCTCTAATATCCACGGCTGGAAGCTCCATAAATTCTAAGCATATGGGGGAATAGTTTTATCGGTCTGTGTATGGAGGAATGGGAAACTGATTTGTTTACGTTATCTGTGATAGTAATTCAGTAGCTACTGTTTAACCTTTAGATTTTACCACGATTTTGCAGTGCTTCGACTATGTTCGTAGAAGCGCACACTGATGGGTTTCATGCTCTTATAAGGAAGCAGTGTGAGTCGTGTTAGGTTAGGTTAGTATTATAAGCGTGGTCGCAGACAGGTGGGACTCTCCACTGCTGCGCCACTGGATACGTTTGTATACTGCACTGTGAGCAGTGGACAGTTCCTCCTCGTCCTAATGTGTGTAACTGTGTCCTTAATTGTTTTTCTTTTTGTGTTGTTTTTATTTTTTTGTATTTTTTTTTTGTTTAATGTGTGTAACTGTGTCCTGAAGTGTTTTTCTTTGTGTGTGTGTGTTTTTTTTTTTGGGAATGAATTGTTTTTAGTGTGTGGATTTTATCTGAAATAAATTTTATTATTGTTAAGCATCCCTACAAGTTTACAGAGAAGAGGTGTTAAAATTTAGACACTTTCGGTGTGTTAGTGCCCGTTCCCACATAGACGTAACGTCTATTTAAATGGAAGACGGCGACCGGACGTACGTGTTCACACTTAGACAGACCGTCTGTTTAAACGAAAGACGGCGGTCGGGACGATCAGCAGATTCATTCACACCACATTCGATCCGGGCGTTCAGACGGCTCTTCACATTGGGAGAACGTCCGTCTTAAAACGTGAATTCGTTATTTTTCTCGGATCCGTATAAATCTGAACAGTTTCATATAAATTGTACTGCGCCAGGCATATTCGTCTCTCTAGACGGACCGAAAAAACAGACGGTCCGTCTAAGTGGAAACGGCTCTAATGGAAAATTGGGAAATTGAAAATTGGTAGTAGTAATGATTAGCATCGTTCACTTTTGTCACAAAGAACAATAAATTGCTAACCGAATTCTTGTCCCGCTGCATGCTTCCTTTGCATGTTCCAAATCTTTCTGTTTCAGGTGATCTGTAACCAAGCTCGCCGGGCAAACATGGTCAGATATTATGACCTTTGTATTTGAACCTTGACCGGACGGCATGTCGTTATTTCCATGGTAGATGGGTAGGCCATTAGTGTGGGACGCTACTTCTGTCGATACTTTGCTGGGGAGTTTGTTGCGCCACTTCTTCTTCCCAGCTATAACACTAGGAAGTGGTGACGGGCGGGCGTTTTGGGGGACTGTCTTTATGTAGAACTTTGACGTTCAAAAAGTGCTGGCACTCAGCCTTATTTGAATAAATGACTTTTGATTTTGATTTTTGACTCTTGCGCCATCCCATCTTCCTAGCTCTTCGTGATGTGCTGCGGTTGCGGAGAACCTAAAGCGGTGGAAATAAAATAAACTTGTTGGTAGTTATATTTTGGAGCCGTTTGGGATTGAAACTCTCGGGTCGTGGGTCCGAGTGCGCATATCTTGTTTAAAGATCTCTCAAGACGCTATGTTGACACTTCGCGTGATCCAAGGGCTGGCTTTTACCTTGGTCAAAGAATAAGCATTGCCACACAACGTGGCAATGCCGCCAGTCTTTTGGATACACTTCCAGTCGACAACGATGCGGATGAATTTTTTGGCGCCATATTTTAGGGTTAATTTAGTAAGGAGTTTTTATTTTTATTTATAGTGTATATACCTTGATTATAATTGTGAAAAGGTACGTGTATGAGCCAAGAATTCGGTTACCAGCGTTTTCCGAACTTTGTCAGTCATTTAAACCGACATCAGCTGCGGTGTATCTAATATTTCCAGGTATTCGATTTTAGAGGTACAATTTTGTAGATTAAGGACTATGAGTTAGATGCTATTTTAAATACTTTACGTACAAAAAATATGGGCTTACCAGATTATTCCAAGAATACCCCTTGGCTCTTGTCTTGGCTTCTGACTACCTTAACTCCCGTCAAAGATCTACAAACGACGCCATTGTACATGATCGTTATTGTGACTGTTTTATAATATAAGTTGTTTTGGTATAAAATAAAGAATTATTAATTATGAATTGAACGACAGGCAGGACCACCGGCTTAAGATTTCTGAGTCACAGAGGAGTCTCGGCATAAATAGATGTTCACCCATCCGCGGACCGACCTTACAAGCGTTGCTTAACTAAGCCAAGAGCTTCTCTAGACATTGAAGGAACAACTCGCCAATATTATTAATCCCTCTTTAAAAATATAACAGACGATATTGCAAAGAGCATCTAATACGAGCTAATTAACACAGTTAAGATAAAGTTATGCGAACTATCGTCCGATGTCCGCGCACAAAGAACTTAGCCACACATCACTTAGCATAATAGTGAGATCAAACGAGCATAGACCTGAGAATTCATAGAAATGGGCAAAATTATCATCTACCTCGTAGCTCAGGAAGGAAACACGGGAGTAATGGTCATTTTTTTGGGGTTAATTGTTAATTTGTCATCTATTTTCTTGAAAACCTTGTACCTGTTATCACACTAATATTATAAAGCCGAAAATTTGTGAGTGTGTGTGTATGTTTGTTACTTACTTCTTCACGCGCAAACGGCTGGACCGATTTAGATGAATTATGGTGTAGAGACTATTTGAGTCCCGGGAAAGGACATAGGAAAGTTTTTATCTCGGGATTATGTTTCCTTGAGATAATTTTCGACATTCACGCGGGTGGAGCCGCGGGCGGCAGTTAATATTACTATAACTTTATTTAAAATAGTGAAAGAAAAATACTTTAGGCCTTTCTTAGAGATCCCTTCCATTTGATGCTACACGGCAAATTTTGTATTAAAATTAAATTCATGTATTCTCAATACTCGAGCGTTTACATCCACGTAACGCGTCTGCATTTGGATCATAGATCTTCAATATGTGTACCAAATTTCAACTGTCAATTGAAATTTTACTTAGATTCGGAGTGAATTGGCTGACACACGAGTTATTCCATTCCGTTTTATCGGAACCCTAAAACTTCTATTTTTGTAGTAATTTTGTTACAATAGGTTAACGTAGTAGGAGATACTAATGGGTAAAATATTATATCTCAAAAACCAAATGGTTACGGCATATATGTCGTCATTGGAGCAACCAAAAGAAGAGAAGAAAGAAAAAGAACGAGTTTATTTGTGCCAAACATAACGCATAAAAAAGATGTTATGCAAGTTGAAAAGGTAAGCGTCACATCCACACAAAACGGCCATCGCTCAGCATAATACTGGGACTCAAATGCGAGACAGAAATTCAGCGCTGGTTTTTTTTAATATTTAATATGGGTTTACTCTTGACTCTAGTCTAGGTCGTAGATGACAGAGACAAAGTCGAATATAAAATAAAATTTCCAAAATCCCCATGCCACCTTTATGTCCCTCGTCAGTCTACAATTCCCAGCCCGCGGCTATATTTCTCGGCAAAGGTCTGTACAAAGGCGATACGTGGCAGCAGCATCGTTGAAAGTTATCTATCCTATTCGTGGTTGGTTAAACAATAGTCCATTACAACTAATAACGTGGAGTTTAACCACGAGTAGCGTGTGGGTTCAAAGCGTATTTTGATTTCTGACTGACGGTTCTTTAGTGGCGGGTTTTTGGAGTTACCTGTAGTTCAGAAGATACAGATAGTTTAAGGATAATTTTCTGATACTTTAGGGTTAAAAATGTTACGTGATTGGTTCAACATTCAAATGATATTTATTTTGTAAGTAGGTTAAACATAACACTTTTACACGTCAATCTTTTTTGGTCATTTTTAAACTAGATGAGCCCGGTGTTTCCTAGCTGACTACCCTGAGAAGAAACACCGAAACAAACTCAGAGGTCAAAGTCTCTTTTAAAGTCTACACAATCGTACTGGCCAAATCATATGAGAACCATGTAGGTTAATGTCTGAAGTGGTCTTTTGAGGAAAGTACCACACAGATTTGAGTGGACCTGTCCAGACAGTGCAAGTATTTGTCAGTTATCGTGTAGCTCAAACTTAGAACTTTAAGAAGCTCAACAATTTGACGAACAACACCAAAGGAAGGACATTTGGATAGGCAGCATATAGAACTCAAACTGCCAGACTAACATGAAATGAATCCCTATTGCGATCTGCATGGTCCTCACATTCATAATACGTTATATGAGGGCCATGCAAATCAGTGTCTGAAATGGTCTTTTGAGGAAAGAACCACACAGATTTGAGTGGACCTGACCAGTCAGTGCAAGCCTTGGTCCGTTTGAATCCTTTATTAGTAAATTTCTTTATTTATAGAAGGCAGCAGCTAAAATAATTTATTATTCAACACTGTAACCTAATTCGAAAGAAGGCTCGCAATTCTTACTTAAAACATTTATTATTGAACTTGCCAAAACTTGCCTAGATTTGTGAAAGTAGCGAAAAATCTAATTGAAAAAGGTCTGGCCATTTAAATAATGATTGAGGTATCTGATGTATTGTATTTATATGTACCTTAGTTATAACATTGCCTTGGATGTATCTGTGAAAGTGTTATAATAATGAATGAATAAATAACTTGCTAGAATTAAGGCTTCGCAAAATTAAAAACATAATCTTGCAAAGAAAATGTCGTGTGTGTGTTCTGCATGGTGTCGGACGCAAAAGAATAGTACCATCTCAACACTTCCCGTGGGTGTCGTAAGAGGCGACTAAGGGACTCACCAGAGAATGAGCAGCAGCATTATCTCTGCTTCTGAGCATTGCAACAGCTACACTGCGATCACCAACCCGCCTGCCAAGCGTGGTGATTATGGCAAACCCCCCTTGGAGGAGGTTTATGTCCAGCAGTGGACGTCTACCGGCTGATATGATGATGATGAAATGTCGTGTGGCGACTGGAAAATGTAATCAATAGTCCATCTACACTTCTACACTAATATAACAAAGAGGAAAAATCTGTATTTTTGAGTGTGTGTGTGTATGTTTGTAATGAATAAACTCAAAAGATACTGTGCCGATATCAAAAATTCTTTCACCATTGGAAAGCTACATTATCAGCGAGTAACATAGGCCCCGTATTCCCACGGGAACGGGAACTACGCGGGTGAAACCGCGTGACATCCGCTCGTCTCCAATAAAGCAGATAGCCAATATTCGTCATATATTGCTTCAATTCCCTTTAATATTTCACCAGCCTCGGGCAACCGACATCTATAATAAAATTCACCTTATAGATTTCATAGGAAATCACTGGCAGGTAACAATTTTATTAAACAACTGTAAAATCGATACGGCATGGCCAATCGATGATGGTATGTACGGATATTACAGTTTGGAGGTAATGATAACACGGGTTAGTACCATGGGGAATTGATGGCTTCGGGCGTTTACTGTGTAATATTGTATACTAAGTGAAGTTTGGCTTATTATAAGGTATTGTGTTTTTTATTAATTCGTTATTCTAATACAGTTTTATCTATCTGCCTCGCGTTCTCCCAATTATGTTGGGATTAGCTTCCACTTTGACCGGATGCAGTTGAGTACCAGTATTTTACATGGAGTGTCTGCCACTCTGACCACGAAAACTCAGTAACTGGGTAACAGTTATGTGTTACCCAGTTACTGGGTTTTCGAGGTTACTAGGTTTTTACCACTTGGGAAAGACTGGTGTACTTGGCTTCCGGCTACCCGTAACGATTACTGGCTTACGGCCGGTCTCAATAACGCATCTACCTTTGATCAACTGACAAATTAGCTAACAACAGTAGCTGAAACGTCATGTTTGCCTTTCAAACAAGACGTTTCAGCTATTGTTGGTAGCTAATTTGACAGTTGGTTAAAGGTAGGTACATTATTGAAACCGGCCGAAGATGACACGTTTTATCATCTTGCCGTAGATGATAAAACATGTCATCTTCGGCCGGTTTCAACCACTCAGCTTAGCTCAACACCGGTAATCGTTGTTGAGCTAAATAAAGTAAAGCGACCAACAGCTTTCATGCTTTTTGAGGCACGACGGAATCTTGGTATGATAGAAAGAGGAAGTCACCCATTTACGGACCGAACTCGGCAAACGTTGCTTCACCTTGAAGATCGACTTGTGCATTTGTTACTATTTTGCCATAAGTAAATTTAAATTATTTCTAGTTATTGAAATATGTCTTCGTTCCTCAAAATAACTACTAGTTTTGTAATAAGCTTCAACTCAATTTGACTAAACAAACCTGAGGGGGTGGGAGAAACCTGGAGTGGAACTCTCTGCCTGCGTCTGTGTTTCCGAACGCATACAACCCTAATCTCTTCAAATATTAGAATGAACAGGCTTCTTCTGGGTAAGCTCGCTCTATCGTCGACTTTGTCCTGCCATCTATGACCTAGACTAGAGCCTTGGGCAAATCCACCCAAAATTTTAAAAAAAAATCTGTTTTGTCAGTCTAAACGGTCCCATTCTCGGTAAAAGGCCTCCCCCCATTCCTTCAATACATACTCTTGAAAAACAAAACACCCATTCCTCAGGAGAATAAAAATCACCACAACCTACCTAATAAAACCACATGTCCCCTAAAACTTGAACCCGACACTTCTCACTTAACCCACTCCGAACAAAACTTAACCGTCCAAAGTTCACTTGATGTAAAGGTCACTTATCGGAGGGATGTGGTCTGATCGACCTGTGTAAGGTCAAGGTGAAGAGGGACGGGTATTGGGCGTGATCGATGGGTACCCGACTTAGGTGGTAGTTGTAAAATTTATTGGGATAAGGGTTAAATGTTTGATGGAAGGGATGAGGTGCTGATCAAGTGTTATGGGGAGTTTTATTGGCTTTAACGGTTGTTCAGTTTGGTTATTAATACATTGAGGTTGTCGTATGTGGGTAAGTATTGGGTGGGTTAAATAATGTTGTCCCAGTCAGTATTATCTATAGGTAAATGTGAAAGTTAGGATGAATGGTTGTTTGTTTCTCTCATGCAAAAACTCCTGAACTTAGTTAAATGAAATACAGTAACAACACATCTCTCTCATTTTTCTTATTGTTTTTAACGTGTCTTTACTAATATAATTTAAGAACTACTAACACTATCGTTTAGGGTATAATTTAAGTGAAATAAAATTATGTATGTGGGTATGTCGTTTTCTGGCAATTATATACTTTTTCTTCCTTTCTTCGATGATGATGTAAAGAAGACTTTACATCAAGGGTCAAGAAGTTGGAGTCGCGCCACAACACGAATTTTAAGTCATTCGTGGTGTGAGTTCCAACTCATCATTATAGAGACCTTCCTCAAAGAAGAGTTTTGGCCGAGGGGTGTCATGTATCGGCGATTCCGCGTAAGGCTACGTGACACCACATGGCGCAACACGACGCCGTCACTTCGTCATTAATATTTTTGTGGTTTTTATAAATATGTATGATAGTCTGTCAGGTAGGTATATATGTAATGGGTTATATTATTATTATTATTGTTTCTAGCTTGGATTAGGTAACACATTTCACATTTCTGACTTTTATGCGGGTGCAGCCGCGGGTGGTGATAGTATGTATAAAATATCAGAGAATTGCCTGGGGGCTATTACAGGACCAGAAGAAAGAAGAGGGGGTCTATTTTAAAGTGTGCCAATAGCCTAAGCTCTTGGAAATTTAGTGAAATCAATAAATACTAATATTAAAATTTGATTATTTATTGATTTCACTAAATTTCCAAGAGCTTAGGCAATTAATATTACATACACAACAACATTACCTACGTTTAAAAGAAAGTTAATATTATTCTCTTTATTCATCTTACTACCTTATTCAAAACATTTTTAAATATTTCTCAAACAAAAAAAAAAAACATTTAAAAAGTAGTAGTCCGCCGGTGTCGGGAGCAGGGTCCAAGCTACCGGTGGTTAGGGCTCTAGAGAAAGGAACATCCACACAATACGACTCCTATCGAGGAGTACTGCCTTCTGTATCAGGCCCTTTACCCAACCGCGTAACGCCAGCTTCTACAGGTGGTCGTCGAAGCACTTGGCCATCAGGCCATTGGCCGTAACGACAATCGGCACAATAACAGCCGAGTCCACATTTCATATGTCGACAGCCTCGTGTGATAAGTCGAGATACTTGATTTGCTTCTCTTTCTCAGCCTTCACGAGGTTCTCGTCATGCGGGATGGTAACATCGATTATATTATCATTGTGCAACGCGCTAATCGGTCTATCACCACTATGTCAGGCTTATTGGCAACAATAGCCCTATCAGTGATGATAGACCGATCCCAGTACAACGTGACATGGTCATTTTCGAAAACTGGTTCGGGCACGTACTTGTAATACGGTACCTCAGAATCCAGAAGTTTGTATATCAAAGTAAGTTGCTGATGGATTATCCTGGCCACTTGGTTATGCCTGTGCAAGTACTCGCCGTTAGCAAGACGAGACCAACCAACAAATATGTCTGATGGACTCACCCGGACGGTGGCATGCCCGACACAACCGTCCGTCCTTCATAATATGCCTCCGGTAGTGATTCGTCAAGATTACTTCATCCATTATCGTACAGACAAAACCTACGGTTTCTCCGAAGAGATCGCCGAAACGTAGCCAGGTCGCTGAGAAATCCACATCGGACCCATAAAAGCGCCCGTGAAGCTCCTTGCCTATCCATACCGCCTTGCGGTCATCTGTAGTAAGTATCACA
Source organism: Mamestra brassicae (assembly GCA_905163435.1). Classification (NCBI taxonomy): domain Eukaryota; kingdom Metazoa; phylum Arthropoda; class Insecta; order Lepidoptera; family Noctuidae; genus Mamestra; species Mamestra brassicae. The sequence continues at coordinate 1,789,276 of LR991008.1, read as the reverse complement.
GGTTTGCGCCAGTTCTCTTTAGTCACAGACAACGGGGTGAGTTCCTTGTTCACTTAATATCCGTATCCTATCCAAAAGTACTATTAAAACAAGTACCTAAACAACGATAATCCGACAAACCCTATACTCTTTCAAAGTTCTTCGTAACACATATAAAAAGTGTCAGTACACGACATTACCCTCAAATGCTGCGTGGTACAAAAATCCCCCAAGCTCGGTTCGCACCTGTTAACCTATCAATAACAGATATCCCGGTACGGGCCGTCGAACGTCCCGGCACGGAGCTGAAAAACGATAAGTCGGTGTAGGGTTGACTCTGAAGTTTCATGAAATAATTTTTGAATTTTACAAATAGTGAATCGAGAAACGAACTTATGTAAAATCAAAAAATTAGAATAAATAGCAGTTTCAAATTATGAATTGGTCATTAATCGTATTTTTAATCTTCATAGTTTAAAAATTAGGAACACGAATTCTGCATCGCACCTAGAATAAAATTGTCGTTGATTAATATCCATAAGTATAAAGGACCACTCAAATCTTTCGGTTTAAGAAGGACCACATTGTCACAATAAGAGAAAATTTTCAATCAATTGCATTATAAAATAAGATAACATTACACTACAATCTTCATGAATCGACCAGTTACTACCTTAACATGTAATGATTCCTTTTATTCAGCGCCACAACTTTTAATTTTTTTTTTTCGAAAATATCTTGTCTATTGGAAACCAATCAAACTGCCAACCCTATTCCTGAAGCCGATCAACCTGTTGCGCCAAACATTCGATACCCTTCAATGGCATGCTAGACAGGAAAAGCACTATACGGCCGGACCTGTGTGTGAAAAGGATGGGACACAAGTGTGAGGGGCCCACTTGAGCCCACACGTTCCGATGGTTTCAGCGGACCTATAAATATATGTTCGAACTTTGGTGCCGATGAAGTGGGGTGGAAGGAGCTCTACTTGCGTATTTACCGCTTACTAAAGTAGGAACCGCTTTAATCAATGGCAAGTCAGTACACTTAAGTATGTTAATCATTAATGGAAAGAAACTGATACAAAACAGTTTTTATAGAGAATGTTCAACATCATGATTTCAGCCGTAGGACGTCCACACGTCACATCAGGCTTGCGAAATTACTTCGAAAGTGTCACCGCGGCCCTGGAACGCAAAGGGCACATGGACAGGAGTCTTAGTCAGAGTTTTAGTCTGTAAGAGGCTGACACTCCCTTCCACTGCGCCCAGAGCGGAAGGAGACATTTGATGAATTCCTATGCATGAAAAAAGGACGTCCACTATTGAACATAGCCCTCCCTCATGGTTCACCACACAAATATACCAAGTGCTCCTTGCATTCAGCAGAGTCCAGTGGCTCCAACCAGGCTGGTGCCTGGTACTGGTTAGGGAGGTGGTCCTCCCTTTCCTCCAAGCGGAAGCGCGTCCACTATAAAAATTTTTGGCTTTTAAGATGAAAAGAATGTCCAATCGACAATTAAGGACTCTGTATTACGAAAACCTAAATTGCAAACTATGAAACCTTAAAAACATTTTTTAAATAAATCCTGAAACAGAGTACCTTACCGCTCACTACCATTGAGAAAAAAACCATAAAAGTGTTGTAAAAAAAGAATCCTTCGGCCGTCCCGTTCCCGGAAGCTATCGATGTCCGGAGACTAGGGCTGTCCCGCACGAGACTTTATTGAACACCGGGATCACATTTGCATATCGACAAGTGATTTTAAATTCTCTCCCGTGTCCCGTAATTGATATCCGGGGTTTTAAACGGGAATGAAAGGTGATTTTTTAACCACTGTTGAGTTCGATGTGATTTTTAAATTCTGCTGCATTTGACGGTTGATTATTTTTTGTCGGTGAGGTAAAAAATGTGTTTGTATTTTTGTGGATTTTATTGAGACGATTAGTTAACGAAAAAACATGTGATTTTAAATACGTTTTAGTGAATAATGTCGGTGAATAATAAAAGCCGCACGGATCGGTCTTCACAGGTTAAGCAACGCTTGCCGAGGTTGGTCTGCGGATGGGTAACCATCTTAACATACCGAGACTCCCCTCGGAAAGCACTTTAAGCCGTTGGTCCCGGCTGTCATTTGTAGATTTTTGGCAGTCGTTACGCATAGTCAGAAGCCAGAAAATCTGACACCGGTCTGGCCGAAAAAACACCGTTTTACCTAGTTAATGGGTTGTGGAGGCCTGGTAGAGAGCCGCTCCACGTAAAATACTGGTATTCAGCTGAATCTGGTTTGACTGGAAGCTGACCCCAATATAGTTGGGAAAAGGCTAGGCAGATGATGAGTGAATAATGTCGGTTGATACAGTATTGAAAAGAAGATAGTAGAGGACCAACTAATTTATTCTAATTGCTCTTGTAAAGAAGATATAGACTAGTCATCATTATCAACAGCTGAAAGACATCCACTGCTGCACATAGGCCTCCCCCAAGGGGGGGGTTGCCATAATCGCCACGCTTAGCAGGCGGGTTGGCGATCGCAGTGTAGCTGTTGCAATGCACAGAGAATGCTGCTGCCTATTCTCTGGCCAGTCCCTTAGTCGCCTCTTACGACACCCACGGGAAGTGATGGGATGGTGCTATTCTCTTACGTCCGACATGGTATTGACTCATTGGCATCTCCGTCGTCTGAACGTCTTTTTGCCACCCGCTAAGGCTGGTATACTATCACGCTGTTTTACATCCTATACATCATGAGTTCATACAATAGAAATTGGGTTCGTTACCGGACATTGTTTTCAATTAACTCCTCATTAAGATTGATTAAGAACATCACACCCTAAAAGCAATATCATAAACAATATTAACAAGAATATAAATGGTTAATCTGATCAGAAAGCATTGGCTTCTTGGATGCGTTCCAGATCGCCACGAAGACATTACTTACAAAGTTTTACAGTGAAGAGAACTTTGTTAAAAGAATATTATCTTACTAGCTGCCGTCCGCGGCTTCGCCCGCGTGTATATCGAAAATTATGCCAAAACAACATACTCCCGGGATAAAAACAATCCTATGTCCTTTCACGGAACTTAAACTATCTCCAAACCAAATTTCATCTAAATCGGTTCAGCGGTTTAAGCGTGAAGAGATAACTGATAGACAGACACACTTTCGCATTTATAATATTGGACAACTTTAGATGTGAATGTTAACTGTATACTGGACTCCGGTTTCAGGAAATAAATTCATCGACGCATCACAGATTAAAAGTAATGGTTGCGACAAAGCTTTGAACCGTGTTGCCCAGTTACTGGGTTGGTTAAATTTGAAGCCGGCCCATTATAGTTGGGAAAAGGCTGGGAATATTGATGTAGGTACCAATGCTTAGGGTTTTCTTACAGACTTCGGGTTGTGATAGAAACTGTTTTTAAGCAAATTTTGTGCTGCCTAACCAATCCAAAAAAGCAAAAAAAAAAATCATGACTGCGTAGAAAATTACTTATAATAAGTAACTCATAACTTTTAATAAAACTGAAAAGAAAAAAAAACAAGTTCAGTCCAGAAGTGTAGAAAGCAATTTAATTACTACAACATTAAAAATAATTTTATTATCAATACACACATAAAATAAAGCAAATAATAAATTCTAATACGGATCATATTGACTGGAACAGTCGGGATCCATTAAATAATCTAGACTAAAATCATTTAATTCAAAATGGGTCCCGACTATTGCAAAAACCTTCTTAGGCAGTCGGGTAAAAAAAAGACTATTACGCAAAGGGTTCCGTATGAATACAGCAAGAAGTTTTAAGTTTGAGCTACACGATAACTAACAAATACTTGCACTGTCTGGGCAGGTCCACTCAAATCTGTGTTGTACTTTCCTCAAAATACCACTTCAGACATTAACCTACATGGTTCTCATATGATTTGACCAGTACGATTGTATGGACTTTAAAAGAGACTTTGACCTCTGAGTTTGTTTCCGTGTTTCTTCTCAGGGTAGTCAGCTAGGAAACACCGGCCTCATCTAGTTTAAAAATGACCAACAAAGATTGACGTGTATCAAAATAGAATCAATCAAGACAGCTCACTTCGTAATCACATGTCATCTTGATTATATGGATTGACAGCTCACCTCGTGATCACTTCACCCAAGCCTACACTTCGACATGCAGAATCGACCGGACCTACAGACAAACGGAACTCAACAATCGAAAAATACGGGCATTATTAATTCATCATGATTCATTCAGATCTCAATATCACGGATATTACTTTTGTAACGCGAACAATCAACCAATATTAACGTAAAGCGATCCCAATGAGCGGTGAAATATTCACGGCCCTCTGTCACACCGAAGTGTAATGTACTCGTTTATTTTATGAAAAAAACAGATCATGAATTGATTGGTCGATTTTATTTTATGATATTAAAATAAAATCGACCAATGTAGCATGACTTACTTCGGTATTGAATAGACTGGATATGTACTAAAATGTGTAAGGTTTTAAATTCTAATGATAAAACTTTTTGTTTGTCTACTGCTGAGCGTTTAGGTATCTTTTTCCTGATCGTTCGTAGAATAACGCAACACTCCTAATAAATATATGTACTAAGGCCCGTTTACACAAACCAGACTTTTCTTCACCCCGACCCTGTGATGTGAACGTAGCTAAATTCAGAAAGATGTTTAAAGTAAGATTTGGAGACGACGTTGCCAATATTTTCAAATTTATGGGAGTGACATGCTCAACTTCAATGATACGTGGTCAGTTCCCGACATTTTGACGTGATGGCTGTCTATTTCACTGATAGAAACTCACTTTTAGTTAGGTTAAAAAAAATTAACAAAAAAAAAAAAAATATATATATATTTGGTGCTTTTTTTACTGCTCTAAAAGATTAAATCCCAAAGTATTTTGTAACTGTCAGTGTCGGTGTAACAGCCACCCGCCAAACATCTGAAACCTCGTTCAAACATCGCTGTCGCTTAAAGGAGCGTTTACAAAAAAACCTCAACCGACCGAAAATTAAATAATGAAAAAATATAGCCCCCACTTCCCTTGTACAGATGAAATTTGATTAAAAAATCACGATTATTACGCGACCACCCCATTGCGGAATTTGAAGACACCCTTTTCGTACGAGAGACGATAAACCAAGCTACATTAATCCTTATTCTCTTGACATAAGGATCATTTTTTCGACGCCAACAGTAAATTTATCGATGTATTTTTCAAACAGTCGATCTCCCCACGCCACCCATCCTTCAGTTGTACCCCCTTTCAATAATTTTTCATCGTTTTGATCCGCTCTCTTTGCGGCCGACTCTTTATACTTAGATTAACAAAGTTTTTAAATTAAAATCGGCGTAACAAATATCGGCTTTGTTCGAGAAAGAGGTTTTTTTTATTAATTTTTCGGAGACTTATTGATGTTGGTTTCATTAATGTCTGGATTGTTTAATATTACAGGGTATTTTTCATTAGTTCTGTTTGTGATCCCTTTGTTTCGATTAACACCAGCCGGTCGATTCTGTTAACATGTAAAAGTGAAGGCTTGGGTGAAGTGATCACGAGGTGAACTGTCAATCCGTATAATCAAGATGTCACGTGATCACGAAGTGAGCTGTCATTCCATCTTGAGTTTATTCCCCTCTCTTTTAACATTTTCCTCTCCTGACCTGCTTGTGGGGTTGATGACTTTCATCCGCCACAATACCGTGAAACTATAAGCCCTCTCCAAATTATTGTCTGTGTCAATGTGGCATGCTTAACGTGCTTTCCGAGGCACGGACGAAACTCGGTATGTTAAGATGGTCATCCATCCACAGACCAACCTTGGCAAGCGTTGCTTAACCTTTGATCGACCCGTGCGGCTGTTATTCTTTAGCCACGAGCTCCTCCTCCTCAAGATTACTTGTATTACTTTTAACTCAAGAAAATCACGGATTTAGTATAATGTATCTATTGTTAATAATATGTTTTTATCTGTGTAAATATTATTATTAAAGTAGTAAAGAAGTTGCGCCGATGACAGCCCCATTTTATATCCAGGCAATTACTGTCCATTCCAGGTTGCTTGGAAGAGATCGCGGAATGCGACAAGGCCGCCCATTGTACATGTGTTTTAGTTTGTAATTTTCTTTTTATGTGTTTCTCGGTGTACAATTAAGTATATAATACATAATAATAATAATAAATCACGGTACCTATCGGACAGACCACGAAAGCATCATCTGCCTAGCCTTTTCGCAACTATATTGGGGTTGGCTTCCAGTCAAACCGGATTCAGCTGAATATCAGTATTTTACGTGGAGCGGCTGCCTACCAGACCTCCACAACCCAATACCTGGGTAACACGGTACTCCTTGGCAAGACTGGTGTCACATTATCTGGCTTCTGACTATCCGTAACGACTGCCAAAGATCTACAAATGACAGCCGGGACCAACGGCTTAACGTGCTTTCCGAGGCACGGAGGAGTCTCGGTATGTTAAGATGGTCACCCATCCGCAGACCAACCTCGGCAAGCGTTGCTTAACCTTGGAGATCGACCCGTGCGGCCGTTATTATTTAGCCACGAGCAAACCACCACGAAAGCAAACCACGGGAAATACTAATCCCGAATAGATGTTATTCAACACAGCATTTTCGCAGTCAAAGTTCGACCCTCCATTAATGCATGAATCCCATTGTTTGATATCAAGCAAAAATGTTCATTTTCCACAGACGAAAACATTGACCGGTTAACTACACAATCGTAATCAACTGTCAAAGGGGTCCTATTCAAAACAATACACATATTAGGCGCCCTTGATGTACTGAGAGCTAGTTTTTGTGATATCAAAGCGTTATTGGCGAGCGAGTCGACAATACGATGCATGGGTGCGAGGATGCATATGCAGGGGCTAACGCATGGAATATGTATGAGGAGCGAATGAGGTCGCGGGTGAGTGTGGGTAGAGCTTTATGCAGTTATTGAGGCACGTTTTTTTTGAAGAGATTGTTTTCAATCAAGGATTTGAAATGAATGATCGTTAGCAAAGTAAAACCAATAATGTTTAAGCAATATTCGCAATAGCATCTGTCAATAACGTAAAGAAATGCAGATAGCGATCGAGATGCCAAAGCGAACGTTGCTTATAAATTAGTAGAATTGGCCTTTAGGTAGGTGAAACATGATGCATATGTCACTGGAAAATTGCAAACGCTGTAAGATTGTAAAATATCGCGTGAAATTGTAAACTACTTTTTGTTAATAAGAGTTGGATATATTTGAAACCATTGAATTTGGATGGGATTTATTGTGTAAGTACGATTTTTTCATAATATATCGAGGTATTTTAATCTAACAAAGATTTATTACAATGTTACGGAGTCTGCAATTTTCCGGTGACACATAAGTACATATGTATATTGCAAGAAATATCTGGTAATAAAATAAGCTTTATTGTATCTACGTAGGTAAGTTTTTCGTGTGATTTAAATTTTCAGTGTTTGATTGACATTATTTTTATGAGAAATTGTTCTTCGTTCAGCAAATTTGTGTCACTGTGTACTTTTTACCCGACTGTACCAGGAGAGTAATTTCTTGACCCAAAAAAAATATGACACTTTCTATTTTTGGACAAATTTTTAGTCAAAAACCCCATGTATTTGACTAAAACAATCAAATTAGTCCGTCAGATAGATTTCCAAAAAATATTGGATACGTATTTTTTCATTTGTCACGTAAACAAAAAATGAAGTCGATACAGTGCGTTGGAAACTCGTGTGACGTCACTTACCAGTACACTTTTAACTAGAAAGTGGCGTTACAAGCCCTCACTACTTTGAGGCGTTTAATCTTCGTATTTTTTATTGATTTGATAAAATAAAAAATTACTTTCCCAATATTTTTGATGATATAACTGACGCACTAAATAGAATCAAATTTATTGAACCCAGGCAACGTCCCTATTGAGGACTTCATTAACAGCCAGTCCAGAATATTTGGCTACTTTTTAAAAGGTCACATTCGAAACGCGCCATAAAATTCCGATACTTACCTAGAACTGTAAAATATTCTTTCTCTAACTTCTGTCACCCTCTAGCAAACAACACTTATAACAGTGCGGAACACTTTGATCTGCTGATTACCAATGACAATCAGTGGCAGTCGTATTCAATCACTGATATGAGTATTCATGACGATATGAATTTGTAATCACCCTCGCGAACATAGGGTTGTAAGTAATACTTTTTGAAGGAGACGTACTGATTTTTCTCGATGATTATAGAGGTAACTACAAAAAAAAACTATCAGGCCCGTTCACATTCAACTTTTTAGTGATTAGGTCTCAATTAAAAAAAAAGCCAAAAATCAAAAGTGGCTTATCTTGGTATGGTCATGTGAAGAGGAGGGATGAAATGCACGTGACTAAAAGAGTTATGAATACAAATGTGGATGGATGGACAGGGAGAGGGAGGCCAAAGAAAAGATGGATGGATTGTTGTAGGAGTGATTTGAAAGAAAAGGGAGTTAGTGATAGCGTGACGGTTGACAGGACAGAATGGAAGAAAAAAACGTGTTGCGGCGACCCAAGTAACATGGGATAAGGGCAGGAAGATGATGATGAGGTCTAAAATATTCTATAAAAACTGCTACTCCCTACATTTTGTCTAGTTATACGAGCAAAAATATACTGAACTCAACTGAGATTTTTGTTCGTTATATTCCACAAAAGAGTTTGTGAATATGTTGAACAATTAACGTAATTTCCTTAAGAATTGATAGCGAGCTTACAACTGATATTGCCTAACTCTAGGAACAAACTCCTCGAGAAATTTCTAATGGGAAAAAACCTAAAATGGGACTAGACGGGTACCGTCAACCACATGTACAGTTGCAAGAAACACTATGCAAAGAGTCTCCACTAAGTGGGTGCCGAAGGATAGACATCTCCGCTGAGGCCAGCCTAGGAAGAGGAGACGAGACGCCTTAGACGCCAATCAGAAGAACTGGTTCAATGTATACTCAGGAAAAGAAAAAACAAGGTCTTACAGCACAAGTAAAGGGAATTTTCCGAAAAATAACAAAAGTTGAAAATTAAGGTAAATTTTGGTACTTACAAGTTTTCTCGAAAATCTAAATTTGCCCATTTTATTGATTTTTGTACACCTTATAGGGACTATAGACCTCAGTATCTGGTATAAATTACAACATGGCTAGGTCCATCCGTTTCTGAGAAAATCGGTGGTGACACACGGACAGCCAAACAAGGATCTTAAACATGTTGTTTGTCAACCCTGCAAAGAATACAAAGGGATACAAAGGGTTGTCTAAGTGCAATGAAAGTGTTGTTTAAGTGCGTAGCTTATGATTATCTTGTTAGTCAAAGAGGTTTTTTATGAAATTCAAGAACTATACAATATTGAAATAGGAGAAAGGCAAAAAAAATGTCTGTCTGTCTGCCCGTCAGTTACAGCTAATTTTATACTTTGTGTTTTTTTTTTCAAATACTTTTTTTTTTTCGGAGAATCAACATTTTGAGCTGATTCAAACTTCAAGTCAGTTACATTAAAATACTGGTACCGTCAACTATGACTATATTCAAAAATAACTTTCATTATTAGTCGCCGCGTATAGTCATACTTATCGTCAAAAATGGCCGCTTCTTATCTGTCGTCGTGACAATAAAGCACTTCTATAGAAATAGACAATAAAACATCATCATATCCCGAACGATGAGAGACAAAACTTGTATGAGTAATCATGTTTTAGGGTTCCGTCACTCAGTACCAAAAACGTTTGACCTGACTCTTTTAGAATACCTACAAGATTCCCAATTCAAAAGGTTTATAAAACTATATCCAAGTAAGGTAACAAAAGTACCACTTCCGAACCTAACACTTCACTTTTTTTTTTTTTTATTTATTTGTCAACTGCGCTTTCGTGCGTATGGGTACCCGTGGGCTGCAGCTGAAAATAAGGGTTGGTGGTAATACCTACTGTTGCCTCCTGACATTATGCTGAAAAACAGTTCCAAACTGCCACGAATCAGTAGAACAAAAGAAGGTTTTCATTAACATTTTAGCCGGACTAAAAATGTATGCAGAACCACATCTTCTAAAACAGTTTCAAACTGCCACAAATCAGTAGAACAAAAGATGGTTTTCATTACCATTTTAGCCGGACAAAAAATGTATGCAGAACCACATCTTCTAAAACAGTTTCAAACTGCCACGAATCAGTAGAACAAACGGCAATTACGAACTGTCTTTTTAGTAACAATCTTGATCTGTTACTTTGTATTATTGTTCAGGTTTCCAACATTTGGACAACGTAATATTATTATAGTCAATTTGTCTGAGACATTACGTTGACACACAATAAGAGGTCGCCTGGTTTTTGGTCAATCTTTATGTTGTTTGTACCTTAACGGGATAGACTCAATTTTCATTTGAAGTATTCATATCACCTGCCAGGGTTGCGGAATTTGTTCGAAAGAGTCACCGCGGCCCTGGAACGCAAATGGCTTTAGAAGGAACACGGATAGATTTTAGTCAGTAAGAGTCCGACACGCCCTTCCGCTCCACCCAGAGCGCGCGAAGTCATTTGATGAATTCTCATCCTAAAAAAAAAAAGTCATATCACTGCTGATCATACATAATTTAATACCAAAATAAAAGTGCCATAGGTACATATGAGGAACGAATAAACAAGATTCTAGCTCAGGACTGTACCAGGACGACACGGTTGGTGCAGTGGTTGAGCGATTGGCTGCTGCGCTGCGTGTCGCGTCGCGGGTTCGATTCCCGTACGGGACAAGTATTTGTATGGCCTACAGATAGTTTTTCCGGGTCTGGCTGTTTGTGTTTTTATTTTAGGAAAACTTACAGCTAAACAAATACAGTTAGTAAAAGTTTAAACAAAATATGGCGCACCCACGATACAGGAGCAATTCCTAGTGTGGGGCAACGTTTTATTTAAAAAAGGAAAAAGAATATACAGGGTGTATATTGGGAGAGGCTCGCTTCACATTATGTTGCTCGTCTTGGCGCAGTATGGTCTACAACAGTGACAAACGACACCATAAAAAAAACGTTGTTCATGTCTATGCGCAGAAGCAGTTTTTACAGTATGATCACAGGTTTTCGTCACACACTGTACAAACAAATCCGAAATAATATTTTTAATTTTCTTATTATGTGTCTTCCTACGCTTTATTCCATAAATACGTAACTAACTATATACACTAGAAATAAAAATAAAACTCCTAACTAAATTAACCCTAAAATATTATGGCGTCAAAAAATTCATCCGCATCGCTGTCGACTGGAAGTGTACCCAAAAGACTGGCGGCATTGCCACGTTGTATGGCAATGCTTATTCTTTGACCAAGGTAAAAGCCAGCCCTTGGGTCACGTGAAGTGTCAATTAAGCGCCTTGAGAGATCTTTAAACAAGTTATGTGCACTCGGACCCCAAGACCCGAGAGTTTCAACCCCAAACGGCTCGAAAATATAACTATCAACAAGTTTATTATACTTCCTAAGCTTAATTTAGAAACCACAACATCGAGAGGAAAATTGGATATAATTCTCAAGTACACAATGTTAAGCTATATGCGCTGGATATTGCCAAACTAAAGTGAACAAGATTGGTCAATCAATCAATTACTTTATTTAGAACTGGAGCTCGTGGCTAAATAGTAACAGCCGCACGGGTCGATCTTCAAGGTTAAGCAACGCTTGCCGAGGTTGGTCTGTGGGTGGGTGAACATCTCAACATACCGAGATTCTTCCGTGCTCAGAAAGCACGTAAAGCTGTTGGTCCCGGCTGCCATTTGTAGATCTTTGGCAGTCGTTAAGGATTGTCAGAAGCCAGAAAAACTGATCCAGTGTTACCCAGTTAATGGGTTGTGGAGGTCCGTTCTTCTCCATAAGAATCTACCTTTCCGAATGGACAGTAGAGTCACTTTATTAATGTAATATTATTATTTTACTGAACTGTAAATGATGACGTTCAAAAGTGCCGTTTAATGGCTTAATTGAAATAAACGTTTTGACTTTGACTTTGACAAAGGAAAGCAAGATAAAGCATCCTCCTCTCTGTAACTTCTGCGTTCCAATGAGTAACAGCCGTGGCTGGAAACTTGTTTGTAAGCAACTTATTTAAATACAAAAAACTTCATTCCCTCACACTCCCATCGAACCAAATAACGTCTCACCCATCCAAATTCCCATAATCTCATTTACACCATCGATTATAATATAAATCGGCGAATTTAAACTCCTACCCCACCGTTACTGGAGGGAAAATATGAGAAATGTCATAAAAAGCAATAAAGGGTATTCATAAAGTGTTTTCGATATATAAAAATGCTAGATATAAAATATATATTTGAATGTGCGAGTTCCCGTCGAGATGAGATGCTTCCGTTGGCAGAGAATAATATTATAGAATTCCTGATGTTGGTTTGAACCGACGATGTTTTAAAGTTGGTTGTAGTTTTATGACAATAGAAGTATATAAAAGTCAGTATTTGATATAGATTAATGACTACTAGCTCTCATGTTGATTAAGGAGCTAAGTAGCAATTTGTAATGGTAATGACGGCTCAGAATATTCGAGGTATAACACTGCTGAAGTTTGATTTAAAAAACCTGGCAAACTTGATATTTTTGCCAGCGACTTCGCACGCGTTTTAGTCAAAAAAATGTCGTATTAAAACGTTACATTTCAATCAATTCTACGGAGATCGAATATTTATTTTTGTTTAAATCACTATATAGCCACTTAAATTTTATTTAATATGGGTTTGCTCTTGACTCTAGTCTAGGTCATAGATGACAGAGACAAAGTCGACGATGGAGCGAGCTTACCTAGAAGAAGCCTGTTCACTCTAATTTTGAAGAGATTAGGGTTGTATGCGTTCGGAAACACAGACGCAGGCAGAGAGTTCCACTCCTTTGCTGTGCGCATTATAAAAGACGTTTGGAAACGTTTAGTGCGAATTGGTGGAATAGCAACAAGGTAGGGATGGTAACTTGCAGTGCGTCTAGATGTCCGATGGTAGAAGGGGGCCGGTGGGATGAGATCGTGGAGTTCCTGGACACTCTCCCCGAAGTACAATCTGTAGAAGACCGACAAGCAGGCAACCTTGCGGCTTGTTAAAAACTTCTCAGCATGAAGCGTTACCGGAATTATCAAACGTAAACCTTATAATGGTATTTTTATTGCAGCCATCATATAGCACTGCCAGGGTTGCGGAATTTGTTCGAAAGAGTCACCGCGGCCCTGGAACGCAAAGGGCTTTAGAAGGAACACGGATGGGTTTTAGTCAGTAAGAGTCTGACACGCCCTTCCGCTCCACCCAGAGCGGAAGAAGTCATTTGATGATTTCCCATCCTTAAAAAAAAAAAAACCATCATATAGCACACGCATAGGTCATTCAAATATGTTTAATTTGTTTATTGCCGTACCTCAAAAAGTATTCTTTAGGGTGTTACTACACCAATCGATCGACGATAATATTGTAGCTTTGGCAGATTTATTTATTTATTTATTTATAAGGTTCACCCACAGCACATATATGGACATAGATACATTCAGTCTTATGGTAATATTCTAATATATATGCCAATTACGGGCAAACACAACATTGACAAAAACACGCCAGATTATTTATACACTACTACAAAGAGACACGATATAAAAACAATCACATACAATACATACAATAAAACGGAGAACATAACAGTAGTAAACCAGGGAATACAGATAAAACGAAGTTAACTTTTTGGACAACTGACTTGATCAGGAGACTTGATAGCACGTAGGGAAGCCAGGATTCTCGATTTAAATTTCGCCTTAGAGTCACCAAATATATCTGTCTCAGGAATGAACTTAATAAGTGAATTCAGGTTGTCACACAGCAGGCAGATTCGACGGATACCGGGCGTTAAACAACTGATCGACTGCCGATCGCTGCCATTGAACGACGTTGAGCGATTGGTGTGGCAGCTATGGCTGAACGAAGAAAGAAGTAAAAATGTCGATCGACGTCGAATGAATTAGTTCATTCGACCATCGATTGATAGCATCAATCGATCGATTGGTGTGTTAACACCCTAATAGATACAAAAAGTCGGAACACAAAGAACCTGGAACGCAAAGGAATACGGATGGGTTTTAGTCAGTAAGAGTCTGACACGCCCTTCCGCTCCACCCACAGCGGAAGAACACATTTGATGATTTCTCATCCTGGAAACATCCAGGATTTAACACCATCCTATATTCATGTATATCCTGTTATGTCTATAATGATAAACTTACCTCCATATTTCCCAAAACTTTTCCATACAAACTCACAGCTATTTCCTTCACAACACACACTGCCACCCTAGAGTCTCAACTCCGGACCAAAGTCTGGAATATTTTATCCGGCCGGAAGCGGATATTGCAGCGGGGCCGATGTCTCTGTCGTTCCATTTGTCAAGTTGCCCGTTTGATAACAAAGAGGGCGCCACACAGAAGTGTGAAGAATTGCAGGCCAGTGGCAGTTTTTCTTTCTATTTGTCTGTTTGGATGTTTGCATGCGTGGACGACGTTTTTTGTTTGAATGTTTTCTTGATTGATATGTTGACGGGCTTTTGTCGTAAGATTTTCTTTGTGAACTGGTGTTTGAGTTGATGCCACGATATCATATATATACTACATTACTTCCGCGGCTTTACTCGCGTTAAAGTAGCTTGTAACTGTGTCCAGGGCCCCATTTATCTCTGTACTAAATTTAATCAAAATCGTTTTAACGATTTTGGCGCGAAAGATACACACACTCTTTCACATTAAATTATAAGTAATAGTAATTAGCATGATGGTAGATAATTTTGATACAATCTGAAACAAGTTCAGTTTCCGATTTCTATTGTTTTTTGACGTGACGACGTTTATTTATGACGTCTAATAAATCGATGAACGCCGGTTGCACGCCCGAAAAAGGATGACTCATTGTAACGTTACGCTCATTGTAACGTTGCGATCATTTCATCAATGTTTTGTTATGACGTTGTCACGTTAAAGTATCGTCCATAAACCGACTTCATAGACAATAAATTTATTTTTTACGTAACCGATTTTTACATTCGAATTTTTTCTTAGAATCCACACTATTTGATGGCATAATTCCGAACAACTTTAAAAAACAAACGGTTTACTTATCTTTCAGTGCCAAATATTCACGCGATATTTTAAAACAAACAAAAAAATACCAACACACGTGAGCATAAAAATCGAAAATCCCGAGACTTATCCGCGTAAAATATGGCGAATGAATATAAACGTCTTCAAATACGGCGATTCGGGGTAGTATCGGTTGAAATATGTTTACAATAACGGTAACTTAAAGATACACTGCCACTTTGGGGATGAAAGAAGGGGTGAAAATATTCAATGTTTTTTTGCCCATTGTCTTTGTGAATTATGTTTGAGGAGCTTGAAGTTTTGGTATTCCTTCAAAAGAGTTTAAAGAGATGTTCTTATGGCTTTATTCATTACTAGCGGACGTCACGCGGTTTCACCCGCGTAGTTCCCGTTCCCGTGTGAGTACGGGGATAAAATATAGCCTATGTTATTTGCTGATAATGTGGCTATCCATTGCTGAAAGATTTTTTCAAATCGGTCCGGTAGTTTTTAAGTTTATTCGTTACATACAAATATTCAAATCTTTTCTCTTTATAATATTAGTATTGATTATTTATTTATCCTACATTAGTATTATATACAAAAAAAAAACATAACTTTTGCCTACATTTCTTTGTGATTTCTCCTTTCACAGGTCTGCTGGAAGAAAATTCGTTTGAAATAAGCAGTTCCTTTGTATTCATAATTATAATGCTACCTATTACTATATTTCTGTATGTTCATTAATAGTAAAATAAATACCTAAAGAAAAGGTTTTTTTTAGTTTTAAGTTTAGTTTAGATTTGCGATAAATCGCATACCGCGATCCGCCAAAAAGCTGCATCTATTTTTGTTTAAAGCGTGCATCAGACCGAGGAGCTCGTGACCAAATAATAACAGCCACAGAGACGATCTTCGAGGTTAAGCGACTTCGGCCCACGGATGGGTGACCAATGTGACTGTTTTCTATAATATGTATGTATTTAGAAATATTTAATGTTTTATGTTTATCAGTTGTCTGGTTGCCATAGCACAGGCTCTGCCTAGTTTGGGATCGGATTACCGTGTGTGAGTTGTCCCAAGATATTATTATTATTTAACATTTAATACCAGGCCTCCTCCATCTCTCAGAAAGCACGTTGAGCCGTTGGTCCCGGCTGCCATAATAAAGATCTTTGACATCGAGAAGCCAGAAAATCTGACACCAGTCTTGCCATACACATACTCCAAAATTAATGCAGTATCTATTTTTAGACATCAGCTGACAAAGCTGAAAAAATCTCGTTTCGTGTAAACTACACCATTGAATCAAAAACATAAAAAAAATTCACTACAAAGAATTCCGAAAACCTTAAAGCATCATCTCAAGCCATTATCACCTTAACGACGTACCAATAACAAGACCCAACTAGACACAATACCATACCAAAGAATTCAAAAGACATATCACAGAAAAATCTATTAAAGCACACACAGACACACTACTTCACTTCTTTCCATACACCGTGTCTCTGTGTGTCGAGGGGGGAAGGGAGAACGGAGTGAAATCTTCAGTAGATGGATGCTCTAATATTCAAATGGAATACGGAACTATTATTGTAGGAGCTACTGTCGATATGTATGTTGTGTTAGCAGTCTTGATCGTTGGGCGAGGAAAAATAGCTGGGAAGGTATTTTTCCTCTCCTGTAAGTTAAAAATTTGTTGATTGAATTGGGTGGAGTAGTTTTAGAAGTTATTTAAGGCTAATTTTATTACAATGTTGATGTTGTAAAGTTAGGATCTTTATAAGGTTTAATTCAAATCATACCAAGTTGAAACAAACAAACTTCTATGTTTTTGATAAAATTGTACCAATGAAAATAGTAATGGGATGGCAAGAAAACCTTTTTATGTAGATAAGAACATAATTTAATTATTGTACACCAAAAATAGTAACACAAATGGTTCCATCGACTGTTCTGAACTTATGAGCAAAATCGGGCTGCGTGTTCCATCCTTGACCTTAAGGAATCATCGACCTCTGTATGTTCCCTCTGTGTGGTGCAAATATCGACAAAACTCTTATATAATAAGAGCTAGTAGGGCATATAACTCGTTGTGTCAGTGTTGATGATCTTGACTCGTTCTCCACCAGTGTTCCGAAACTAAAAAAAATACTGTATAAAAACTTCTTTGAAGTTCACTAAAACCTTGTTTTAGTGAACTTCCTGTCTACCTTTCTACTGTTTCTTGTGCTACCCTAATATTGTCAGTGAAAACTTTTAATTGACCTTCTTTCACTAACTGTCAACTATCAGTATCCTAGCTGTAAGTTTTCATAAGAAATAAAATAGACAACTTTTTTACACTGACATAATTATACTGGGGGTCTAATCGCTTTCAGCGATATCTATCAGACAACCCTTAAATGTACAAGATCATTTCAACACCATCAAAACGTCAAAATAAGCTTATCAGTCATCTCCAGCAACAAACGAACACAAAATTTAATCTCAAAACACGACACATTACACATAACGCAAAAATAAATCAAAACAGAACCTAAAATCTAAAACTCAAAGTCAAAATGAGCTGTCAAAAGTTATGTGCCCCGAGGCGGCTTCAAGTATCAAGACTGTAGGGCGGCGTTGCGTAGAACTTCTTTGCATACTTCCCGGGAAGCGGGTGTTGGTGCGCGATACGTCACTTATATTATATTGTCTGCCTACACATATTGCTTGGCTAGTGTAGGGGTAATATCGGTATGAGGGATGTGGTGGTAATGTTGCTGTATGAGTATTGTATCGATGAAGTATCTAGGTACGGGCGATAAATAGGAGTGAATGAACAAGTTCACAAGAGGTATGTTTAGGAACGCTATTTTCAACTTGGAGATGTGAGAGGCTTTTTGTCCTGATATTTTTGTCTTACCATACTTAAAAAAAGTGTCGGATTGTAATTTATAGCAGCTATCAAAATAAAAGCTATTTAATAAATGTATACACGATACTTTCATTCAAAAATAGATCATTTTTGCAATTTTTTTTTGTCTGTCGTTTTACAGCTAATCTCTGAAACGGCTGGAACGATTTTGTCGGAACTTTTATTTTAGAAAAAAAGGAAATCAATATAAATTTTCATGCGGGCGAAGCTAAAAGCTAGAAGCTCATAATGATTCAAGTTTCACAACCAGATTTATCTTCAGTCAAAAGTCTGAATATCCATAATACCTGAACTATCGACAACGGCGCCAGCTAAACTACCCACATCAAAATCTATCGATAAACCCCACCACTACGAGATATATCAGCTCACTTCATTTACCCGCGCTACCGTATCTTTTGTTTGCTATATTTTTGACAAGTACAAAGCGAAATCTGCGCTTGTCATATGTTTGACAGACGACGGGGCGAAGAGAGGCGAAGAGGGGGCAAAAAGGAGGCAAAAAGGGGGCAAATAGGGGTGATAAGTTATTATTAACTGCACTTGAAGACCTATGGATGCATAGTTTTGTTTTTTTCGTGAGCTGGAAACAAAACACTGTGCTGTTATAAACTTGATGGAGTCTACAAAAAAGAGATTGCAGGTAAATGAAGAAGTGTTTTCGGTTTGAAGATAATGGTGGAATGAAAGTGGCTCCATTAATATTACTGGCTATTTGAGGCCACGTTTACCTGATTTAGCTAAAAATGTAGGTATTCGGAAAGTATAGTTGTAAATATCTTGGTAATATGCGTTTGATAAATCAGGATTGAATAAGTACTAGATACTCACTGAAAAATTGCGACTGTTGTTTTTTCTTTGAGAAACTACAAAAAGTTGATTTATAAATATCGCTTTTAAATATAACGTATAAAGACAAGGTTGCCATTTTGTTTCTTACATTTTCGGGACCTTTAATAAGTAAGGAAATAGAAATTAAGTCAAGAGTGAACCGTTTACTGCTAGGCAAGCGTGCTCCACCGCCCCGGCCACCTGCGGACGGTGAGCGTTGGATGGCTCGATGTGTAATCACCACCAGGCCGGGTCGATGACGCATTGTGTTTCACGCGCGCCTCAAAGAGATCTCAGCATAGAAGACGGGGACCGCTAGGGCCAGAGCCTGCCAGCGTTGCGGAATTTGTTCGAAAGAGTCACCGCGGCCCTGGAACGCAAAGAAGGAACACGGATAGGTTTCAGTCAGTAAGAGTTTGACACGCCCTTCTGCTCCACCCAGAGCATTTGATGATTTCCCATCCTTAAGAAAAAAAATCGTGCTCCACCCGCGACCACATGATCGCTTTCCATCAGGTGAGATGGTCAAACAAGAGCCTACCAATAATAAATAATAAAAGAATCAGAGGTGACTTTCCACAAAGCAGAACTTTTTCTTAAACGTGTGCCATATTTAGAGTTATGGAGCCATATTGAAATAAGTAAAGCCTCCGTCACTCAACATTCACGAATACATTTCATAAAAGCGCTGAATAGTGGAAACTGTAACAATTTGACATATTATATAGTGGTGTTAAGTTATACCCCCTCTCCCCTCGATACTGGCATCGCGCTTTTAGACACCTTTCCAATGGAAGGTGTTATGTTGTATTGTAGCGGCATCAATGCCGCCACATGATAAACTAAGAAGCGAAATTTGTACGGCAACGCCATCTATCCTGTCAGCGACGAACTAACAATGGAATCCTGCATCGCGCAAGCAAAGTTCTCCGTGCAATTTGAACATATACAACAGTCCGAATATCAACTATCGGGCAGTTGCCCACCAGACACAACAACCGTCTGGTCGGAGGATCCTTCTATTCAGTGGTGGTGTGCGAGACTTTACTCTCTGTACCGTATACCTCTATATTATTAGTTAACGATGCTTATTTATTAGATAACTTAATTTATTTAGTAACATTCAGTTTACCCAGCTTTTTCCTAACCCTATTGGGGTCGGCTTCCAGTCGTATGGAGTGACTGCCTATATGGTCTCCAAAATCCAGTAACTGGGTAACACGATAAACTTTGGTAAGTCTGGTGTCAGATTTCTTGGCTTCTGACTATCCGTACAGACCTGCCAAAGACCTACAAATAATAATATCTTGGGACAATTAGTTTTTTAATTGAGTTATTTAATGGATGTTTCCTGAAAAGTTGAAAACCTGTGATGCGATTTGAAAGATCCTTATACCCAGCAGTAGTAATAGTCATAGTGGTTGCGAATAGTGTGGAACAATTGCTCCAACTAAAAAACTTGCCAAGTGGAAGTACCACAAGCCAAAACAAACATGTTTCTTGTATTAAGTACCAAAATGTACCTTCATTTTTACCTTTTTTTTGGGTCGAAAACCTATTTATGGTAGTTCCCGTTGAAATTTGGCAAAACAACACATTTTTTCTTCGAATAGAATGCCTGCCTATCGACTTGGTACATAACACTATCCAAACGTCTTCGCCTGAAACGTACATAATTTGATTAATTTTCGACTGGCACAAAATGCGAGCTGTAATTAAAACTAGCGTAAGTGGTTGCCGCGATAAGGGTAGTTTCGGGGTGTCTCCCGCTTAGATGTGGCGTATCGGCTTTCGTTGGTATTGTCTGCACGACTGTTTGAAGTGAGGTGTTTAGAGCCTACTTTCGAAGATAGAATGGAAGTTCTGGTGCTGGGAAAATAGAAGAGGTAAGAAGTGAAATTTTGGAATGGTTAGGGAATAATTTCGCACGAATTGCTAATTATTAGTATAAAAGTACTATCATTAATGTGGTAAAATACAAAATTCATTTCTTTGCGCTATCGTACACAAACATGACAATTTATATTACATTTAAAATTTAACACTTCAGAACTTTCCCTCCGTCTTACAAATTTTCGATCAGGTCACGTGTCCTGACGCGAGTTTAACATTTTTACCCATCCCAAAAAGTGCACAACGCCGCTAAACAAGAAAGACTGATAACTTGGTGGAGGTGACGAAATTTGACCGAACGTCGCGACAATGTTATGGGGATGCAGAAAATGGCTCTTGGCGGATAATGAAGATGAAGCAAAGACAGGCAGGAGCAGTGATCAGGAGATGATGTTGATCACAGTTGCTTCACTCTTGAATTGGAAATATAGAAGGAACGTGCATGTATGCTTTGCAGGTTCCTTGTAAGATAATCTTGTAAGGATAAATCGACGACTTTCTGATAGGAATATCAAAAAAAATAAAAATTATCCCAGGGGTAAATCTTGTATTATAAAACCTCTAAATTGTGACATTGATTATCGCTGAGATGGAATTGCGACTTGAGTTTAACGTTTCTTTTAGATCGAGAATTTTGCTATTTTGTGTACTTAAAGCAAATGCTTCACTTTATCTAACAGTAGCTTACAAATAAAGTTTGATTGATTGATTGAGCTTCCCGCGACTTCGTACTAGCATATCCCGTTTTTTCCCTTTCCCGTAGAAATTTCGGGAAATCCTCTCTTTTCACTTCGCCTACACTCCCAATGCAACCTACATGCCAAATTTCAGCTTTCTACGACCAGTAGTTTCGGCTGTGCGTTGTCTGTCAGTCAGTCAGTCACTCAGTAATGGAAGAGTTTTATATATGTCACCGGAAAATTGCAAACGCCGTAAGATTGTAAGATATCGCGTGAAATTGTAAACTATTTTTCTTAATAAGATATATTTTATAGAATAGAAAACATTTATCCGATACAGACAAAAAACAACAAAACACAAAT
The DNA here is from genome assembly GCA_905163435.1 of Mamestra brassicae. Lineage (NCBI taxonomy): Eukaryota > Metazoa > Arthropoda > Insecta > Lepidoptera > Noctuidae > Mamestra > Mamestra brassicae. The sequence continues at coordinate 1,767,439 of LR991008.1, read as the reverse complement.
TAAAAAAGAGAACAATCATAAGACATAACAATTATCTAGCGAGCCGCTAGCTGAGCGTGCCCATACCGAAAGGGTTACCATCTCAGCATTTGCTGGGCGTCAGACACCCAGCGCTGGTTTTCAGTTGGCACCCTGCAGTGACACACGGATGTGGGTAGCGGTTTTACGTGGACCGGCTTCCTACTAGACCTGTACAACCCATTAACTGGGTAACACGGTAGTTCTTGGCAAGACTGGAGTCAGATTTACTGGCTTCTGACAATCCGTAACGACTGCCAAAGATCTACAAATGTACAACGTGCTTTCCGAGGTACGGAGGAAACTCGGTATGTTAAGATGGTCAACCAACCACAGACCAACCTTGGCAAGCGTAGCTTAACCTTGAAGATCGACCCGTGCGGATGTTATTATTTAGCCACGAGCTCCTCATTACAAAACCATTTGAGTCTTAAAGTCGATTCGAAAAAAATCAGAAAAGGGTTTTTTATGATGTTTCAACTTCAAAATAGGCTGGCCTGATGGTCGAGTGGTTAATGACCCTGACTGCTAAACCGGAAGTCCTGGGTTCGATTCCCACCCAGGACAAATCTTTGTGTGATGAGCATGATCATTTGTTCTGTGTCTGGGTGTAATTTGTCTATAATATGTATGTATTTAGAAATATATAAGTATGTTTACCAGTTGTCTGGTTGCCATATCACAGGCTCTGCCTACTTTGGGATCGGATGAACGTGTGTGAGTTGTCCCAAGATATTATTATTTTATATTTTATATTAAAATATAATAAAATCAAACCTCACACCCTCTTCCGCCGTATGCACCACCATATGTATTGCGACCACTTTTCCCTAAGTACTTATATCAAGCGTTTGACTTTGACAAGACATACTTAACTTGTACTTAACTATGACTTGTGTTATCTTATTATTTCGCTAACTACTTTTAACACCCGGTTTGCGTAAAGCTAATATAAAGTTTGTGGTGGATCGGTGGGTTTGGGGGTGTCACTTGTAGAATGCACTGACGGGGTTTATTTTGAGTACCTTGACAGATTAGCTTGATTGGTTAGATTTGATTAGATTAGATTATTTTTTTGGTTCTGTAGCGCATCGGGCATGTTTGCTGAAGCTGGGGGGCTACTCTCCAAACCCGAAGTCCGTAGTTTCGGGCTTAGTTGCGGGCGTATTCTAGTCCGCATCACCTATGGAATTACGATTAGTTCCGAACCCTTACTTTTAAATCGTGTTGTCATTCATTCTTAGTGGTTAGGTGATACGCTAAGCCGAAACTACGGACTTCGGGCTTAGAGAGTAGCCCCCCTGATACAGATAGCTTCCAAGCTATTATGCGTAAAAAATCAGCATCCTTGATGTGACGGCTTCGGGGGAGCACCAACAGCATTCTAAAGGTATGTATAAATAGTGAACAAACCTGATAGCCCGTTCCTTTTTTTTAACATTGGGAAATCATCAAATTACTTCTTCCGCTCTGGGTGGAGCGAAAGGGCGTGTCAGACTCTTACTGACTAAAACCCATCGGTGTTCCTTCTGAAGCCTTTTGCGTTCCAGGACCGCGGTGACTCTTTCGAACAATTCCGCAACCCTGGCAGCATAGGAGACGAAGCGGGCTAACCTAATGCGACAGTGTAGTTATCAACCATTATGAGTTGGTTATTGTATCACATATGTGTGATTTCACTTCCGTACATCTCAATTTGTAGTCATCTCAATGGTTACCTCTTATCTAACCATAAAATCTTTCATACAATCCAATTGCTTCTTCAACATTTATTTACCCAAACATACTGCAACCAAATTAAATAAATAAACCAAATAAATCCGAATAGTCAACTTAATTTTCAGTTTTAAATTAAACCCCACCACAGAATTGCTCAATTCCAAATAAACCCCAGAGCACAAGGCTTTGCGAAAATAGACAATAGCAACATTACTCCGTCTGTCACCTGTTATCTCCGAAACTCTCACATCGGACGCGTGACAAAGATATGTTCATTTTCTAAAATAATCAACCCATAAATCCGGGAGAATGACAGCGGAATCGGTTCGAGACGACTCGTGTATACACGGCCTTATTTATTTTGTACACTTGGTGGAACACTTGGTTTTGCTTGTGATAATTGTGTGCGAAGAAATGACACATGGCACATACATGCATAAGAATTGAAATAAAGAAATAAAATTTAAAAAAAAACATTACTGGAACAAATTGTTTCGATTAATTTTCAAACTACCCGTTGAAGTCTATCCATTAACGGGGCGTTGAAGTTTGTGGAATTTCTACTAAATCCACGCGGACGATGTCGTGGGTGAAGTGCTAGTTATGAATAAGCATACAGAAGTGTACCCCTTTCTAGTTAAATTCCTCCCCAAAATTCCACCAATTCGCACTAAACGTTTCCAAACGTCTTTTATAATGCGCACAGCAAAGGAGTGGAACTCTTTGCCTGCGTCTGTGTTTCCGAACGCATACAACCCTAATCTCTTCAAAATTAGAGTAAACAGACTTCTTCTGGGTAAGCTCGCTCCATCGTCGACTTTGTCTCTGTCATCTATGACCTAGACTAGAGTCAAGAGCAAACCCATATTAAATAAAAAAAAAAAAAAGTCAGCGAGGCCCGAAAATGTTTAAGAAGTTCAACATTAACTCGAATAGAAGAAGAGATTCTTAAATAGATCGACGCTTGTACACATACGCAAAATTTAAACGCATCCGTCGAGCTCTCTTAACTTAAAGAGCGCTACGACCTATGAAAGTTGAAAACAATGACTGACATCTGCCTCTCCAGATACAGAAGTGACTTTCCCAAAATATCCTCGTTGGGCACATACTGGACAGCCAACGGTTCAAAATCAAGTGACATACATACACATCCACATACAAACGCCAACTTTAACTAAGTTATCGCGGAGTGCGAACCGACGACACACAGGCGAGAATAATTCATCGAACAAATGCATAAATCAAAGCCAATACACACTTCCAAACTTAACATACAGCTACAAAACTTAAAAACAGATAAACTCTAAACCTTATATCAAACTGCAGAAGGTTGTTCAATTTAAAATTGGCAGTTTCGTGTTGGTATTTCAAAGTTTGTCAGTCTAGCAATTCGAAATTCAAACGGGCGCCTATCGCAGCCCGGTGATTGGTCAGGGCGCGCGTGGCTGTGATATAAATAGTGCGGTTGGCACTAACTGCTGGGCTAATATGGAATATGGGATTGATTAATTGGGGAAAATGGAACACGTGTGAGTGTTCGGTTTTATTGGAATGAGAGGGGAGAGTCGGGATGGGGAAACGATTTTTTTCAGGTGAAAATTGCTTGCTTTTTCACCATTTCAATGCCTGGTGCGGCACGATGGAGAATTTCCAGCGTAGATTAAATTACAAGGTTTAATTATTGTTTCCGTATTGGTCTCAAATATGCAGTGTTTTTGTATCATGGCAGTAATAATGAAACAAACTTGCAAGACGAAGTGAATGGTGTAATCACGATCGATGTCCATCACTTATCGACTGATCCAAAAAGCGCACGACTTACACTAAGTTTATTTAATAAAAAAAAATCAATCGAATTTTCCAGACAAGCTTAAAGTCTCGTTTACTACAGAATAGGTACTTATTCAAGTTTCGGGAACCAAAAATTAATATGCAAATCTAAGAGAGAGATTTTTGTACTCATTGTGTAAACAAAACAATAATGTAACATGTTAATTTTTTTTCAGGTTCACCCAGAACATTTCAATGACTAATCAAAAAAACAAATAATCCTCAAACCGAAGTCCATCTCCACACTACCCTAGCGGATGCTGTAAAATATGCAGAAGGCTTCACTCGGCTACGGAGACACGTTACTAGCTCCACACTCCATACTGCGAGCTCTGCTATTGATTGAGACATGTGTTGCGCTTCAAGACTTATCTTATGGCTTGCATGGTATGGGGAGTATAACACCTGTAATCCCTGAAGGAGAACGTGACTGTAGTAGAAGAAGAAGTTTTGATCAGGTCTATGATATTGGTAGTGTTTTTTAGTAAATGGCTCGTGTCACATCATCAATGAGCTGGTGAAGGCCGCGGGAATCCGCTGGTTGCGAAACGTCCAGGATCGGTCGGTGTGGCGACACTGGGGGAGTCTTACGTCCAACAATAGACGTCTTTCGGCTGAAATGATGATGTGACATTCTGGGCTGCTGCTGAAAAAAAATATGTTGTAAAACCCAAAAATACTTTCAGATAATTAGAGTGAACAGGCTTCTTCTGGGTAAGCTCGCTCCATCGACTTTGTCTCTGTCATCTATGACCTAGACTAGAGTCAAGAGCAAACACATATTAAATAAAAAAAAGGAGAAAATGAACTCCGGACTTTATTTCCAGACAATCACGCATGCAACCTCGAGAGGGGAAACATATTAGTAAAAAAAAAACTCCCAATTCGGAATATTGCATCGTCATCCTACCATCACACCATCATACCAGGTTTTGCTTTTAGTAAAATTAGTGATAGACATAATTTTAATACTAGAAGTAAAGACAAATTAGATCAACCATTTTATAAATTAACTAAAGTTCTCACTTCTTTCATAGGGTACTGTGTTAAATGTTACAACAAAATACCTTGTGACATATTAGAACTAAATGAAAATTTGAAATTTATGTTAAAAGCACACTTTGTAAACAAGCATATTACAAATTGGAAGATTACATTCAGGATAAAAATGCTTGGAAACATGCTGGTCCTGCTCCATAGGACAATCAAGGGTGTAGACAAAATCAAACTGGTTGATTTATGTATTAACTTTATAGATGTACTGTTTATTTTTTGTGTTTTTATTGTTCTGTTAACTCACACCCTGTTTCATTAATGGTTCTAATATTTGTAAATATGTTAGTACCTAAAATGATTTAGAAAATTAATAAGTTTACCTCTGCTGGTAATATTTTGTTCCTACAAGTAGAATACTCCGGGTGCATCGTCCTCACAGAATATTAAAATTAATTTTTGAGTACCAAATATTGTAAAACCATTATTTGAAAAGAGTAACTATGGATTTTCTTGTCCGTTCAACTCCGTAAGAATCTACCTTTCCGAATGAACAGTTGAGTCACTTTATTAATGTAATACTATCATTTTACTGAATTGTAAATGATGACGTTCAAAAGTGCCGTTTAATGGCCTAATTGAAATAAACGCTTTGACTTTGCCATAATCGCCACGCTTACTGAGGTCGGGCTGTGGATGGGTGACCATGACCATTTTTATATGCCGACACTTCTCCGTGTCTCGGAGACGGTAGTCCCGACTGTCATTTGTAGATTTTTGACAGTCGTTATGGATAGAAAATCTGGCAATAGTCTTGCCAAGAAGTAACGTGTTACCCAGTTACTGGTTGTGGAGATCAGATAGGCAGCCGCTCCATGTAAAATACTGGTACAATACTTAGCTGCATGTGTTTGTTTTTGAAAAACAAGGCATTTTGATTAAAATTTTAAGATGCGAATGAAATTGTTACAGAACCCTCTTTAAGGACATGATCACATCGGTTTTTGAAACGTGTGCGTAAACCTTGAAGATCGTCCCATTTCTTTTTTTAAGGATGGGAAATCATCAAATGACTTCTTTGGGTGGAGCGGAAGGGCGTGTCAGACTCTTACTGACTAAAATCCATCCGTGTTCCTTCTAAAGCGCTTTGCGTTCCAGGGCCGCGGTGACTCTTTCGAACAAATTCCGCAACCCTGGCAGGAAGGTCGCCCCATGCGCTTGTATATAGCAACGCAGATCAAAATCAACATAATTACAATCTGGACGTACCTAATTAAGAACACAACAATATCATTACGCAAACCTAACATTAATTTACTATCATCCCATCCTTACAGCATCTTACATCAATTATATTAGGCTGATTACACGCGAGCGACATGCAACTAATAAGACCTCTGCGACAATCGCGCGGCGTGTGTCTCTAATATTGAAATAGTGATTTACGAGAACTATAAATCTGTTCCGTGTCCACTTGTCCGGCTTACAAACGTAGGATAATCGCATGACAGATTTGCGTTAGCGTCCTGCTGCCATAGATGGCTTTGTGCTCGTGTTTTCTAATTACATTTGGTTTTCAGTGGTTTTGGAGCGTTTTTGGGGAAGTTAGACGAGTTTGATGCAACGGTTATCCAAATCTTTCCGTGGATGTAGTTTTCTTTATTATTTTTTTGCAGAAAAGGAGGAGATACTTGTACTTTAATATTTTGCGGTGATAGCCAATTTGGAATTGCAGTATAACGCAGACAATTGCTGCTGAACGACGGGTCCTCGGTCCGAATTCTAGGTTACTTACCGAAAACTGCCCGTATTCGATTATTTATTCATCATCTGCTTAGCCTTTTCCCAACTGTATTGGACTCAGCTGAATACCAGTATTTTACGTGAAGCGGCTGCCTACCAGACCTCCACAAACCCATTAACTGGGTAACACGGTAGTTCTTGGCAAGACAGGAGTCAGAATTACTGGCTTCTGACAATCCGTAACGACTGCCAAAGATCTACAAATGACAGCCGGGACCAACGGCTTAACTCGGTATATTAAGATGGTCACCCATCCTTAGACCAACCTTGGCAAGCGTTGCTTAACCATGATCGACCCGTACGGCTGTTATTCTTTAGCCACGAGCTCCTTAAAAGTAACTGTCTAAACAACCTACTGTACAAAAACGTCTGCCTAACCCTTGAAGAATACAGACGTGATTGTTTCAATGCGTGACACAAACCAACTAAAATAAGAAAAAGAAGCCTACTTGTCGCAATCAATGCGTCTAGCGATACCTTCGACGTTGCTGTATGTATCCCGACTGCATCACTCAACGAAGGTTGAGGAGATCGTGGAGTACATGAATGTGAAGACCAACTGGACCTTGAGAGTCGAGAAGTTGGAGTAGCGTCACAACACCAACTTCAAGTCGTTTGTGGTGCGGGTTCCGACACAACATCTCGACACGTTCCTAAAGAAAGAGTTTTGGCGGAAAGGTGTAGTCTACCGACGTTTTCGCGGCAGGCTACGCGACACAGTGCAGCATAACTCGACGCCGTCACTTCGTGTGTCTTAGTTTATAAGCAAGATTAATAATGTATTAGTTTATTTTTTTGTATGTTTAATTTGTATTTTTTATCTATGGGCCATAGTTGCCCTTGAATTATTGTTATTATTTCCTTTTTTCAATGTAGACACATAAAAATATTTAAAAATATAAAAAATAGTAGCCCACCGGTATCGGGAACAGGGTCCAAGCTACCGGTGTTCAGGGCCCCTGAGAGAGGAACCTCCTAACTATGCGCGCCGTGTCCAGGAGTAGGTACTGCTTTCTGGATCAAGCCCTTGATCCAGCTGCCCAACGAGAGCCTCTTTAGATGTTGGTCGAGGCTCTTGGCAATTATGCCAGTGGCCGTCACGACTATCGGCACAATGACTGCTGTGTTCACATCCCACATGTCGACAACCTCGCGAGCCAAGTCAAGATACTTCGTTTGTTTATCTTTGTCAGTCTTCACGAAGTTCGCGTCATGAGGGACTGCTATATCAACAATCATTGCGCGACGCTCTAGTCGATCTATCACCACTATGTCAGGATTATTGGCAACAATATTCCTGTCAGTGATGATTATTATTATTAAATCCCACCACAGCCCAACAACACCAGTATACCAAGCACAACAATTCCAATAATTGTATCACTATTATCTAAGACTACAATACAATGGCGTTCGAAGCTGATGGCGTATTGATTATGTTTAGCGGATGTGTGTCGCATGATTTATTACGTCACTACATTGGATTCTGATTGTCAAATGGATTGAATCATTAGGGAGGGGCTGGATCGGGGCCCGGGGGTGTACGGTTTTTGTTTGTGTAACTTGTAGATTGACAAGATTCAGATAGGCCACAGCTTTATAAAAGTAAGCCAGAAATTAAAACGTCGCTATTTCAGATAAAACTTGTAGGTTCCAATGTTAATCTTAGCCCTAGCTGGAGGCTTTAAAATTTATATTAAGGCCACCACAGGGAAGCCCGGTTAAGCAGTCGACAACCTCAGGTTGAACTGCGAGACACCACAAAAAAAAAACATGATCTTCTCAACATAATCAGTTACTAAAATGTCGTGCCATTACCATCAGGATACCGTTGTGAAAATGAGATAGTGCTATACGTCTTGTATAACTCTGTTTCCCTCCCACACCGGAATCCAGAAGACGTCATAGTAGGGCCCGGACCTTTCATTTTCGTTTTGAAAAAGATACTAATGTAAATAGTAACATTTGAGGGTCCCGGATAGCCGATGGATGCGAGACGCACAGGACCGGTTGTTGTGGCGTCGCTTGGGGGAGGCCTATGTCCAGCAGTGGACGACTTTCGGCTGATATGATAACGATGATGATGAACATAATATTAAGTACTACTAACACTATCGTTAAGTTATTTTTGTTTAGTTTTATAATTTTGCACGCATGTCAGTTCTATTACAATAAATACTTTTTCTTTGTTTCTTTTTAGTTATGTCACTTTGCATCTTTGTATGAGAAGATATTATATTACCTATGTATATTATCTTATGACTTTATTATGTGGAACTCTCTGCCTGCGTCTGTGATTTCGAACGCATACAACCCTAATCTCTTCAAAATTAGAGTGAACAGGCTTCTTCTGGGTAAGCTCGCTCCATCGTCGACTTTGTTTCTGTCATCTATGACCTAGACTAGAGTCAAGAGCAAAGTCAACTCAAATGAAAAAAAAAAGAATTCAGCAATAAAATTTATGTGTTTGACCATGTTCCACTCACTGGAGGTGGCTTGTCATCACGGTACCTATGAAATATTCCGCTAAAGAAGCTGAAGCTGGCTCATTCACAGACCAATGCAGGCAAACAAATCATATCATGACAAAACCCATTTTGAGGGTTCCGTACCCAAAGGGTAAAAGGAATTCAACAGACAGATGTGTTGCTGGGGAGTTTGTTGCGCCACTTCTTCTTCCCAGCTAAAACACTAGGAAGGGGCGGGCGTTTTGGGGGACTGTCATTATGTAGAACTTTGACGTTCAAAAAGTGCTGGCACTCAGCCTAATTTGAATAAATGACTTATGATTTGATTTTGATTTTAAACCCTATTACTAAGACTCCACTGTCCGTCCGTCTGTCACCACGCTGTATCTCATGAAACGTGATAGCTAGACAGTTGAAATTTTCACAGATGATGTGTTTCTTTTGCCGCTATAACAACAAATAATAAAAAATAAATAAAATTAAAAATAAAAGGGGGCCCCCATACAAGATACATGTTTTTTCGGCTTATGGTACGGAACCCTTCGTGTGCAAGTTCAGCTTGCACTTGGCCAGTTTTTTTTTAAATGTTGTTAGGCTCTCGTCAAATCTGTGCTCGAGGGTAGAGCATCCTACTGTCCTAAAAGTAACATATCCCATTCACTCTTGACTTATCAAACCTTATTGTTCCTACAACATGGCGTACGTATTATTTGTAATTCCAATACGATTTAATTACTGAAAGGGTAAACGGGCGTCACCTATTAGGTGCGTTCAATACGCCAGTAACATTTTTGAATTTCATGTAACAGAAGACAGGCCTATTGTGAAGACCTAATGACAAAGCCCTGCCATCACACATTCCCTCAAAACTCATCGGAAGCCCCCCCCCTCACCTGCATACAATCCGATAATAACCAAGATTATTAGGCATGAGTTATAGTCGCAATTAGACGAGACAGTTAGGGAAGCCGCTCTGTCGCGACAATGCGACGGACGCGCGCAGGACAGACGGTAACGTAAATCAATCAGCGGTTGAATGGAGGCTGTATTATCATAATGTTGTAAGAACTGTGTTATGATCTAATTAGATTGGACAGCTACTCGCAAGTTGCAAATTTTGTGGTATTTGGCAAGATTTTGACCCAGCTGGAAATTACTCTTTGTGCCCATTCCCCTAATTCTGTTCCGCCACCTACTTTATAATAATAATAATAATAAGCCTAGATATAGTGGTGGTGGACCGAATTGAGAGGCGGGCAATGATTGTATACATAACCGTTCCGCATGACGAGAACCTCGTGAAAGCCGAGAAAGATAAACAAATCAAATGATATATTGACTTGGCTCGCGAGGTTGTCGACATGTGGGATGTGGACTCAGCAATCATTGTACCGATAGTTGTGTCAGCCAATGGCTTAATAACCACGAGCCTCGACCAGCACCTCAGGAGGCTCTCGTTAGGCAGCTGGATCAAGGGCCTGATTCAGAAAGCGGTACTTCTGGACACGGGCTTAGAAGGCCACTCTTTTGCGCACAATAGCCCTAAAGCAGTCGGTGTTGGCCTCCGCAAACATCCCTGACGCACTACAGTATCGCGTCAACCAAATCAGCATTCTAAACCCATTATTGTAGCGCCTTAAACACAAGTAGTTCACTTTTTTGGTGTTGTACCTGAAGTCATGTGACACTGCGTACCTCTCGCATATGCCTATGAGCATGTTGAGGGCTTTACCAGATGGGCTCAGCAGCGCCATATCGTCGGCGTAGCTAATGTTATTCATATAATTGCCATCTATATTGAACAGCTGACACCAGCCCGGCTGAGCTCATCTATCAGTCCATTGTTGTCCTCCGATATTCTTTTCAGATTTCGTACGGGGAGACAGTTGTATCGTTTCTCCGGGACTCATCGAGTTTCATTGACTCTGCGGTTTTCTGGTGGTCACCAATATCTGATCTGGCTCTCAGGTGTTGCAGTGGTTAGGAATAGTGTGGCGGGCATTTTGTACGCTTGAAGAATCAATGGGTCCATTCCAAAAGTGCCAAAATGAAGCTCCTACGAGTATGTTGATGTCTGCCTCATCTGCCTAGGCTTTGCCTAACTATATGGGGTTGGCTTCCAGTCAAACCGGATTCAGCTGAATACCAGAACCCACAACCCATTAACCAGGTAACACGGTATTTCTTGGCAAGACTGGAGTCAGATTTACTAGCTTCTGACGATCCGTAACGACTGCCAAAGATCTACAAAAGACAGTCGGGACCAACGGCTTAACGTGCTTTCCGAGGCACGGAGGAAATATGGCATGTTAAGATGATCACCCATCCACAGACCAACCTTGGCAAGCGTTGCTTAACCTTGAAGATCGGCTAGTGCGGCTGTGATTCTTTAGCCGCGAGCTTCACGGGCATGTTGATGTAATATTACAAAAACTACTAACGCACACCGCTGTCTTGAACTTCAAGGTATACAGGCATGATATCCTGTAACTTCTCATTAGATTACGATTACTTCAACAACGTCATAAAAGAAGATAATTACATTGCATTGCACATAGTATCCCGAAAATGATGATGCTTCTAACTGGGTCAATAAAGTCAAAGTCAAAGTCAAAGTCAAAACGTTTATTTCAATTAGGCCACTAAACGGCACTTTTGAACGTCATCGTTTACAGTTCAGTAAAAATAATAGAATTACATTAATAAAGTGACTCTACTGTCCATTCGGAAAGGTAGATTCTTATGGAGAAGAACGGACAAGAAACTCCATAGTTACTCTTTTCAAATAATGATTTACAAAATTTGGTATACAAAAATTAATTTAATATTATGTGAGGACGAGGTAAACTTATTCATTTTCTAAAGAAATTTAGTTAAATGGTACTCACATATTTACAAACATTGGAACCATTAATTAAACAGTGTGTGAGTCAACAGAAAAATAGAAACAAAAAAAGGAACAGTATATCTATAAAGTTAATACATAAATCAACCAGTTGGATTTTGTCTACACCCTTGATTGTCCTATGGAGCAGGACCAGCATGTTTCCAAGCATTCTTATCCTGAATGTAATCTTCTAATTTGTAATATGCTTGTTAACAAAGTGTACATTTAACATAAGTTTTAAATTTTCCTTCATTTAGTTCTAATAATTATGTCAGAAGGTATTTTGTTGTAACATTTAACACAATACCCCATGAAAGAAGTGTGGACTTTAGCTAATCTAAAAAATGGTTGATCTAATTTGTCTTTATTCAATATCAATATATATACACATATATTTAAGAATGTATGTTATCTGTTATCTTATTATTATTTGCAGTGTATATTGACCATGACCACTTAATTTGTATCTATTAATTTTAATAACTTCACATGTCATACTGATCAAAAATGCAAATGCTAAAGTATGGCTTTCTGAACGAATTATGTATATGTATTGTTTTTTTGTAATATTTTCATAATTCATCATTTAGATGTGTATAACATCTCGGCTACAAACCAAGTACGTAAGGTTTATTCACAAAAACCGACATTGTTAATCGTGGTATTGGCATGAGAGCAAATACATAAATAAACACTTGTATAAAATCTTTAAGATTTTTCTTTGATGAGTTGTAATTAAATCTATTATGACCTAGATAAGTCGCTTGGCATTCCTGGAACAAAATCATAATTTTAGTAGTACATGGAAAATCTAGCCGGATTGGAAGCCATTATTAGTCGGAAAAATTAGAGTGAACAGCTTTCTTCTGGGTAAGCTCGCTACCTACATCGTCGATTTTGTCTGAGGTGAGCTATCAATCCATACAATCAAGAAGGATTGACAGCTCACTGCGTGATCACGTGACATCTTGATTATTTGGATTGACAGCTCACACGTGATCACTTCACCCAAGCCTTCACTTTGACATGTTTACAGAATAAACCGGCTGGGTGGCGCGGCTATCGCCGATATGTTTTGTGTGTCAATGTTGCAAAGAGTAACAGTTTCATCTATACTAATATTATAAAGTGAAAAGATTTGTATTTTTGTATGTAACGAATAAACTTAAAAACTACTGGACTGATTTGAAAAATTCTCTCAGCAATTGATAACTACATTATCAGCGAGTAACATAGGCTATATTTTATCCCCGTACTCCAACGGGAACGGGAACTACGCGGGTGAAACCGCGTGACGTCCGTTAGTATTCAATATTCTGGCAATTCAAAGAACCTTCAATTATTCTAACACTAGAATAATACCAGTGCTGTGAGTACACACTTACAGCAGTTACAGGCGTGCCTATAGAGGGTAGTGCGGGCACAGATCGCGATGCACAGTTATCTGGACGCCGGCCACCGCCGATATGTTTTGTAGTCTCTCCCGCCGCTGTGGACGCGTGTTCGTAGACCTGAGAATGTCATAGAGGCTGCAGCTTTAGAAGCTGATTACAAATATGATTACCAACACAATGTTTGTGAAGAGATAGAACTAACTAACAAAGAAGAAGGAAGACATAGAATTAACTATATATATATTTTTTTTTTGTTTCATGACTGGCCTGTTGGTCGAGTGGTTAGTGACCCTGACTGCTAAACCGGAGGTCGTGGGTTCGATTCCAACCCAGGACAAATCTTTGTGTGATGAGCATGATGATTTGTTCTGTGTCTGGGTGTAATTTGTCACAAAAAAAAAAACTTCAATAGGGTATTTATAAAAACAAATTGAATAAAAACAAAATTTAAAAAAATTGGATGCGTACGATTTGTGTTCTTTAAAAAAATAGGCCGCTTACATACCGCACAATACCAGACAACTTTTTATTTTATTCCAATATATTTTCTAAATTCAAATTCTACACTGCCCACTCTACCATAAGGCTAGCTCCACACCCCACTATACCGTGTGGCTAGCCGAAATTTAGATGTCACAAGTGTAGCTCTTCTGGCTAATGTCCGACTACCGAGTTGTTTGTTACTGCCGTGCGGCGGCGGCGCACAAGATGGAAGATAGCAGCGAATTATACGCTCTTGTGTACCCAGCCTAATGGGCTCGCTTTACTTTGTGATGTGCTCCACAATTTGCATGGATGGCAATTTGATTGATGGCTTCAGTTTTGATTTAGTTGCGTTGAAATTAGTTCCTGTTCCTACTACGCAAATATTATTTAAGGGACTTCTGTTTTTTGAGGTTTTGATACTCAGCCTGAGTATCAAAACCATTTGTGTTGTTTGTAGACATAACAGCATAGAAATCCTTTTATCAGAATTGTTTGGCTTTAACATGCAACCTACTTTACATTTCCTTCTCTGTCAAGTCTATCCAAAGGTGGTCTTTAAAAGATCGCTTTTAGCGATCGCCCGTTGTTATTATTTTTAAAACCCTAATTGTAATTTTTATGGTGTACAATTTAGATTAGATCTACAACTCTCTGTTAAATCATTTATAAGACACCAGCTTTTACTGGTCAGTTGAGAACTAAGTGAAAAATTTCTGAATCTAAAATCGTTCAAAAGATTTTTTAGTCTTATAACTGCACCTGTTCGAATTTTAGAATACTATTCCAACATTACTAGTAACTCATCATACATGTAAGCAAAAAAGCCAGCTACACTAGATTATCAATCCGCAAACATAATAAGGCTGTACACACACCGCGCGACAAAGCACCACAAATGACGCGCTCGCGATCAACAAGCCGCGCTTGTTATTCAATAACCGTCCCGGGCGATATCAATTTATCACACGTTCAATGAAGGCGAAACTATATTTCATTGCTGTACGGCCTGACATTGAATCTGCGATGGTATCTGCGAATAGATTATGAAATTATGATCACCACTGAAAATTCCACCCTAAATCTAACCACCAGAGTTCAGTTTTCATTGGGGGTGGACGAGGAGATAGTTCCTTTAGTGGGATGATGAAGGTTGCATATTGACGTCATCCAAAAGGGAGTAGGCAGTCGAATGCAAAACGGTTGAACCATGGATTTGGCATATGTTATGGGGTGGTAACTATTGTCTGACACACGGTTGAATTAATATTTCAATTGGGGTTTAAAAGTAATATTTTACCTGGAAAATAGGTTGATGAAAAGTTGGACCCATTTTTTCCTAGAAGGTTTTTTAAGTCTTCCTTAACTTTTGTTTAGGATATCCAATAACTGTTCGTTTGAATAACTGTTAGTCGCAAGTCGTTTTTCTTTGAAACATAATAAGATTTGACTGGCCTGTTGGTCGAGTGGTTAGTGACCCTGACTGCTAAACCGGAGGTCGTGGGTTTTGGTGGATTCCCACCCAGGACAATTCGTTGTATAATGAGCATGATCATTTGTTTTGTGTCTGGGTGTAATTTGTCTATAGTATGTATGTATTTAGAAATATATAAGTATGTTTATCAGTCGTCTGGTTGCCATAGCAAAGGCTCTGCCTAGTTTGGGATCGGATGACCGTGTGTGAGTTGTCCCAAGATATTATTATTTACTACAAAGAAGAACAGAAAGAGGACAGGTCATCTTCAATCTTCAATTGCAACAGGCTTCTTAAGACCAGTTGGACCGAAAACGCAAGCGTTTAGCTACCTCTTCAAAACATTCTTAAAGCGCAGACACCATCCTTTTACTTTAAAATAGTAGAAAATATCAACAAAACAATCGAATACCACCCCTCCCAAACAAATCGTCCGTGTGTACCCCACCTAATCTATATGTCTTAGCTGATTCGGGCGGCTGTATTTCATATCGAACTAGTGAGCATGCTACTAATTGCTGCCCACGCGCGTTTTGCGACAATTCCATTTGTCTGACTGTCTGTACGAGCCCTTTGATTGAGCCCGTGTATTGGTACATTTGTGCCGTATGCAGGATTATGACTGATATTATTTGAGTGTAAGCTGTGAACGTAAATAATACGTGATTTGAGGCGGTTATGTGACAATGATAGATGTTAAGTAGTTTCTGTTGTGTTTTGTTATGATTGGAGAGGTTTGAAGACTGTTAAGTGTTTAGATAGGTAGATGCCTAGCTAGAATGAACTTATGTATTTCAGCCGTTTGGGGTTGAAAATTAGGCTCGTGGGGTTTGAGTCCTTCGGGACATCAGCAAACAACTTGTCGACTGTTAACGTGACCAGAGGGCTGGGCCTTTCTTCGGCAAAAGGATCAGCATTGCCATTCAACGCGGCAATGCTGCCAGTGTTCTGGGCACTTTTCCAATTGACAGCGATGTGGATGACTTTTTGATGCCCAATGATTTTTGTTATTTTTATACGTGTATGTAGCAACATTATTTCGTGATTTTATTAGTCTAGTTATTTATTAGTTACTGTAGGCCTACGTACATAATACATCGTGAATATAAAAGTAATTAATTTTAAATAAGAACTATAAATACATATGTAAGAGAATTTCGGTGACCGAGTGGCGTTCGCGGACGACAGAAGAAGTGTAGGTCGTCTAGCAGCGAGATGGGCAGACAAGATTTTTGGCATCGCGGGTAGAAAGTGGATGGGGCTGGCACAGGAACCTGAGGATTGGCACAAGAGAAGAGAGGCCTGTGCTCAGCACTGGGTGAAGTCGTGCTGTGGATGATTGTGATTAAAGCATCAACTCCCCACAGTTTTTCACAAGTTCTTTCTTGGAAATGAATTAACCGAATTTAACGAATCTTGATGGTGACATAGGTTCCTTCAAAATGGTTGAGCTTAATGGTGCTGATGCACGCGTCATGTTCGTGAACGGGCGCCGTCAGTAGAGACTGGTCATCCCTTACTTGCCACTGGCTCATTTTAATATTTGATACTATAAATTGTTTTTTCTTTCTTTACATTGTTCTCATATATAGAAGCAACAAGGTTAATGTAACCAGGATTTTTGTAAACATAAAATGTTTTAAAAGAGTGTCCGTGGAGTTTCTTGCAAGTTATTCTCTTTTGAACGTGCAAATAGCTTCATGTTTTTGACGGACTGACTTTGACAATGCAAAAGTACCTGTTTATGGTTTATTTGAAACAAATGCTTGGCTTTGACTTTGACTTTTTACGGCCGGCCTGAACATGACGTTTCAGCTACTGTTGGTAGCTAATTTTTTTTTTAAAGTTGTTCGGGCCGATAAATGTTGTTCGGGCCGAAAACTGTTCCGAAAAGAGTTTAGTTTATATTTGCTTTTTAGGGTTCCGTACCCAAAGGGTAAAACGGGACCCTATTACTAAGACTTCGATGTCCATCTGTCCGCTTGCCATCAGGCTGTATCTTATGAACCGTGATAGTTAGACAGTTGAAATTTTCACAGATGATTTATTTCTGATAGATAATGGTACGGAATCCTTCGTGCGCGAGTCCGACTCGCACTTGGCCGGTTTTTATTGTTATTGAGTGACTGCAGGTTTGTTAGTACTTTGATGTTTGTATTTGTATTGGTTGATACTATTTTCCATTATTATTTGGTTGTTTGGTTTTAGGAATAATGCATGGAAGAAAGGGAGACATTTGCTATTCAGTGGGATAGAATAGGCCAATATTATGTCTGTACAAAAAAAATGGTTGTCTGTAAAGTCGGTTTACGGACGATAGTTTAACGTGACAACGTCATAACTAAACATTGATGAAATGATCGCAACGTTACAATGAGCATCCTTTTTCGTGCGTGCAGCCGGCGTTCATCGATTTATTAGACGTTGTCACGTCAAAAAGTCTTATTGGAAAATGCTTCGAACATTCCATTACATCAATCATCCATTTAATTTCCGACTTTTATAGATTCATACAAAAAGGAATGTTTAATCTAACCCCCCAATGCCATCAAACGCCACAAATTAACAATTCCAACTTTCAATATACGTCATAACCCTAAAAAGCGGTAGCGGGCAAAAACGACCAAGTTAATAGGATTGACAAGATTCCGGAGACGACCAATAAAAGATGGGGGCCGATCCCATAAAACTATAAGGACGAAATATGTCTAGAGGATATTTTCTGAGCTATAACCGTGACCATTGGAACCCCAAATGTCATACCAATGAATTCATGTCCCGTTTTTTAGCACGGTTTATCGCGTTTCTTTATTACGGTCGGTCGTTTTTTGGCTTGTTGGGTATGTATTTTCATAGCCAGCATTCGAGGGGTTAGCCCGCGTTACCGCGAATTTGTTTATAGCTCACATATTGGTTTTGGTGATCGCATTGCCTGTTTTTATTTTTTAATAATGCTGTAATAGCTTCGTGTTACGTTTATTTCTATTTTATGTCTGTTGTAAATGTGTGGAAATTGGGGACAGATTTTTTAAGTCATATAGATATGTATTAAAGTTCATTTTATGTGTGGATATGGGAGTGTCTATATATTAAGAGCTTGTATATATGTCCATTTCGAAAAACTTAACCCAAAATTACGAAAAAAAATTTGTTGAGTACATAATTGTGTTGATGTTAAAATGTACGAAACAGTTTTTTTTTCACGATTTCGGGATTATTCCGATAAGAAATTTTCAGTAATTCCGTTTAGAAATCTTAACTTAGTAGTGAGCATATGGAATTTAAGAACGTGTCAAACCCTACTTTAATGGCAAATTTTGGCGGCTTAAGTGAAGATTAACAAATACACAACTTCAAATGCAAGTCCTGGCATATTTTGGTAAACATAAGTCCCGAATACCTATAGGTTGGCATACAAGGATATATAATAAATAGATCACAAAAAACACCAACCGAAATTCAGCAAAAAAATATTAAAAACTCAAGCCCATTTAAAACCCATCGCATACCAATCAAATGTCAAGTGAAATGCATCCTCTCATCCTCCAATATCATAGAAATGACATAATTATGACACTCAAGACTAGGGTGACATCAAACACTCGCATTATAAGACAAAGCATTGAATACAAAGGGCTGTATTAAAAACGCGAGTACTGTGGCCACCCTAATATAAGGAGGGCTTTCGACTCGATCTCGGAAAGATATCCATTAGGTATTATTGAAAATTTTAATATCAAAAATTGCGGAGAGGGTTTTTTACGTTACGATACGACCCACGACTTTTTCAAGAATTAACAAAATCATAAATGTAATTTTTGTTTCATTTTAAGTTTTTTCACCTAGACCGTTTTCTTGTTTATGACTTATATTGAATAGCTCGCCTATGGGTTTTCAAATGCATGCAATGTGTAAGAAAAATATACTGCCGGTCGATTCTGTAAACATGTCGAAGTGAAGGCTGTGGTGAAGTGATCACGAGGTGAGCTGTCAATTCATATAATCAAGATGTCACGTGATCACGAAGTGAGCTGTCATTCCATCTTGATTATATGGATTGATAGCTCACCTCGTGATCACTTCACCCAAGCCTTCACTTCGACATGTTTACAAAATCGACCGGCTGTTTTTGTATTATTTGTGTGCATTTCTACTTACCTAATCTGTGCATATAACTTAGGAGAGCTCTATCCCAGCAGCGGGCAAAGTCAGGTTGGATCTGTGTATGCTTGCACTATTAGTGCAAGTTTGCAACTTTGGCTAGTTCACGTTGAGGTTTGCCAACGTTACGAGTTTGGTTGGAAAATTATTGTATTGAACCTGCCGATTAATTTTACTACGAGTACTACTTGCTGCAATAACTCTAAAGCCTACACTTTTCTCAATTCTTGTAAAATCACGTATACACGACTCTGCTACGACAGCGTCACGACTAGAATCGTCTCCACTAAAATTCGTCGGAAACGTTTCAAGGAATATCATTTGGTATCGCGACTGAGCCACTTCTGTTTTATAGCCTTCTCCGTATTGTGCGATTTGAATGTTACATTCTTGATACTTAGATCGATATCTGTTCCCATGTTATGCTATTTTATACTGGTCTTGCGTGTATTGTGGGACTTTTATCATAGGTATTTACAGCAACTAAAAAGATAGATGTATTGTTGGGTAGTTTATAGCGCGACTTCTATTTCTCAGTTAAAGTACGTCCCCGTACTTAGTTGTGGGTGGTTGGGAGGACTGTCTTTATGTCAACAAGTGCTGGCTCTCAGTATAATTTGGACAAATGATTTTGATTTAAAGGAAAATTGCTAGTAGAATTGACGTAGTATCCGATTCCAATAACGGTCATCATATGATTTGACCAGTACGATTGTGTGGACTTTAAAAGGGACTTTGACCTCTGAGGTTTTTTCGGTGTTTCTTCTTAGAGTAGTCTGCTAGGAAACACCGGCCTCATCTAGTTTAAAAAATGACCAAAAAAGATTGACGTGTAAAAGTGTTATGTTTAACCTACTTACAAAATAAATATCATTTATCATAGTCACAAGTAATATTATAGTAATAAAAGACGTCACGTGACCAAATCTTAAGTGATTGACGTCACTTCGTTTGCCATTGACAATATTTAGCAATAAGTAAAATATACATACAGGATGTTCCTGTGCGTGGTCATATTTAAGAGTGGTGTTCTGTATATAACAGAAATAAACGCCACCATTTACCATAACGATCGGACTGCTGGAAAAGTGATTTTTTTGATGTTTTTTTTTTTTTTGCGGACGTATTTTTTGATGGCTTACCACATGCATTATGTGTTATATAAAACACTGAAAAAAAAGAAGAACACACTGGTTCTTTTTACAAGCAATAATCCAAACGATGTATCAAAAAAACACTACAAACTTTAATTTCGTAAGTCGGTGTTTTTAGTTTTGTTTCTTCGTTTTTGACACCGACTTCCGAAATTGAAGTTGTTTTAGACTTTGTAGTGTTTTTATTTGGGAGTCGGCTGTGTTTTTTTGTAAAAAAATATTTGGTTTATTTTTTCACATTTTTTAATTGTGATGCCCAACATTTACCCGACGTCATTTTGCTTACTTAGACGACGTAATTACATCATCCAAGTAAGCAACAAGTTAACAATATGCTAATAAAATAAAAACCACTGAGCCAAACTGAACGAAAAAAATCAAAATCGAATCAAAAACCTCGGTTATCGATATACATAAAAAATACCCGCTGAATTGAGAACCTCCTCTTTTTTGGAAGTCGGTTAAAAAGGTCAACTCTCGATGTAACTTATTTATCCAGAATTGGCCTCATCTATAGTTTAATTGTTATATGTCGCCTTCATAATTAACGAAGAAGTTAACTCCTCAATTTCACAGAAAACATTTATAAAGAAATTATAATTATATTATTTAATTATAATTTTAACTTTTTTTAATTTTATTATAAGTTTAAATATAATAAACTTGTTGGTAGTTACATTTTCAAGCCTTTTGGGGTCCGAGTGCACATAACTTGTTTAAAGATCTCTCAAGACCCCTAGTTGACACTTCGCGTGACCCAAGGGCTGGTTTTTACCTTAGTCAAAGAATAAGCATTGCCATTCAACGTGGCAATGCCGCAATATTTTGGGTACACTACCAGTCGACAGCGATGCGGATGAATTTTTTGACGCCATATTTTAGGGTTAATTTAGTTAGGAATTTTTATTTCTAGTGTATGTATTTCTATGTAAATAAATATACTTATTACTTTAAAAAAAAACATATTTTTTAATAATTTTATAAACAACTTTGAGCCGAGTTCTTACACGCCGATCTCATTGACAACCGCATCAAAACACCAACAGACACATCGTACGGTTCTCAAAAATTCACACAGACAACATCTGTCAGACATTTTTTCTACAAATCTTAATCCGTGCTCATCAAAGATTGGAAAAAAGTCGAATGTGGAAGATATTGTTGTATTTCGTTTTAAAATAAAATAATAAAGCGTTACATATCCAGCTGAGTACGTATCGAGCTTGATTGTGAAGTGTGTGAGATGAATTAGGGTTCCGTAGCAGATAGTAAAATGAAATAAAAATAATTTATTACAGGTATAAGTAATTACGAAGGTTGTTAGGTTTTTGAAAAGTTTTAATAAATCTATACTAATATAATAACGCTAAAGAGTTTGTTTGAACGCGCTCATCTGCCACTCGGATTTGGAAAATATATTTTTGTATATGATAGCCACAGTTATGAGGAAGGCTATAGGCTATACGGGAACGGGGAAACAGGATATTCTCATACTAAGTCGCGGGCAAACGCTAGTGGGTGAATAAAACGGCTACAACAAAAGTTATAGGTGAGTAACGTACACTTTGTAAAACATGGAGAAATAACTAGTTACTTCTAACTGCTTAAGAAAAAACTTTGCTTAATGCAAAGTTTTTTCAGGCACTGACAGAACGTATATCAAGAAAGGATTTTCGAAATTCATTTTCTAAAGTAAAAGTCCATGAAGGTTCCATTGAGTAGTCACCTTTTTTTGAGCGTGATTGTTGAAAGTTATCCCAGAAGGGACATATTCCCGGGATAAAATGTATTCTATGTGTTATTCCAGACTATAATCTACCACTGTGCCAAATTTTATCAAAATCCATTCTGTAGTTTTTGCGTGAAAGAGTAACAAACATCCATCCATCTATCCATACTTACAAACTTTCGCGTTTATATTAGTAGGATCATACTGACTACTAGAAACACCCTTTCTAAAGGGACGAATTTCTAATCGTATCTAAATTTTTATATGGCAAACAAAGGCGATGTTGACTATTCTGCCAATGTCTAAAGTAGATTGGAAAAGCAAGTGTGTATATTAAAGAACAAAAAATAAATAAAAATAATGATTAGTAGGCAGAAACCATTCTTCGATTGGTCGGGACGAATTTCACCAGGAACACTACGCGACGTACTTTTGAATGTAGTTAAAGACCTGTCAATGTCAATATGTCTTTATTTTTTTTAACATAAACCAAACCTCGTTTCTGAACGATTTGCGCGTCCCTATATAACTCTGGGTTTCTAAACGCGCACCGCTCTGTCAGCGGTTTACCACGATCTGCTACCAAGTAAATTTCTTTATTGTAACCGTTCTCTAATAAACTAGAATACTTCTATTTTGTTTCATTACAATAAGTTAAATAACTTAACTCACTTACCCCATAGGACATCGATATTGTGCCCAAAATAGACAAAAATAAATTTTAAAATTCAAGTACCAATAAAACCAATCTCCAAACGTACGGAACTTTCAGCACCAAAAAAAACATAGCACACCCCTGATACATTTTAAAAAAGGAAAAAAAAATACCTTTCGCGATTCGACCTGTGTTTAACCGCTGTCAAGGGTTGTCAATCATACCGTTTCGGCCCCGCCCGCCGACTCGCGTTTGACAGCCCTAGCCTGATATTATTTTACTTGTTTTTGATTTTGTTTCGTCTGTTAGTTGTTATTGTTTCTTGTTAATTAGGGCTTTATTGTTTTTGGTAAATAATATTATATGTTAATTTTATGTATTAGTTCAATTGAGTTTCAAAGTCATAATATTTTAAATATAGCTTAAAATAGAGCCTTGAATACTTTTTTGCTTTAAATATTATGCCTTAATGCCTTGTTGCATTAAGTTTGTGTATTTACAACTATGTGGCGACACTTGGGGGAGGCCTATGTTTCGCAGTGGACGTCTCAAAGTTGAAATGAATTAATGTAACACTATTTCACATGGAATTTTATTATTTTTGATTTTACTCATTGACATTTTAAATTATTGATAACTTGAATTAATTAATTATTTTTAACAAGTTTATTTATTTTCAATTTTAATCATTTCAAAAAAGCAATTTTATATTGATATAGAAAAGAGACTATTTCATATTTATAGAATTAACTAACATTATTATTAAGCGCTATTAACACCTACTCTTGGAACAAAAGTTGACTTTTTACGAAATAAAATATTAATATATATAAATAAATATACATATCTATAAAGTAACTGACCAAACTTAAAGTATATTATGTCAGTAAGATTATTAGTAATATCTAAAAAACCATTAAAAGTCTTCAGGGGTATGTAATTCAACAGTGAATAAGTAACTTCTAAACAAGCGTGCTCCATCGTCGACCACATCATCGTTTACCATCAGGTGAGATACTGGTCAAACAAGAGCCTGTCGATAATAAACCACCGTTTGTCTTGGCTGACCAATATTAAAATTTTGATTCTGGAAACACTGATCTGTCTCTACTGTTTACTTGAAGCTGAACAACTAAGTTTCTGATTTTATGTATTTCTAAAAAGAAAAACTTCAAAACCCCTTGCTGCACCAATTAAAATTTTAAAATAAAATATCATTCTTAAAAACTCCCAAAATATTCGACCACAATGCTGCGAAGCATTGACATGAAAATGACAGCTGACAGACAGACAGACAAACCGATATTTATATACGTGTAGCATCGCTTATTATTAAATCATCAATCAGAATTAAATTCAGCTTGGAATCCATGTTTAATTAGTGGTTACGGGTTATTGATTAATTTCCATCATATGTTATGGATCTTAAGGCTACTTTTTTGTGGAACTAGTGTAAAAAAGTGCGTTTGGTTTATGATTTTATATGTTGGATTTATTTTAATTTTACATTTTATACATATAATTAAATATATTTTTATTTATATGTATAAAAATGTTTAAATTATGTTAGCACAGTCATTGGAGCAAACAGTATTGAAATGACAGTTGAGATCATAGGTGATTTAAATATGTTGAAAATTGAGGACCTTTATTTATATTTCATCAGAAATACAAAACAATTTACTTGTCTAGTTATTGCAAATATTATAATTTTGCATTCGTGAATTTTGGGGAGGAATTTAACTAAAAAGGGGTACACATCTGTAGGCTTATTCATAACTAGCACTTCACCCACGACATCGTCCGCGCGGATTTAGTAGAAACTCCAGAAACTTCAACGCCCCGTTAATGGATAGACTTCAACGGGTAGTTTGAAAATTAATCGAAACAATTTATAATATTCATTCTTTTTAATCTAAAATTTTAATAATAAAAGCAGTTATTGTGACTTATCCGTCGGAGATAGGCATATATATGTTCTTTAATATTGTACTACATTGTTTTGTTCTATCATCAATAGTTTTCGCAGCGCATGCGACGAAGTACATTTTATGACATTTTTTTACACCTTGGGTTACATTATTCAAGTTTAAGTAGGGATCCCTAATTATTTCTGGAAATAAATAGCCTATGTTACTCGGTGAAGATGTAGCTTTCTAACGGTGAAATAATTTTTAAAATCGGTCGAGCAGCTTTTGAGTTAAATCATAACACACAAAGAAATCTTTCCTCTTTTTAATATTATTATATTACTAGTTTAGATTTATATATTACTTTACAGAAAAAACTAACCACATAATTAGTTTCTGCTTATCAATATTTAACAAATCTCATGGTTAACATGTTTTTTTAAATCTTTAGTTGACATCCCATCCCAACACACAAAAATAAATCAAGTACTACAGATTTCATCTACCCCAAAACCCGACGTATCGAAATAAATCGATCCTCAAACTCATACGGTTTTTGTACAACACTATTGTGAACCACTCGATAATCTTGATCCATCGAGTATCATTGAAGAGGGTTATTCGCAAACCAGTGTACCGTACATTTTCGAAATAATCGGATCAACACAGGTAGGAAATGACATTCATCGAAAATACCGCAAGCCTTGTATTTTTTTTTGTAGCAACACTTTTTTGGATTGTTTTTGTCACATGTTACTGAACGCGTCATATGGGTTAAAGGTAAAAAAAAATGTTTTTGATGTCTACCGAATTGTGTGCCGTGTTTACCGATTGATATTATCGTTCCTGAAGTAAATAATACAATATTATTTATTGGAACTTAAATTGAAAGGAGGTAAAATTGGTTGTTTGTGGAAATGTCTTTCACTGATAAGAAGATACGGTGATAAGTTTGTGGCGATATAATTACAGCTGGGACGATCCTGTTAAGCAAAGCTTACCGGGGTCAGTCCATGGATAGGTGACCGTCTTAATACATCGAGATTCCACCGCGCCTCGGAAATCACGCTTAGCTGTTGGCCCCGGCTATCATTTAAACAATGTGGAGACATTGATACGACATAAAATGAAAACACTGGCAATACTAGTTCATACTAGTTGACTGGCCTGTTGGTCGAGTGGTTAGTGACCCTGACTGCTAAACCGGAGGTCGTGGGTTCGATTCCCACCCAGGACAAATCTTTGTGTGATGAGCATGATCATTTGTTCTGTGTCTGGGTGTAATTTGTCTATAGTATGTATGTATTTAGAAATATATAAGTATGTTTATCAGTTGTCTGGTTGCCATAGCACAGGCTCTGCCTAGTTTGGGATCAGATGACCGTGTGTGAGTTATCCCAAGATATTATTATATTATATTATACAATATATACGGTTTTGCAGCGCATCAGATATGTTTGCACAAGCTGAAGTCGACAGCTTCTCAGCTGTCGTGCGCAAGAAGAGTGCATCTCTTCTTGCCAGATTGCGTGGTAGTGGCAACAGCCTCCTGAGAGTGATTGCGGATAAGTTTGATGAGAGCCCCATTATGAGCCATCTCATAAAGACTACAATGTCTCTCGTGGTATATAAGTACTAACATAAGGTATAAGCTGTTTTTGTTACTAACATCTTTTAAGTATTTTGTTTGTTGTTGTTTGTGTGTGTGAATATATGGACTATGTTGTCTGAAATATATAAATAATAATATAAAATAAAATAAGCTATTACAATATAAACGAATACTTAAATCAAAAACTATAATTGCAATAAATATATTCTTAAATATGTATATACATCTGTGCATTTAATAAGAAGATAATTTAATTAAACATGGCATGACTACTAAATATACAATAAGTAAATTATAAAATGTAACCTACTTGAATCTATATATTGTCTCAAATTGTGATAAACGTAAAACTCTTTATAAATAACTAGTTGCCGACTGCGGCTCCGCCCGCGTGATTGTCGAAAATTATCCCAAAGGAACATATTTCCGGGATAAAAAGTATCCTATGTGTTATTTCAGACTATAATCTACCACTGTGCCAAATCTCATCAAAATCCATTCAGTAGTTTTTGCGTGAAAGAGTAACAAACATCCATCCATCCATCCATACAAACTTTCGCGTTTATAATATTAGTAGGATTGTGAACTTAAATATTTATTGAATTATTATTTATGTTAGCTCGTGGCTAAATAATGCCGGCCACACGGGTCGATCTCCAAGGTTAAGCAACGCTTGCCGAGGTTTGTCTGTGGATGGGTGACCATCTTAACATACCGAGACTCCTCCGTGCCTCTTAAAGCACGTTAAGCCCGGCTGTCACTTGTAGATCTTTGGCAGTCGTTACGGATAGTCAGAAGCCATATAATCTGACACTAGTCTTGCCAAGGAGTACCGTGTTACCCAGTTAATGGGTTGTGGAGATCTGGTAGGCAGCCGCTCCACGTAAAATACTGGTATTCAGCTGAATCCGGTTTGACTAGAAGCCGACCCCAATATAGTTGGGAAAAGGCTAGGCAGATGATGATGATTATATATGTATGTTAAATTTATTGACTTTTAATCCGAATGTTCATTTTCATGTATAAATTTATTTTTACTTTTAGTTTCTATGATACGGATTTTTAACTTTAAGAAATAGCTAATAGTAGTTAGTGGTAACAATCATTTTTGCTGTGCCCTTACAGGGTCTACAACGGCTCTTAACTCTAAGCTTTGTAAACATCTTATTTTTACCTTGTGCAACGCAATAAATGAATATGAATACGAATATTTTTTAACTATTATAAATCCTGTCACCGAAATTAAAAATAAACTTTCCAATCGTATAAAACATTTAAAAATTTAATTCGTCCAATTATTCTGATGAGTATATAATTATTTTGGAACTTAAAACGTTGTTCTTTAGGCACCTCGGTATAGAGTGGGTTTATTTTATTTGAAGTTAACATTTTTTACTTAGTACGCATTTAAATTGTAACCCTAGTGATGGATATTATTTACAAATATGGATCTTTCATAAATTGTTTTAAAAATCGAGATGTATTTCCTCTCTCCGTCTGCGCGATAACTGTCTCGCAGAAGGAGACCACCGCGTCCCAGGACTCCTCACCGCCGACCATAGCATGGACTACGGCCGGCAGCGAGAGGTCACCGCCTACAACAGAGATGAGGGCACGGCGCGGCTCCTCCCAAGCTACACACTCTGCAAGCGTATGCCGTGCCGTGTCCTCCCGACAGTCGACGCAGTGGTGGCATCGAGCGTCCGGCTCCCTGCCTATGCGACACAAGAACCTCCCGAAGCAGCCATGCCCCGAGAGGACCTGCGTCGCACGAAACGTCAGAGAGCCGTGCCTTCTCCCGAGCCACAGGTCGAGCACTGGCCGGATGGCCTCGATGGTGATGAGGCCGGCGGAAGGGCTCGAAAGCCTGTCCCGCCATTCCGCCACCAGGACCTCGCGCAGCTGCGACCGACGCAGCTCCAAGTGTTGCTGCGTCAGTCTTTCGCCGCGCACCCGCGCGCCCTCGCGCCACCTATGCAGTGACGCGAGCACTTTCGCCTCCAGGTCCCACGGCGGAGATCCGGCCAGTGCGCAAGCCACCTCGTAGGAGATCGTGCGATATCCCCTGATGACTCTGACGGCCATCACCCTCTGCGGCTTCCGCAGAACAGTGATGGTGCTGGCCGTCAGGTCAGCCGCCCAGATCGGGGCCCCATACAGGGCCATCGATCGCACGATCCCCACGTACAACCGCCTACAGGCGGTGCTCGGGTCCCCCAGATTGGGAAGCAGCGTTGACAGCGCCCCCGCCGCGCCCAACAACTTGGGCGCCAGCCGCCGGAAGTGGGGGCCGAAATCCCATCGGCTGTCGAGCACCAATCCCAGATACTTCATGGTGGACTCGACAGCGATACGGGCCCCCCCGACCACGATGTGCGATCCCGGCGGCGGCGCTCGCCGAGGGCCATGAAAAACAATGGCCTCCGACTTGCTGAGGGCCACCTCCAGGCCGAGGCGCCGTATGCGGCTCACCACCTGTGAGACCGCAGCCGTCGCCAGCAACGCTGCCTCCCTGTGCGAGCTCCCCCGGCAGTGACCAGTGTGTCGTCAGCGTAACACACCAAGTTCACTCCCGGCCGGAGTTCGCCCCTCAGCACCCAGTCGTATCCGATGTTCCACAGGAGCGGGCCCAAGACCGAACCCTGTGGAACACCGCACGACATGGGGCGCTGGTATCTGCCATCACGTCCCAGATAGGTGACACACCTTTCCGCCAAATAAGCCCCGACGACACGACGGAGGTAGGGAGGCACTCGATGATAACGCAGTGCCTCCCGAATACAACTCCAGGGCAGGGTGTTGAAGGCATTAGGAAGCTGACACCCTGGATTAACACACTACGCGGATAACACCGCGGGGAGCAGCTAGTCATTACAACCTCAAAAACAACCTTGTAAAATAAACAAATTTATCATAATTTCACTTGGAAAGACAGTCGTTGACCCAAATCTCCATAAAGCAGGAGAATGTGGAACTCCTAGTCAATAGGTAGCATTGAGTATTCAATGAATATCGCTGGCTATATGTAAAACAATCTTCCATATTGGCCGTAAGTTATTCAAAGCTGTACCAGTTCAACTTTCTTGTGTTTTATTTGCTCATCGAGTTGCGATACTCTGTGTGTGGGGTATGGCATGAAATGTAGCGGACCTGCGGAAGGCGAGTTGGGTGGCTCGCTGTCTGATCACCACCAGGCCCGGGTCGATGGCACGTTGTGTTCCACGCGGGCCTCAAAGAGATGTCAGCATAGAAGACGGGGCCCGCTAGGTCCAGAGCCTGTCAGGGTTGCGGAATTTGTTCGAAAGAGTCACCGCGGGCCCTGGAACGCAAAAGGCTTTAGAAGGAACACGGATGGGTTTTAGTCAGTAAGAGTCTGACACACCCTTCCGCTCCATCATGATTTACCGTCATTAAAAAAAAATGGCATGAAATGTAGCGGATGAAACATAATAGTGATGAAAATTTGTTTTTTCTCTCATCTTTCTGAATGCTGAATGTTAGTTAACATAATATTTATAAGAAAAGTAATACCAACTTAATATAAAAAGGCGTCAGTGAGTGTCTACACATCTGTCTATTTGTTTGTTACGCTTTCACTCCTAAATCGCTAAACCTATTTTCATGAATTTTGGTACAGTGATAAATGAGTGATGAATTATATATGTAGACTACTTTTTTACAGAAATCTTTATGAACGCGAGCAAAGCCGCCAGCAAATTCGAGTTCCTTATAAAGATCAGGTACTTTGATTTAATCCAATTGAGGTGCTGGAGCTAAACCCTTCTTTCTGAATATGAAAATTAAGGTCAGGTACTTTAATTTACAAAAGTTGATAAATGATAAATGCGACATAGTCGAATATACAGAAACTCAAATACTACCAGAGCGCAATGAAAAACCACAAGGCAGAAACTCTAGAAACCTTTGACATAATATGTGACGGAACTTAAACTAAAAATAATTGATAAGACTATCGTTTACTAGCTACCACCCGCGGCTCCGCCCGCGTGAATGTCGAAAATTATCCCAAGGGAACATACTACCGGGGTCTTTGAACTTTCGCATTTATTATATTAGTATATGTAGATACTAGTTGCCGCCCGCGGCTCCGCCCGCGTGATTGTCGAAAACTATCCTAAGGGAACATATTCCCGGGATAAAAATCCTATGTGTTATTCCAGACTATAATCTACCTCTGTGCCAAATTTCATCAAAATCCATTCAGTAGTTTTTACGTGAAAGAGTAACAAACATCCATACATACATCCATACTTACAAACTTTCGCCTTTATAATAGTAGTAGGATAATAGTAAAATAATTCTTTATTATCAGGCAACTAAAGCCCATAGATAAAATACACAAATGAAACATACAAAAATTAATAAAAATAAACTAATAAATATTAATCTTGCTTAAAACATAACTTATATAGATAGTATAGAACTATATGATTGTAGTCCTCCTGACCGATTTCGGCCATGGCGGCCAATCTCAACCGAGACTGGCCATTGGCGCGGGACATATTATGGTGCACAAGTGTGTGCGCAAACACAGGTGCACTACCTCTTCCCTCACTCTCATATTCCGATGGGACGGCAACCGGACACGACCGGAGAGAAATTTGGCTCAGGACCAACGGCTTAACGTGCTTTCCGAGGCACGGGTGTGTCTCAAAACCAACTTCCAAACTCCGGGCTGTCACTGAGAAATTCCTATTGGAAAAGCCTACGGCACTTTTTGCCCAACCTAGGGAATCGAACCCAGGACACCACGCTCGGCAGTCGCGTAGTATAGATAGAACTCATGAAATCGCTGCAGTCTTCCACTTGTACCACATTATAAAGGGGATGTCAGAATATACGTCAAACGTCATCGGCCTGGAAGACAGCTCTTCGGTTTTGATACAGCCGTGTCTTATAAATATTATATCCATGTGCCCTGTACCTTATATCGACAACATTGCCGTTCGAATTTAAACTTTGTTCAACGAAAATTAGAGTAAGTTTCTGACTGGTGGTAACAGGTTCTTAAAGGTTATTAACCAAAGACTTTGTAAAGATGAGCAACCAATTATAAGTCAAGTTTGATATTACTCTTTAGAATTTTGATTTCTTTCAATTCTTTTTGTATCGGTTTGACGAGCGAAGTGGTTATTTATAATTAAAATGGCGATTTCTGATCTCTTTTGCTTGTGATACGATTTTTAATTTTGTGTCGATCAAAAGGATTATGTGATTCTAATTTAGGATTCAATTTCATATGAGAAGAATTGCTTTGCGCTGGGAAACGTTTGAGAACTGAACAGGTATTAGCTGAAATAAAAGCAAAAATCGTGAAATCTTGCAAATTTTTTATCGATGAGTCAGTATAACAACTTTCTTCTAAAGAAATGGGACTGGGCGGGTAACATTTGCAAGGTAGCATAATAATTATTGAGTCAAGATTGTCACACAGTGGGCACCTGAAGGCGGATGTCGTCACTGAGAAGCTCTGACGTGACGATCTGGACTCGTTCCTGACAGGTTGTCCATAGAAGAGAACACATAGAGAAACCTGAAATAATATTGGAGGCTTTTGCTCAGCAGTAGGTTAACGTGGGACAATAGGGAATAAGCATGAAAATAATATTTATTGTCTAAATAGTTTATCCAGAAATATATAAAAATATAATACTTATTAACAGTGAAAATAAAATTAACGTTGACCGAAAAACAAACGAGATATAACAATTTTAAACAAATATATCTGTCCCTCTCGCGAAAACGCCGTTTTCTATGGCAGCTATATACGCGCATAGTATTTGACGTCAGATTTGGTATCGGACTTCTCTTTCTAATTGTCAACTTTGATGCTTTATAGCTTCATCACTGATGAAGGTAATTTTAAAATAATTTCATTATTGTTTTCTAGAGCTTAGAAGTATTTTATTTCGCAAGTAAAAAATTGCATGCAAAGTCCCTATTAAAATACATCATGACTGTATTCCCCAAAATATTTGAAGGGGTGAATGGAAGACAGTATTGTTGGATTGTTTGAAGTTTTAAGAGAAGACAGAATGAAATGGCTATTTTGCTGTACTAAATATATTAAAACTACACCACTGTCGTGAGCGAACCTATTCCCATCCACAGAGCACCGAACTAGTCTAATATTACGATCATCTAAAACTGCTTTCGATAAAAAATTACATATATGAATGAAAAAGAAAGAAAGAAAGAATAATATTTATACTTACACAAGCTGTGCTCGCGGCTTCGCTCCCTTCACCAACAACCGTCAACCGTTACCTACCCTACATACCTACCCAGATACCTACCCTACATATCTACCCTACTTCCCTTTTTTTTTTGTTTTAAAACCTTCCCTGTAATCTGGCGACCAAAACAAAAAAAGAATTAGCCAAATCGGTCAAGCCGTTCTCGAGTTTTAGCGAGACTAACGAACAGCAATTGATTTTTATATATATAGATATAGATGAAACACGCACGGTACATAGAAATTAAAAATTAAAAATAGAAAAATAGATGTTAAGAACCAAGTGTGTGTCTCACGGCTGCACTAAAAACGTTCATTTTTTTATATGTGTAACTTATACCTCTTACGGAACTATGTAGAGTAACATGAAGATTCAAATAAAATGCTACCAGAATGCAAGCAATTGTATGAATTTTATTCCCTTAGTAATTTCGTGCGATACTTGAAAGAGGTGGGTGGTCTATCGTTCGAAGAGGACCACACTGCAATTTCTGCGTATGTATTGATTATATTTTGTAAAGAAATAATTATTATTATTATTATGTTTTTGGTGATGGCCAATGCATCTTTGCAAAAACTTATATCAACAAATTGGTAATTTACTGAAAAATAAAATCATAACTAATAAAAAATTAAAAAGAGTTATTTTTTATTTGTTTGTCTTTGGATGTACTACTACAAAAATATTTTACTGACAGCAAACTACAGTATGTCTGATGACCAGTTTCTGAATTGAGGGTTTGGAATCAAAGATGTGTCAAAGCCCACTCGAATGCCGAAGTTTGACAGGTTTTCTCAATTCAGAAACCGACTAGAAGTATCATAGGCTCTTTCTCTCACTGGACCTATTTTGGTGCAGTCGCGGGACACACTATGTTATTGTAATTAAGTTTCCTTTTATTTGTACCAACATTGTGTGTATCATTGTGTGCCAAATAAACTAGATTTCTTTCTTTCTTTCTTTCTTTCTTTCTTTCTTTTTTTCTTTCTTTTTCATCCTAACTGCATGCTTGTGAGATAGGCCACAGGAGCAAAGCCGCAGGAAAATACTAATAACAAATTGTTATTTAAATCACGAAGCCAAAGCTACTATTTCTTACTGGTAAATGGTGATCCTGAACCAATATAAATGATCACAAACATCGATTCAAGAATACTTAATCAAACGATCCCATTCAGAGTCAATTCCACCAGAAAGAACAACAAAATACACCATTATTAGTCATTTATTTTCCAAATGACAATAATACTGCTACCATAAATGATCAGACCAATAAAAATCAATACAAACTCGAACAGACCAGAAGTCCCTGGTCGATTGTCTGTGGATATTGTACGGGAAATGGTCAGCTACTTACGGCCCGATACGTCTTGTAAATATGGGTATGGGCAAAAAGATTATCCGTGATTGTTTATTGTATTGAATCGTTTATGTACGGTCAGAAAAACAATAATGAAATTTCGGATACATTAGTATGATCAGCTTATAATGTCCCCGCTGCTGGAACATAGATCTTCTCTCTAAAAGTGGGAATGGGTCATTATCCGCTATACAGGCCCAGTGCAGATTGAAGGGTATCACATTTTTTTTTTCAATTTTTTGGTCCTAGGGCAAGCTCCTGCCAGGGTTGCGGAATCTGTTCGAAAGAGTCACCGCGGCCCTGGAACGCAAAGGGCTTTAGAAGGAACACGGATGGGTTTTAGTCAGTAAGAGTCTGACACGCCCTTCCGCTCCACCCAGAGCGGAAGAAGTCATTTGATGATTTACCATCCTTAAAAAAAAAAAAATAAAAAAAAAAAAAAAAAAGGGCAAGCCGATTGCCGCATTATGTTTTCTTTCACAGTTTCGAGAAAAGAGGTTAAAATATAAATTAAACAGTGCTGTGAGTGCGAAGTATCCGAACCAGCGATATCATCATATCAGCCGAAAGGCGTTCATTGCTGGACACAGGCCTCCCCCAAAAGGGTGGGTGCCAAAATTGCCACGCTTGGCAGGCGGGTTAGCAGTCGTAGTGCAGCTGTTGCAATATAGAGAGAATGCTGCTTTTTGTGTTTCCGATGCCACTTTTCTTTAAATGATTTCTTTATATTTTAAAGAGCTTTTATTTGGTTGTTTTTTCTGTTTTGTGTTATATGTATAAATATATATAATTATTCTTCTGTGCGTGTTATATGACTGAACTCCTTCTAAACGGCTGGACCAATTTTGTTGAATTTTTTTGTGTGTTCCAGTGGATTCGAGAATGGTTTAAATTCACAATTGGATCCTTCGTCATACACCAAGCAAACGTTCGACAGGATAACGTCTGTCAGGATCACTTTAAAATATACATAATTTAAACGATAATAATTATTAAAAAATACAGTCATTCGAACAGACCTTTAAGGTCACAGTTCGTACAGCGGCCTAAGCTACCCAAAGTTTTCTTTTTTTTGTAAATTTTCTGTTTCAAGTGATACATAATGGAAGCTTGAAATTGGCCATATTTTGTTTAAACTTTAAGTTACTGTATTTGTTTAGCTGTAAGTTTTCCTAAAATAAATAAAATAAAATAAATAAATAATTCGAATGCATGACTTTGCTGACCGTCCTGCAAACGGTAGGCAAATGAGTTGTGCGAGTGCCGATACCCGCGGTAGAGAACTTATTTTCATATTTGTCCCTCTACATTATTTATTACATTTGTCTTAGGGCTGCCCCTGGCCACCAATATTAATATTTTATCAATAATATTACCTGGAGAAGACCTAATTGGACCTAAGATCTTAAGTCTAGCAGCTAGCCTAAAAGAAATCTTCAATGTACCTACTGTTGCTGAGATGTGATGATGCTTCGTAGTCGTTAGCCCATAAAGAACTTAAAATCCCTAATCTCTTCAAAATTAGAGTGATCTGGCTTCTTCTGGGTAAGCTCGCTCCATCGTCGACTTTGTCTCTGTCATCTATGACCTAGACTAGAGTCAAGAGCAAACCCATATTAAATAAAAAAATAAATTTAAAAAAGCCGAAAATGTCTCTATTGTCGATAAAAATATGAATTAGTATTTACCTAAATCTCGTGTCGGAAACCCCAAATCCTGTTTATAAACATAAGATTTAAGGTTTAAAAACCGCGCTTTTTAAAAAGACGAACTAGTCGATTTAAGGTTCGTCTTTTTAAAGAATCATTTCTGGAACCGTGAGATACTCTCATCGTACCATATTATCACCCAAAGACACACATGGTCCATGAAGGCCATCCATCATAATGAATAATACACCATATTTACTTTATAACCCTCCAAAAACTCTTCCAAAAACTAAAGGACATTGAAGAACCGATAGACAATTAAGATAAAATTTAACGAGCCCCGAAAGAGGCAACCATGGGATTTGACGTGACCACGCGTATTGTTCATATTTTTTAGTCTGCCGATTGTCCCATAAGCATGGTATTCAAATTAGGTCCGCGCATTGTGCTCAAGGAATACATCGCCAATGTTTGTGCTGGATTTAGGGTGCGGTTATGGTAGAGGGAGTTAGTATTAGATATAAGACAATTTTTTTTTTAAGGGTAAATCATCAAATGACTTCTTCCGCTCTGGGTGGAGCGGAAGGGCGTGTCAGACTCTTACTGACTGAAACCCATCCGTGTTCCTTCTAAAGCCCTTTGCGTTCCAGGGCCGCGATGACTCTTTCGAACAAATTCCGCAACCCTGGCAGGCTCTGGCCCTAGCGGGCCCCGTCTTCTTTGCTGACATCTCTTTGAGGCGCGCGTGAAACACAACGCGCCATCGACCCGGGCCTGGTGGTGTCGGACAGCAAGCCACCCAACGCTCGCCGTCCGCAGGCCCGCGCCTATGGTGGCCGGGGATCGCCCTGCGACTCCCGACGCCCGGGGCGTCTTCTCCTGCTGCTTCGCAGAAGGAGGTGACCGTTTCCCAGATATAAGACTATTGCGAAATAAATTCTACACGATCACGGCCCAAAATAGCCATATACTAGTCGGACTGAAATAGAGAAGGTGAAACGAAGAAGAAAATGGCCCATACGATACACCTTTGAGTTAGAGGATATACGGGCGATAATTTTAATTGGAACATGAATAAAAGAGACTGTAAAAAGTAGCACTAACTTGATACTTTTCTTTTAAGATGGGGAAAGCGTAAGAGGATTTTAAGTTTCAAAAATGACAAAATAGGGAACAAAAAAACAATTGTGTCAGATAAAGAAATGAACAGAACGCCCGTACTGCCCTAGGGGTTAGGCGGAGGTGCAGTACCCATATTTATTAATATGACTTATATAGCTGGTAAAAATAAAAAGCAAGTAGGCATAGTGAACATTTTGAAACTACCATAGGTAGGTCGGATAGCAGTAGACGTACGATTTAACCTTTGTCACGTATACATGACAAGCAAGCGCGTGCCCTGTACGCCAAACGTCACACATATGTGACAAAAAGTACGACGAATTTGTGGCTTTCCGTCGGGGCCACGCCCGATGCGTTATGCTCTGCGTTGAAAATGTTAAATAAGATAACAGTTATCAGCACCTTATTTTAAATCGTGCCTCTTTGAGTCACATTGTTTCTAATATAATTTCATTCAGAAATACTGCCACTAAATAGTCATCACCAAAATTATTCCGCAGTGTGTCCGCACCTTAACATCTTGAATAATTATCCTATTATGTATCGCATTCTAAACAGATAGCTCTATTTGAACGTTCGCTAAATCTTTGTTTTTCTTCAAGATAATCATTTTACGTGAATTTCGTTTGAAAGAAGAATACTTTACGCCAACCCAAAATAAATTGGGTTAAAGCAAGAGAATCATCAAACTCAAATTCATTTATTTGTCCGAATATGGTACATTACATGTTCTTAAATTCAATAAATAGTCTCATCGTATTCTGCCACGCAGGGCGCGCATTTATTAGGTACATTTCATAAAATTATTACAAGATAAAGACAATAGCAGGTTAGTATTTGATTAATAAACACGAATTAATATTACATTATAAGACATGTCAGTTAAAAATATCATCTAGGTTTCTATTCTATTCTATTTTTAATATATGGCAAATAAAGCCGATGTCGACTATTCTGCCAATGTCCCAAGTAAATTGGAGAAGCAAGTGTGCAATATTTTAATGATTAGGAGAAAACGAAATCGAATCATCTAGGTTAATGTCAAAATAATATTCAATGTCAAACTATCAAAGAGAGATGTCAAAGAATAAAAGATTACAAATTAAATTAGGATGTCAAAGTATCATTCAAAAGTCGTTTAAATTATAATAACATTTTTTACATAGCAATTTCTTTAAGTTCCTTTTTAAACCTATTTTAAATTTAGTTGTTTGATTTGCTTTGGAATTTTGTAAGAAACTTGCGAGGCTATACAGAATATGCTCTTCCATATTAAGGCTGTTCTGGCTCTACTACCACGTAGCATATCATTCCGCCTATTAAGTTTAACTTAACAAATAAGGCAGTTTCAGAAATATACAAATACGGAAGTGTTAAAATTTTGTATTTTTTTAAATTAATTCTGAATGATGATGATATAAAATGTTGTCTTCCGTTGTAAATCGTACTAAGTCAGCATTAATTGATTTAAGAAAACAATTTATCAAGGTTTTTCCATAGATAAGAATTGAGTGAGTGACAATATGACTAAAAAGGAGGTGACTATTGACATGACGGCAAATTAGATCTACCTATAAAGTTGAAGAAAACATACATTTTCAACAATGAAATCTATGAAGAAAACGAAAAATGCTGTGTTTAGGTTCAACCAAAAATTTGAACAGCATTAGTAGGTTCATAGCTAGAAATGGGCATCCAATGACCAACAACGTGTGGTCGGAGACAAATCGCTACAACTGACTTGCCTTACCTACCTTGAGTTGACTGAATGCTATGCTATAAAGATGACAAGAATAAGTCATTATTCATTTTAGTTTCAGAACAAAAAAGGGATAGAGGAAGGATGTTATTGAATTTGATATTTTACTATTTATGTTTGATTTTTATATATCATATTTATTAGTTTATTATTTAAGAATATATATATGTATTTTATTAGTATTATATATATTATTTGTGTATTCTTTCCGAAACAAAATTTTATTTTTGTGTGGTAATACCAGTGGCCTTTTTAATCCAAAGATAGTCTGGTAGAAAATGCCTTGATGCACTAAGTCCGCCCATGTACACCTATTGTACATTAAGTTTAAATAAATAAATATTTTGCCATCGATTTTGCCCACGAAAAATCAGAAATTATCCCAAAGCAACGTACTCCTGTACGATTAAGAAAAATCCTTAAGTCCTTCTTTCCGATCTATGCAGCAAAATTGGTTCGAGAGATGTAGGCGTGTTAACGTAACAACCAGTCAACAGTCAAAGTAAGTTTCAAGTTCATAATATTTGTTTGGCTTAAGTTGATTGAATATTTTATCTTCTGCAAAAGGCCTGTTTTCATTAGCTTGGTAGTAAGTAGGTTAATATTGTATATTATGGTTTGTGCAGTTAGATCACCCAAGTCTGGTTGCGGAATTTGTTCGAAAGAGTCACCGCGGCCCTGGAACGCAAAGGGCTTTAGAAGGAACACGGATGGGTTTTAGTCAGTAAGAGTCTGACACGCCCTTCCGCTCCACCCAGAGCGGAAGAAGACTACCCAAGTCTGTTTGCGTGCAGGCAATAGGCCTATGAGAGGACTTTGTTCCTGTTGGTTTAAAAATGGTGTATAGTAGGCGCCAGATAATCGTGGAATAACGGTCATTGACCCACCTACAATTATTGACATTTTTAATTTGAAAAACGGAATTAATGACACAAAGCTGTCCCGAATCATCATCTCTCGTGATCCTTAACATTGTCTAATAATGAAAAACGATTCATATTAAATTGTTCAGGTACCTATGAACAGTTATTAGGGAAAGGTCAATATACTGTATTCCACATTTATCTGGCGCCTACTATAGTCGTCATCATCATCAACATACCAGCCAAAAGACGTTCACTGCTGGACATAGGCCTCCCCCAAGAGATGATCGCCACGTTTGGCAGGCGGGTTGGTGATCGCAGTGTAGCTGTTGCAATATACAAAAACACAGAGTATGCTGCTGCCTATTCTCTGGTGAATCCCTTAGTCGCCTCTTACGACACCCACGGGAAGTTATAGGATGGTGCTATTCGTTTACGTCCGATACCATACAGAACAATATATAGTACCACATTACGAACGTTAGTGTGCAAAATAAACAGCCCTTTTATTGTGTACTGGGCAAGTGTAAACCTGCACAAAAATAAGAAATAGTTTTAGTTGTAGTGTTTAACTTGTTTTTGTTAACTAACAAATTACTAACACCTTGTTATTTTTATTGATTTTATTTTTGTGTATACTAACAACTCAACTAATTTGGTAAAAATATGGACGTATGTCTGAAATAAAGATAAATCATTATTATTATTATGACAGGGACGTAGTACCTAATTTTAAACTTTAAGCGATCTCGTCATGTTCCAAAATATTATGAACTGTTTATGTAGGTATTTGAAAGCTTGTCCCAAATGTTTGAACAAAGATTTTTTTCAGCTTTTCCATTTGAAACGTACAGGAGTTTATCTTACGTACGTACACCTCAAATATGTCCGTGAAAATTTTAGGAAAAATTCTGTTGTACGCCAATTCACATCAAAGACCCAATGTAGGTACGAGTACCATCACTTTGTACAACAACGAAAAAATGAACAGACACACAGTGGTCCAAAACCTTTTCTTACCACAAAAAACTTTTCCGTGGGCCAACCGGGCATTTTTCCCTCCGCCATACAAACGAACCGCAACGTTTAAAATACAGAAAAAAAAAAGTTGTCGGCACTCGCCTCGACCGACAAAAGAGGATTTTTTATTTTATATTCCAAATATTAAAGGACATCGTTAGCGGTTAGCATTTGTTAAATATCTGAAATATTTTCGTGAGCTTTTAGGGCTTGAGTTTGTTTTTTTTTTAGCAACGGCACGCGAGCGAGTTGTCTTGTTTAAGTGGGGTGTTTAAAAAATAAAGTTTTTTTTTTCGCCCAGCGGTTATTGTTTTGCGAAAGTTGCAACCTTTCACCGCAAAGGGTGTTATAAGTTCTTGAAAGGAAAGTTTTTAATATTTTTTGTCCAGATGCTCGGACGCTTTGACGCTCTGTGCGGTTGAAGATTTGTTCTATTTCTGCTGTCTTGCATTTGTGGTTAATTGTTTGTTTTGTAGAATTATTTTTTATAACCATGTGATGGATTCCACAAACGTACGACTCCTGTCTTTTCCCACGGGGCTGATCTAAAGGTTTTAAGTTTTAAGAAGATTTAGCCATTTAGTTGGGTGCTATTGATATTGTGCAAGTCTGCTTGAGATTAAGGTATCTTCGTTTATTAATTGAAATGTATGCTTTGAGTTTTGAGTTGTACATAATATATGAACTGGCTTCTTAATCCCTTGAAACTGCGATAATACCTCATAATCCCATCACGTCCCGTGGCGACTAAGGGACTCACCAGAGTATGGGCAGCAGCATTCTTTGTGCATTGCAACAACAACAGCTGCACTGCGATCGCCAACCCGCCTGCCAAGCGTGGCGATTATGGTAAACCCCCCCCGCCCTGGGGGGAATTCTACGTCCAGCAGACATGACATGGTGGTAATAAATAAGAAGAACCATCCCAATGATTTCAACTATTTTAAAATCCATATTTAAAAGAAAAGAAAGCAAGAAAGAATGCACTTACATGAAACACGCACGGTAAACAGAAAAAAAAAAAAGAAATGTAGGTACATATATGCTAAGAACTAAATCTTGTTGTGTTGTTGTTCTGAAAACATGTTTCCCTTTTTCCATCTTCATCTATGCGAAAACTCCCAAACATTAACCCCAAACTACTAACTATCGAAAACGCTAAAACGCTTAAAATATTAACGCTTTACCTCTGAAATTCAATGAACTATATCAACATTCCCGATTGAACCCCCGGGGCGAGTCGGGCACGTGCAAATGTCATGCAATATGTTGACAATTGCACCTCTATTGCCAACAGGTGGGAGAGTTCGATCAGGTGTGTTTAGATTGGGGGAGCTGCTGGAGTGGGTACTTGTGCTAGTAACTGTTGCAAGGGATAATGATGTTTAAATGGGAGCGATGGATGCAAATCAAAACAATCCGCAAATCAAATATCTAAAATGGCATTGCTTCTACAATGTTAATCATAACAGCCAGCAGTGCGATTCTGTAACAATTTCACCGTGGTAGCGTAGGTGAAGTGAGGTCGAAGTGAGTTTAATCAAACCTGCCCTTGAAACAATTAGAACAGCTCACTTCACCTATGTTTTCAAGGCGAGTTTTTTTTTACACAATTGGCATGCAGTGGTAACTGCAGGCCAATGCATTGTGAATCGCGACCTTGAATATGGAATGTTGAAGCTTTCAAATTACGCTCATACATACGAGAACTGCTTAATATGTAAATTGGGCATCCACATCTTAACACAATAAATGAGTTAAACATTAAATAATAAATTACCAAGTCAAAGTTTCGGCCGGAATTTGTTAAGAGAACCAACTTTTCAGTCGATTTCTTAAAAGCCAACACAAGAAGTGGATCAAGCAACTAAACCCGTCTAAACGCAGCACAGTGCATACCATCTAACTCTCTGCGGAGCGTCTCTGCAACGACATTAGACATTACGTTACAACTTAGTTCAAGTAGTCTCTGATTTGTTCACACTTACACATTATTTGAACAGCTTTTGGTACCTTCCCAATTTGACTTGAGAAATTTGAGAATAGAGAGTTTAGTGGAGGGGAATTAGGTAAAGATGTGATTTGAAGCTATTTGTGATTTAAATTTTTAGCACTTTCCATTTAGCACTCATCGTCAGAAAGCTCAGATATTTAATCCGATGGATACGAGATGCACAACTGGACTGGTTGATGTGGCTGTGCTTGGGGAAAAACTATGTCCTAGAAGACGTCTTTCGGCTAACAACCATGTAGAAGACATGCTGATGTCATAATCATCAGATTTATGATATTTGTCTTCTGGTTATTTAAGTACTTCAGTTAAAAAGACGGAACCTCAAAAAGAAAGGTCTTGATTAGGGTATTATAATTATAATTATATATAGGTACCTATTCTAAGAGGAGCTCGTGGCCGCACGGGTCGATCTCCAAGGTTAAGCAACGCTTGCCGAGGTTGGTTTGTGGATGGGTGACCATCTTAACAAACAGAGACTCCTCCGTGCCTCGGAAAGCACGTTATGCCATCGGTCCCGGCTGTCATTTGTAGATCTTTGGCAGTCGTTACGGATAGTCAGAAGCCAGATAATCTGATACTACATAGTCTTGCAAAGAGGTCTGGTAGGCAGCCGCTCCACGTAAAATACTGATATTCAGCTGAATCCGGTTTGACTGGAAGCCGACCCCAATATAGTTGGGAAAAGGCTAGGCAGATGATGATAGGTATTCTAACTAGAATGAAAGAGAATCATAACATGTCAACATAAAACTCTAGTAAACCACTTCTTACATGAAAAGACAGCAGCGGATTAACTTCTCATGTGCCAATACAACACTAAAAGAGTCTTAAGCACAAAACAGCAACACATAATTACAACTATATCCCTTACCTCATATAGTTATGTAGCTGCAAAATCAGAATCAACACAACCAAACGGAGTTGTTTGGTGTGCATGAGTATGCACACCTAAAAATACACCTCTATCTTCATTCTCCGATCTTAAAAAAGCATATATCCAGAAATATGTCGCTCAGATAACATGTCATTACGCTTTCTACGCTCGGCTAGCGTTGCGAGCGTAATTTTTATCGTTCTGCTCACATCTGAAACTTCAGGATTAATGATCCGACGCGTCTAGTCATACGGTTCCGCCGAATGCCGTAAAAACGCTATGCGCAATTCAGTTTTGTTGGAGGATTTGAGAAGTTTTTTGGACACGGTATTTTTGGTGTGGTCTTGGGTATTAAAATATTTCCTATAAGTATAAATCAGGTGTTACAGGTAGGTAATATGACAGTGAATAACAAGATAAGTAAATCGGATGGACTATGGCTCTAACGCTTTTCAAAAATCAATTTACAATTTTATTTGGAAAGTTCGTGCTTACATTGTGATGTGATTGAACCCTTGAATATTTTAAAATTAGGACTCAGCAGTATTTGCAGCAATTTGCAGGTTGATACTCGTAATTTCAATTTTAACTGATTCCCAAATTGTGAAGTGTGTGGAGTTATCGATGATGTCAAGCATCTTTTGGTGGAATGTGTGAAGAACCAAGCATTAAGGGAGTCCATTGACAAGATTGCGCAAAATCAATATACATATATGATATGGGTACTTTTAAATGAACTCGTCACAAGTCCAGAAAGTGAAGCCGCTAACATTATTCATGATATGACAATGTGTCGATGACTCCACTTTTTGTACTATGTTAAATCTTGCGTGTGATTTGTTAGTAATGTTGTTTAAACTTAGGTTACGTTATGATGGGGCTGACATGCCTTATAAGGACAAAAGTCCGTAAAATCCTACGCAATCTTCTTCTTTAGGAGGTTGAAGGGCGATTTCTCCGATGTCCATCTGAATTTTTAGTTGAAATAAGGTGTACCAAGGTGCTACCGTTTTGTTATTTCACTTTTTTCTTCTTTCTGTTTAATTTTCCTCGTTTCGTTTCTACATTGCCCAAATGTTATTCTATCCTATCCATCCTTAGATGCCACATCCACCAAACCCTCACATCAATCCTTGTCATCCGACCTTTAATTGCTCTCATCCTGATACGGCTGGTATATCGAGCGAGAAAATGGGTTTTTCGCTGTGGTAAACGGTAGCAACTTTGTACTACGGCACATTATCGGATTTGCTAGCAGCTCTATACGATTGCATGTAAGCTTGTCGCGAATTGGTACTGTGACATAGTTGTCTGCTGTGATTTGAATTTGTTTGTTGGTTTTTATGGGTTTTTTCGTGCTTTGTTATCAGTTTTATTTTGGTTGTTACCTTACTACCCAGAAAATTCTTACAATCTACATCTAATAGTGACTTGGAAGATATTGTTGTCATTTACTCTATTCATTACGCTAGTAATTTTTTATGCATTGACGGTACTTTAATCTTGGTCATCTACTAGTGGTATTTAGTGGTGGACGAGCTCCTTTACCACCAGGTAAAGGAGCTCGTGGCTAAAGAATATCAGCCGCAGG
Source organism: Mamestra brassicae (assembly GCA_905163435.1). NCBI lineage: Eukaryota > Metazoa > Arthropoda > Insecta > Lepidoptera > Noctuidae > Mamestra > Mamestra brassicae. The sequence goes on along the minus strand of LR991008.1, from coordinate 1,722,637 downwards.
GGCGATCAAGGTTAAGCAACGCTTGCCAAGGTTGGTCTGTGGATGGGTGACCATCTTAACATACCGAGTTTTCTCCGTGCCTCGGAAAGCACGTTAAACCGTTGGTCCCGGCTGTTATTTGTAGATCTTTGGCAGTCGTTACGGATTGTCAGAAGCTAGTAAATGCAACACCAGTCTTGTCAAGGAGTACCGTCTTACCCAGTTAATGGGTTGTGGAGGTCTGGTAGGCAGCTACTTGTATTCAGTTGAATCCGGTTCGTCTGGAAGCCGACCCCAATATAGTTGGGAAAAAAGAAGAAAAAACTTGGGGTATGATTTGTATTTTGTCAGATTTTTTGAAATTTTTCAATAATAGCAATGTGACATATAAATGGTATGGTGAGACAGGAAGTCAATCCCAAAACATTTGGGAAAAAAACGTGCAAATTGCATTGATACGTATTAAATACTTAATTTATTAATACTTGAAAGTCTCAACTCTTTAACTACCCTGTGCAAATACGAAATAGCCTACAGCTACTCATCTGGACATATAGACGAGCGTATCGAACAAAACCTTTAAAAAAACACTGTTATTAAATGTTCATTAAGCTGAGACAACGAACTTATAAACAAAACGCCATCAAGCAATAACCACTCCTAATCCCGAAGAAATAGAATTCAAGTCAACTGCATTAGCAACTTCGTCACTTACTTTACATAAATGATGAAGTTATTTACAGTTTCTTTAGAGGAAATTCAACCTTATTGCGGGGGAGCAATCCTGAAAGTCGTGGTTTATTAGTTGGTGTAATGAAAGCCGCAATTGAACGAAATGTAGCTAGTGATTTCGAGGTGAACCGATTTGGATTAATGAATTAAATACACTCGTATGCCTGTGTTTACGTCTGGGTAAAAATATGTTCGAAGAATCTACTTGTATCATAATGGTTAAAAGGGAATTTCCAAATGAGACGGTCAATCTGAGAGTTGGAAATCCAATTTATGAGGTTTCGCAAAATTAAAAATTCTGTGGATTATACCTTGTAGAGATGACTTTTTTAAAAATTGAGAGAGATGAGATGTATCTTGTATTGCAATTTGGTTCCAATGATTATAATTTGGCGTAGTAGTAAGTAGGTCCTTAGTATCACACTATATATAATCACACTAATATTATAAAGGCGAAAGTTTGTGAGTGTGTGTGTATGTTTGTTACTTCTTCACGCGAAATGGCTGGACCGATTTAGATGAAATTTGGTATAGAGATTGTTTGAGTCCCGGGAATAGGATAGTTTTTATTCCGGGAGTATGTTCCCTTGGCATAATTTTTGACGTTCGCGTGGGCGGAGCCGCCGGCGACAGCTAGTTCTAACATAAATTAAACTGCAAGGGGTGAAGAATTTTTACTTATACAATAGTGAAAACATTTTTAAATGCATTTTAAATTCGGAGTTCTCAGGGCACGATACTGGGCCCCGTAATTATTCACAACTTATTTTTTCTGTCTAAACAACTCACATACGTACATACAACATACGTATAAATTTGCACGGTTCTTCTGCAATGTCCCGGTGAATTAAAGAATGAAACCTCAAATCTTCGTCTCAAATCGGTAGAACCAAAAATCCAAGATTAATGAACCTATTTTATCCGCACATTAGCTTTGAACCGAAAATATTTTCGGGCAATTAAAATATGGTCTGTTTTTTGTTGCAAAAGAGACAAAAAATCACTCGTGACGCCCCAGGAGAGGGGTGCGATAGCAGCGTGCATATCTAAATAATTATATGGCGTTAACGGATAATGATTGAAAGGTCTTCGGATGTAGCCAGAGTAGTTTCTGAGACAGAGGTTTTATTACTTTTGGTTGTGAAGAAAGTGGATTTTGGCTGTACTGTTTCACTAATTGCATTTGCATTTTTTCCTTTACTTCCCGTGGGAGTCGTAAGAGGCGACTAAGGGACTCACCAGAGAACGGGCTGCAGCACTCTCTGTGCATTACAACAGCTACACTGCGATCGCCAACCCATCTGCCCTTTGCCTATAGCCAGCAGTGGACTGTGGTGTCTTTCGACTGTATAGATGATTATAATTTTAATTTTTTAGATGATTCATTTGACTGATTTATCTAGTCCCCTTTTCTTTAATCATCCACTTGACAGATATATCTTTAGATATATCGCACCCTTAGAATGAAAGTGACCTAACGCAAAAATTGCAACAAGCAAGAAAATCGTAAAAAAGTAGTGTTACGAGTAGGTACAAGAAAAATCTCTCCCGTGACCTATGTATAAGCTGCCCTTTCCCATTCATAATTTGGACTCTTTTTCACCACAGGGTTTTAGAGTATGCTTTTTAAGATCAGTTTATATCAAAATTATAAGTAACAGGAATTTTGATTTAGGTCACTTTCATTCTAAGGGTGCGATATAACTGATAGATTAAAGCCAGGTTTCTGAATTAAAAATTTGAAGTTGAGTAGTTACTCAAACTCTACTTTGGCCTGAGAATCCTGACACGTTCTCAATTCAAAATACTCAATTATCAAATAAGAAGCGGCCCAGACACCTACACACACGTAGCTGTATTATATTTTTATGAATTATTAGCTTCGTTTGTTGGCAAGTGGCTTTCTTTTTAAAATTCGACAGTCCGGAAAGTATGACATCATAAGCAAGCATAAGCACAAACCGTTGAGCTGCAAATGTGTTCAAATTTTTGTAACTGAGCACTCTTCTAAGTAATTTTTTATCTCTTAATTCAATCAATTTACATAACCGAAACAGCTTCCATGCATCTTTACTTTTCGCTTTAAATTACGCAAAAACCAGTAGCAATATCACAAGAAGCCAGTCTAATAAAACATTCATATGAACATACAGCATTAATCTTGTGAAAAAATCAAAATACATGCAATAATAATAATTGTGCTGTATCTTCACGTACGGCCGGACTATTACGGTACATAATATTCTAAAACAAGACACTGTCCACTTTCTTGTTCTGAGAAAATACATAGTCGCGCGCGCACTTCATTGGAATCGATCGGGCGTAACGTCTCCTATCTCTGTCACTCCCACACTGTCAAACGGAGAAGCCACAGGAGCGAGGAGCACAAATATAAATCCTACCGATCTATAAGCCACGCCCCACAATCGATCTGATAAATGAAAAACCCGTTTGAGTGCGCGGGCGCAATGATTTGAATCTCGTCATGACTTGATGTTCGTTTCGCGATTACTCGTGCGCCTCGTTGCTTTGTATTTAAAATTATCTTTATTACCCCATCCGTGGGAGCTTTAAATCTCGCATTTTAAATGTTTATTACGACATGACTCATAATTATGTACGTTTTAAATGTTCAAACGTGAATCTCTCTGATCCTAGGCAGTGTACGAGGTCAATGTTAGTTCGTTGACATGCTTATTGAGTTATTTTTACTATTTTTGTTCGCATTTTCTAAGTCTTATTAGGAGAATGAGTCATTTTTTTTGCACGAAAAATGGTAAAGATCGTTAAGATACAGCGATGCACGTTCTGAAATAGCAATTTTTATTACCACCAAAACCACGTTGATATTTTTCCTCCTAAATAATTATCATTTCTTCTTACCTTTACTATAGAATTCTTTAAATCTAACAACTACAAGAATTCGGTGTAAACTTTGATTATTATCCAGTCACCTTCACTTTGATAGAACTTTAAACTCAAGAGATTTTAAATAAAAGACTGGAAACTTCTCAGATGATCTTGATTTATCTGTTTTATTAAGTTTCAGTTCAAGTCCCAGAACTGGCCTATTGAAATTTATAAAATTACTTACTATCAGAAACCTATTAACCTTGAAATTAAATAAATCGTACACCTGCAAAACAAAGCTATCAAACACAACTTTACGCTACTCTACGATAGATGGCGCTACTTACCTCACAACTTAACTATCGACTCTTGCGCCTCGCACACTAACACCATCTCTTGCCAAGCTTTGAAAACAGCCACCACTATCTTCGACCAATTTGATCAGAGCTCCAATCTGTGAGTGTTGTTACGCGAACAGGGTTTATCAATGTTTGGTCATCAATAATTCGATTTTAATAGCAGTTGGAGAGGTTTGATACATTCGTACCGACTGTACAATTACTTTTACCTCGAATGATTGCTTGAATGATGTCTGATAATTCGTATGAAGCATGCGCAGCCTGATTGCGTTATTTCTTATAGCATATTTTATTGATGTTCCCTTTAAAGATATTTATTACTGGGAGATGTGTCGTATTTCTACGTCTATCATCAACTGTGTCTATTTGTGGATCCGGTTGATTTTATGAACGTGCATCAGTCATCCTTTCTTTTTTGTGAAATTGTGAAGGTACTGGCAATTAAGAATAAGCTCGGAGTGTACCCATTGTTTGGAGAATTTTCTTTTTTTTTCTGCTCTCGGGTACAAATAGTTCTTTAGCTGTTCATTATTTAAAATACACATGTCTCGATGGCTATTTATTTTTGGTCGTACATGTTTCTGGGGTTCAATTATTCGAAGAACATTATGGTGTCGTCTATTAAATCCAGGTTTTTCTTTCTATAAGTTATTCTGCGTATCCCTATATCGTTAGATACCTACTTGGGGAAGCTTGTATTTAAAATCTTGAAGGTAAAATATTATAGTGACGATGCAGGTCCTTCATTGCAATTACCTGAAGAAAATATGATTATGATAGTTTCAGCGTGTTTCTACTATACAGAGTTAATTTAGCTATCATTGCCAGTCATAGTGATGAACTATTGGGTTATGAAAGTAATGAATTGAAACCGTATGGTATGATCGTGAGATCAGGATGATCACTGTAATAATTTTGTCAATAGTACGTAAGTTGAGAGAATGAGAGGGATGCAGCTCACCGCATTGTCTCTTGCTTTTAAACAGCTACATGTCGCTAAACGTGAAACATATTGTAGTTGAGATGGATTTTGAATAAATGGGTTGTCCCACAACAGATACAGAATCGAACAAAACACCCAAACCAGACAACAGATTTACAGTATAACTGTACAAAAATCAATAACAGTAGAAAGAAAACATGATTTATCAGTTACTCGAACGTTAAATCACACAAAAACAAAAGGTTGTAAAGCTACATCCAAATATCGGTAGGTACTCAAATAATCTAAAGGGATCACACTCATCGGATCAAAAACCCAAAAAGTCATATCAATTTATCAATAAATAAAAAACACCGGACTCAACCCAAAGTCCCCATGACACGGCAGATTCGAATGCTTTATGATAAAAAATCGTCCGTCTGTCATTGAGGTCAATAAAAGATTAATTCTGATGTTCAGTAGCTGACGGGTTTAGAGCTACTGGGTTCGACAGATTATGGGAAAAAAGAATCTGCATATTTGAGAATGAAATGTTGATTTCATGACGTTGACAGGCGGGTAATACCAAAAGAACATTGGTCAGAAGATATAGTGACCCTAGTTTCGGAGCAAAAAAAAGGATTTTGCTGAAATAAAATTCTTTAATTAAAAAAACGGTATAAGGCCAAATAATTCGAACTCCCAAGAAGAAATTAGGTTTATCTGTTACTGATGGATGTTCCAATCATAATCTTCTGACAGCTATCAGCCTCCCTGATAGATTTTCATCGACGATAGACCAAAGCCAGTTCAAAATCATCATATTATGATCAAAACCAGGTTAGCGTTATAAGGACAAAATTACACATAGATAGTTACTGTAATAAACGTCTAGAACCAACAAACCGTTACGAATGAAAAAATGTCCAGTGATATCACTTTGGATGGCTTAAGATGAGAGCTTAGTCAAAACCAAACAGTAGTCAACTCCAAGCCCCAAGCACATCCAAAGCTTATCGCTAACAAACTATAAAACTAACAATTAACACTGTGAACAGGAAGCGGTCCTATGGACCAATTTCCTCTCCTCTTAGTCCTTTGTACCTAAACACATCGTTACCATACAATGGTGGACCAAATTGTCGCTCTGATCCCCATAATGTATCGATTTGAATATTTTGTCGGTTAATTCTCGGGTTCGGTTAAGAATGGTGTGGATAATAACCCTGTTGATAGTAAATTGGTACGTTAATGATGTATTGTGACTTATTGAGATATCTTAGATTTTGTTTGGCTTGAGGTTTCTATCTGTTCACCATACTCAGATTGTCTTTGAGTTGCTGGTCTTTTTAAAATGCGTTTGTGCAAACTCAAAACGATAAATTATATTAATTTTCAACCAATCATTTATTTCTTTGCAAACATGGGTATGGTACATAGGTATTTTTATAATTATAAAGTTCTCCATATTTTACCGACACATGGGCATGCAAGTAGGTTAAACATTATACTTTTACATGTCAATCTTTTTTGGTCATTTTAAGCTAGATGAAGCCGGTTGATTGTATATTAACCTGGTGAGGGGTCTGAGGTCAGTTGAATTGGAAACAAGAAGCTCCATACAGGACTTGATTGAAACCTATGCTAAAACTGAAGGAAATTAATATATTACGAGTATCTAATTCATTTTTAAATAGACTTGGGAGACTTTAAAAGATTTTTTTTAAGTCTATTTCAAAATTATTTAGATTAGAAGATTTTTTGATTATCATTTCAGACATAAATGGTGACTTGGTTGACACTCACACAGATCTAGGAAGCATGGTACAAAAAGGGGGTTTCCTCTCAGAGAGTAAAACAAGGCTGCCAATGAAGATTATAGTGGTTATTGTATCTCTAGATATAAATCTAAAGTAACCTTTCAAAGACTACCTACCATTGTTAATCCAGCTCATCCAACAGTACCCACAGTTAATCCAACAACAGATCATAACATACTAACCACAGTAAAACTTAACAGGGCCAAGATAACCACAATTAAAGGAAAAGGAAACCATAAAATAACTTTACAAGAAGCCATACCAATCAACATGGTACACTTAACCACATATCAAGCTTACATTACCAGTATAAGCTGAACAGTCGAAGTATGAGAAGTAAAGATAGTGAGAGGTCAAGTTAGAGATGGTATCTAGATATGAGTTGATATACATGATGTCAAAGAGACAATGGAAATTAAGAGCGTCACGTGATAAAATTTAAAACGTCTCAATTCTTTGATCGAACTAAACGTGGAGCTTGCTGATGATCGACTTCCTCAGCGTGGGCTGGCCAGCATCGGATTATGTTAACAAGATTAGATTGTTCTTAATGGCTGTGAGACGAGTGAGGCGTCGATTGTTATAATTAATGAGTCACGCCGTTATCAGGTCACGAGGGTTGGAGATATGGACCTTTTGTCTTTGCTAGGCGTTACTGTTTATGTCTAATATGGAAAAGATGCTAGAGTAGAACATTGCATTTGGTTTAGTAGACCTAATAGATTGCAAAGATGATATCTCTGCATTGCAGGCTGGGATTATGTCAGTGACATTTTTAAATAAAATAAAATAAGATAAATAGTATAATTTAAACAAAAATGCCAATGAACTAATTCTCCAGTATGAGTATTAATGTCAGTGATATAGGGCGCTTATTTTTGGATCAGAATTAATTTTATTAAATGTTATTAACATTTCTGTTGTATTTGTGATGCTGTTTGAACCGTATCGAAACTTTTCATTTTTAGCCTATTCATCGAATTCTTTTCGAAGAAAATCTTTTTGCTAATTAAATTCATCTACTATCCTGCACTTGTTGTGCTATTTCAGTTGTGTTTACTTAATTGAAGCTCTAATCATTACTATTCCTATTAATCTTTGCTACTTCACTGTGCCTTTGTTCATGCATTTTGTTTAAAACTTATTGTTCAATAGTAGCGTCTGTCATATCTCCTATGACATTTATTCCAAGCCAAATAACACAAGACCATTCAGATATGCTTTCCAAGATTAATTAATTATAAGCAACGATACTATGAATATCTAAATCAACAAATAGAAATGGATGAAATGATCTGTCATCATACATTGGAGAGTTGTATGGATGATGAATTGAATTTAAAAAATATAAAAGGACGTACAGTGAGTGGTGGATCGACTTTCTGTGTGGAGACAAATTGTGACTCTTTAACCATAAACACTGTGATGATTTTGTTCTGGTTAGTTTTGTAGTATATGAGAAAGTAGAATATAGTCATTTGGAAAAGGAAACTAATAAAGGAGCTATTAAAAATAGAACAGTTTTTATCATGCTCAATTTGAAATCGTTTTGCATGCTTTGTGATAAAATTTGCTTAAATACAGAGTTTATTTAAGCAAATTTTATATTTTATCTTAGCTATATAATAAGTTATCCATATCAAATTCTAAGGCACTTTGATAAAGAAAAATTATGTTTTGTGATTTGCAATAATTATTCCTTTAAAAAATTCTCACCCACGCACAATATTTTTGATCTTCAAACTCACCATATACTATCAAAAAGAGTATTAAATATGAAAACTCTTAAAGGATTAGAGGCGGTGACAGATTCGTATCCACAATAAAGGTGGCTGCTCACAATTGATTTATGATTTCCAGGCGAATAAAGCCTTGTGTGCAATAGCCTTATTTCTTGTTTTATTTTGGACATGAATGGAGTTGTGGAGTCATTGGCTTGGCTTAGATATACGTCTATATTGTAGCTGCTTCGATGGGTTTTAAATCCGTTTACGTCGCATGTGTGTTCTAGTGCTTAGCTTAAGTATGAATGGAAGGATTGTTTGTTGTGGTCGCAGGTGACTTTATTTTGCTGATATTTTAGTTATAGGTTGCGCTCAGTGCTTCTTCTTTACATTTAATATGCGCACAGCTAAATTGTATAACACTCTGTCAGTTTTTGTGTTCCTTTCCAGAACGGGACCGGAGCCGGGTTATAGGGGTCCAATATACCGTCAGTCTGCAAATAAAGAAGAAAAAAGAAAGAAAGAAAAAGAGCTTATTTTACGCATGACGCATACCAATAAATAAACAAAATTACAAAAGTTATGCAAGTTGAGATCGAAGTGTGGAGTATCGAGAATGGACAAAGTAAGGAATGAGTTTATTAGAGGTAGTTTAAAAGTGGCGCCAGTGACGGAAAAGTTAAAGGGGAACCGCTTATCTTGGTATGGTCATGTGAAGAGAAGGGATGAAATGCACGTAACTAAAAGAGTTATGCATATAAATGTGGATGGATAGACAGGGAGAGGGAGACCAAAATAAAAAAGATGAAGGGATTGTGTTAGGAGTGATATGAAAGAAAAGGGAGTTAGTAATAGCGTGACGGCTGACAGGACAAAATGGAAGCAAAAACGTGTTGCACCGACCTCAAGTAACATGGGATAAAAGCAGGAAGATGATGACAAAAGTCATGCAAAGCAAAAAGAACAGGCATCTTCTAGGTTGGTTCTGTCTTAGACCTCATCCATCGTTTTGCATCAGACGACATCGTTATGGCGAGCTGGTTTATCACGAAAAATAAATATGTACTTATCTCGAAAGTAAGTCATTCAAATGTGATCCTGATGTCGTTAAGGTAGGTCAAACTGTTTATTATAATACGACATAATTATACTTTTATGAATCTACACCCATCTTATTAGTGAGTTAGGATGATACATACTCTTTTTCATCGATACCATAAAGGCTCATGAGTCGAGGAAAAATCTATATCAAAACTGCAAATATGATTTTAGCATACAAAATATAAATGCAGTGGTTGGCATTACTGGTCGCGTATTGTTAACTGGCCCACAATGGAGTTTGAATCAAAGCGTATAGTTGTGGGCAAAAATATCGCCGGGTATGCAGCCCGTGATGTATAGGATTGTAGGGTTGCTGGGTTAGTTCGTTTTCTTTAATTCTTTATTGTACACCATAACAGCTTATATTAATTGACAGTGATTTAAATAGTTCATGTCAAAGGCGAGTTTAACTCAAAAATGAGTTTTCTACCAGCAAACCTTTGAGTGATAGAGAGAGATCACAATAGAGGGTAGGATCCAGTGCACAAATTTTATAATGCTACATTCTGTATCATACATAAATATACCTACATACATAAACATATAAATATATACATACATATCTATAGATATTATGTCATTTGCGAAAGGAAATGCTCTTTAACTTTCCTCTTGAAGACGTCAAGAGAAGGGCTATCGCGTAAGGAGTGTGGGAGAGAGTTCATGATTATTTTCCTAAATTTGTTTTCATGAAATGTGCTTTGAATTTGATAGAGAACTAGGTACGTTCATCTCGCTTTTGTAGCCATTTTTAAGATTGCTATGTTCTGAGAGCTTTTTGTAGTATTATTTGGAAATATTCGTTTCATTTGATTCTCTTGTTGTCTTTTGTTTAACAATATTGTAGTGACATATTTCTTGTTTTTGGGAGTTAGTTTTTAACGTTGGTATTTTCTACGTATACCTATTGATCACACATTGCTTCACACCATTTGATACACATTTCAAATCTCTTTCTAATGAATTATCGTGATTTTGTATGGATAAACCAAAAAAAAATCTTTCATTTCAAATTCATCAATGCCACTATATTAATATTTGACTGGTCCAGGACCAGAACGAATGTATATTATTGCTAATAATTTATAAACAATAATCGGCGGGTGACAATCCTGCGGGGTGCGTAGGCGACAACACAGCGAGAAGACATCGCCTGTGAATGGACCCCTGAACATGCAGGGTTTGTGAACACTTGGACTGTATTGAAGGCAGATAAATTTTAGATAATAAGCGAGTTTTTGTTATTGAAAGGCAATCGTGTAGATTAGAATGGTGTTGATGCTTATGAAGATAATATTGATGAAACTACATCCAACTAAATTAATGAGGATTCACATACATATGAAAGGTAACGTTTTAGAGGCTAATGTATAGAAGACTAAGAAAAGAAAGCTGTAGTTAATGAATTTTAGAAAAATCCAGATATATGAAATTTAATAGCCGTATCCTCATACAATAAGCACATATTTTTTGTTTCTTTCTTCAAAATTAAATGCAACAATCCAAAAACAGAGAAAATAAAAACGCAGTGGATCCAAAGTAACTCAGCTCATAAAATGCATTCGCTTTTACCCATAAAGTTAAGTTTGCATAAAATAATTGTATAACTAATTTGATGTACAATAAAGAATATTATATCTATCTATCTAATAGCTCATGAACCCATTCCCCAAAGAACAATAAATCTCCACAAGTAGAGAAAAGCTTTAAGGACGAAAGCAAACCTCAACCAAATGTTATCAACACCACCAAGCTTACTCAAAGTCATAAAGAAATCATAAATTACATTACAATACAAACAGCAACGATATGTACTAATTTCAATGGTGTGGGTTTCAATTTTATATGAATTAAAAGTCGCCTCAGAAAGCCTCTTGTGGTATTGTTTGGTGTCGAGAAAATAATAGCTTTTTTTGAAAAGATATACTAAGGAGTTTCGATGGCAAAGAAAGGTAGGATGTCAACTTACTGGCAGAGAAGATTTACTGTTTTATTTAATTTAAGCTGTAGAGTAACCAGAAGGAAATTTATTGAGGTTTATTTATTTATTTAAATTAAGTACAGCCACATCACATCGCACCCCCGGTGCGACACTGTCACTTTTGCAAAAATTGCAATAATGAGTTAAATATGTAATAACTGTCCTAAAGCACCCCTTTACTTGGTGCGATAACGTTACTTTCGTAGTTTGACGTAGTACTAAAAGCTATTCATCTTGTCTACATCTTGAAATATCATTATTTTTTGAGATGTCAAAGTTTTAAATGCTTCTCCTGAAAAATTGTAATTTTGCATAAGTGACAGTGTCGCACCGGGAGTGCGACATACACAGCACAATTAAGAACAAGCTCAATAACAAAATAACGAATGCAGATGACAATTAGGCGTACATAGCGCTCACCAGGACAATAGTGCTGCCTTAAAATAATACGTCTTATTTCTAATTTTAAACATAAACTTACTATTAAAACAAACATTAGCTTAGAAATATAAAAGGTGGAGACGAAGATATGACAATAAATCAAAACACTGGCAATACTAGTTCATACGAATTATGTTGTCTTTTATCACAGATTTGATGTCAACTGCAACAGACTGCTTGAAATATTTCATCAGAAATAGTAGTCACTATCTATGACGAGTTTGAGTTGTTTTGACGTTTTATGCCATTAGAAAGTTTATTTTTAATATTTGTGACAGGATTTATTATACTATCAAAATATTCCTATGAACCAGTATTGCCAGTGTTTTCATTTATTGTCGTATCGATGTCTTCATGTTGTATAGTCACAGTCCTATGAGTGATAGAGATGCTTTCAAAGCTGAACTTTTTCTAAAGTCAATTATGTTGTTTGTTTTTTTTCGTCAATAATAATAAATTCTTCAGTTTAAGCATGACCGTTAATTCCTTTTCAGATAGTATTTGCTTTGTCTTTGTTTTGTCCAAACGCTAACTGCCACTATCATTTACTTCTGTAATAAATTATTCAAAACAATATTTAACTTTTTTCAAATTCAAGGCCAGCTATTTGGATCCAGAATTTGATTGTAGACTATAGCTTCTTTCTAATTTTAATATGTACGACAGATGAGCCGCAGCCTAAAAAATATTCATCAAAAGTCAGTCTCTCAACTTCGAGAAACGTTAGTGAGTAGAACCAAACAAAACACCTACTTTGTATCGTCCTCACTTTTTGTTTGCCCACAACATTTGACTGCCATTGTATCACACGTCTTAACCGTTGATTTATTACACGAATTTATATGAACTATTAATTAGAAAACTGAATGAATAGGAATGTGTCTTCAAGTTTTCAATCTTCTGTTATTAAATGGTCGCTGGATCAATGGGATGATCTAAATAGACACAGTAAAAAAAAATATAGCTGTTGCTTTGTTATTTTATGAAATTAAATGTCCCGGTATGGTCTAGTTATTGAAGTGTGGAAGCCTGATGATAGTGAAAGTTATTAAGTTCTCATACCTGAAATGAAAGAAGATAGAGACGTGAAATGTGAACTCGTAGAATAAATATTCAGTTAGTTCTGGTTAGAATGGCAGACTATAGAGGCATGCGCTTCAGAGAATAAAGTCCCGCACACCTCCATTTGAGAGGGAGGATCCTCCGACCAGACGGTTGTTGTGTCTGGTGGGCTACTGCCCGATAGTTGATATTCGAACTGTTGTTATGTGCTATGTTCAAATCGCATGGAGAACTTTGCTTGCGCGATGCAGGATTTCGTTGGTAGTTCGTCGCTGACAGGATAGATGGCGTTGCGGTTATTTTTGTTGCCGTACTTATTTTGCTTCTTAGTTTTTCATTGGTGCCGTTACAAGACCAACTCAATATAGTTGGGAATAGCCTGGTCTGGGCTGATAACTAAGATTACATACGTACCTACTACTTAAAGCTTTTTTTGCATCTAGCATCTACCGGGGCGATAACCTGGTGAGGGTCACGGGTAGCCGATGGATGCGAGACGTACAGGACCGGTTGTTGTGGCGACACTTGGGGGAGGCCTTTGTCTAGCAGTGGAAGTCTTTCGGCTAATATAGTGATGATGAGATATGATGATGATAATTATGATCTACCAGAAGCTTGGCAACATGAAAGCCAAAATATATCCCAAAAGAATATATTCTTGGTGTGAAATGTATTCTATACTCCTACTCCAGGACATTTGACTATTTGATCTACTCGTGTGGCGTTTCATCCAAATCTGTTCAGGTATTGAGACTTGAAGAAGTAGCAAACAGACAGACAAATAGTTATTTTTACATTTATATTATTACAAGCTGGTGCCGCTACCTCTGCGCCAAATTTCATAAAGATCCGTTCAGCCGTTCTGACGTGATTGAGTAACAAACATACACACACACTCACCAACTTTCGCCTTTATGATATTAGTGTGATTATTACATAAGTGCCGAAGTATATGTAGATTGTAAAAGAAGTATGTATTGGCAACAATATACCTTGGATATGTACTATGGAAGCCCTGTGATTATCTGCGATGCATCTCTCACTAGGTAATTAACATTGTAGCAATCATTTAAGAAACAATTACAATTATAAGCTAAGTACATACCAAACACAACAAAACTAAGGGTGTCGCCACACTAATGTCATTGACACGATATTGCGTGAACGGATGTCAAACGTATTTAATAATTAAGACTTTACAGCTACCGCCTGTAATTACCGTAACTCCACCCCTTGTACCAGTAGAATTTCAACCTTACCTATTGTACAAAAGTTTCAAAGTCGACTGTCCATGGATAGGTGTATAGTTTCTTTTGTCATGTGAACAGTATTGATGACCGAAGTCATTCGTATGAATATAGGATCATGCAGTCAATTATGGGAGCCGGCGATCATCGCACGGATAGTATTAATACTAATTGGTTGTTTTTTAGTTAGTGTGTCTGTCTGCTGTTGTGTTTGTTCGTTTGTTAAATAGTAGACGTTGTAATGTTTGATGTTCATTTGACTTAAATTAGGATGATCGGCGTGTCCTGTATTATTAGGATTAATTTGGAACATGGGATATTCAACGTACCTACTATGTATTTAAATTCATGTAGCACAACGTGGATATGATTTGTTTGATATCAAGGATATTATAATTCTTTCAGAGTCTGTATAAATCGCTGTTGATTATAACACAGAATAAGCACAGATACTTAATTGGAGAAATTTTCTTTTGTTACCAATGAATGAATGAAACTAGAATACAGTTTCAAGCTAGCGGGCTAAAAAATCGGCTAGAAGTTTTAAGAAAGACTTTGTTCATAGAATTAAGGAAGACGCGGTGACATACTTTACCAGACACGTAGATTTCTTACAGGCTGTTAAAACTAAATATCTAATAAACGATTCGCAATAATTTCTCATAACCTTAAATCGAAACTCACAAAGCATTACCAAATCCAAAAGATTTGCATACAAAGTCTTCATCTTTGACAGCTATAAATTCATAAATATCTTGACGCACCTGCTGATAACTTAATCCCGATCGAAGTGTTGCTTTCCCTGTCTCTCTTTTGTACAAATCAATATGTTTGTCTTCCTCTAACGGATGAACGGAGCTGTCAAAACGTCAAATAAAATTAAACTAAAGACGAGTAAAGATTAAGTACAAGAGGAGATACGCAGCAAAATATGTTTTCGGGGTTGTTAGATTAACTTAATACACACTAACTGATGAATTTTCAATTCAATACCATTTTTAAATGTATTTCTACTCACTCATCATCATCATCATCATCATACCAGCCGAAAGTGGTCCCCTGCTGGACATAGGCCTCCCCAAAACGGGAGCATTATCGCCACGCTTGGCAGGCTTTAAAGTTCGATCTTAGCTCAGAGTTTCGCTTGCGGAATTTGTTCAAAAGAGTCACCGCGGCCCTGGAACGCAAGGGTTGAAAGAACACGGATGGGTTTTAGTCACTAAGAGTCTGTCACGCCCTTTCGCCCCATCCAGAGCGGAAAAAGTCATTTGATGATTACCAATCCTTAAAAAAAAACTCAGAGTTTTCAATGTTATCATCAACATCGAGCTATTAAATTACAAGTTATTTCTCTGTTGATGATGAATGATAAATCATTAATTTGACAAATCTTAACTGTGCTGATTTTTACCTGCTTCTTGATTTTGAATACCAGATTCTCCTATAAAGTCATCTTCTTACTGTAGTCTTAATTAACATTTTATATTGATTGGCTCACTCTATCTTCCTCATCAAAATAAAATAGGCCTCTTTCTTGTGCTAACCACACGCTATACCAAGCACAGCATAGTTTCATTGTCTTAGGACAAATCTCTTCTAGATATCATCTGCGGGGCACCCCGTTTCTTACCATATAATAAATAATATAATAATAATAAACACTTTATTTTCTCTTTCACAAAGGTGCCGTACAACTAACATTATATAAACAGATAGAAATATTCCTTTGTGGGAGACTGGTATCTGCACTAGGAAACCCTGTCACACAGATTACCAGCCCCCTCCCCGCAAACAACGTTCGTTTTACAAAAAATAAGACCTTTGGGAGAAACAAACTACAATAACAAAAACAATACTCTCCTAAAGCAGTAAGGTACAAAATAAAAAACTAAAAAATAAAATAAAAAGGAGAAAAATTGCCTTGCCTTTTCCCATCTCTATTTTGGGGTCCACTCTAACAACCAGTATTTTAAAATAAGTACGTCTACTTATCCGATTACCGCCACTGTCGTATCTGCCTCAGAATACTCTTTGACAGCACCGATTGGAAAATCGCTTCAGTAATTAATTGAGACGCGAAGTAATTTGATGACAAACTTGATATTTTGAGGAATCGCTTACGGTCAATTAATTTTGCTTCACTCTAAGCTGATCAGTTATTTTGTTATTAAATTATAGACTGTTTTGGAGATGTCAGTTGCAGTAGACAGGAGTTGGTCGGAATTTGATCAGTAAACGAAATTCAGATTTGAAGTTTTATTTTGCATACCAATTTTGATGTATCTTTTTACGGTTCCGTACCCAATGGGTAAAAACGGGACCCTTATAGTAAAAACTCCACTTTCCATCTGTCTGTCACCAGGCTGTACCTCATGAACCGTGATAGCTAGACAGTTAAAATTTTCACAGATGATGTATATCTGTTGCCGCTATAACAACAAATAAAAATAAAAAAAAATAAAAAGGAATACAAGAAACATGTTTGAATGATTTATTAAAGCTACTGCTAGCCAGTGTCAATTCCCACAGAAACAAAGGTTTCATAAGGTAATTTGTCCTGACGATCTCCTACTAAAGTTACTGCTACTAAAAGTTAAAAGACCAAAAGCAATCACACTATTGACACAAGACAATCATTTCTTTCATCTTGAAAAAAGACCCCATATTTATATCTCAACGGATTCTCCAATTACCATAAAGCATTAAACTTTTTGTCTCCAAATAACAAATGACAGATAAAAATAAAAACTTTTAATAAAACCCATTGCGACAAATCGCCGGTCGCTGCGATTAGTCGCCGCGTTTTTACGACATATCTGTCAGAGTTCGTTCGATGCCAATCTAACTTTGTCGAGACGAAGTAACACATTTATAGCATTACATGTGATGCGGTTGTCTTGGGGAATCGGGGAAATTGGAGAATGACTAAGTTTTACAAATCATACTTATAAAGACGACTTATTTTCAGCGACATTCAAACCAATGTATTCGTATTTTAATATGTGATACTTCCTGCGGCTGAACACTGTTTCCCAAAATACAAGTTTAAGCTTAGCTTAGGAATCAGTAGCAGTACCTTTTGTGCGATACATTAATACGATGCATTGTTAGATTACCCTAAGATGAATGTATAACTTGCGACGGTAAAGACATTTTTTTTTTATTATTTTATTTATTTATTTGGGCAATGGCAAGGCAATTTTCAATGGACTTTCAGGTAGGTTCTTATGAAAGAGTTAGTTCATTGCTATAAAAAAAAAACTAACCATGAGTATATTAGAAAAACAAGCCAAGTACGAGTCGGACTCTAACACGAAGGCTTCCGTACAAAAAAAAACGAAAAAAACACCGTTTCTGGTATGGGAGCTTAATTTAATTTAATTTTTATTATTTGTTGTTATAGCGGCAACAGAAATACATCATCTGTGAAAATTTAAACTGTCTAGCTATCACGGTTCATGAGATACAGCCTGGTGACAGACAGACGGATAGTGGTAGTTTAGTAATACCCTTTTTTACCCTTTGCGTAGGAACCCTAAAAAGTAAGTTTTTAGGGTATTTTAAGGGCTTTATATATTTTATCCGAAAATCTTTTTAACTGTCAATGTACCCCATTTTTTGGCATAAGTATATCATCTTTTTATATAGTCTATGTTTTCAATTATTTCTGGACTCGGTCTATAACACAAATAGCAGGTACCAATCCCAATAAAAGATTAGTTTTTATTTACCCCTGCATTTCGATCCCCCCCGTTTTACGGTACTAGACATTCACCAAAACGGCCAAATCCTCCTTCTGGCAGCAACACAGTACAGTTACAACTTATTTTAAGTTTTTAATGAAATATCCTTTGGCGAACTTGATCTCAAGCAAAAGAATTATTTAGTGAGTTCAACTTTCTACCAAACCTATGCAGACGAAGAGTTAGAAGATCAGACATTGTCTACATTGGTTCATTAAATAGTTGACGAACTGTGTGTTTTAGTTACTGTAGGTATTATTAACAGCGTATTTATTGAATGAGAAAATGTCATGTAGAAAAGTTGGAACTTAAATTACAGCCGGTCGATTCTGTAAACATGTCGAAGTGAAGGCTTGGGTGAAGTGATCACGAGGTGAGCTGTCAATCCAGACAAACAAGATGGAATGACTGCTCACTCCGTGATCACGGGACATCTTGATTGTATGTATTGACAGCTCGCCTCATGATCCTTCGACATGTTTACAGAATCAACCGGCTGTTACTCTTAGAATAATTTTATTATTTTAATTTAACATTTATTTCGGACAGAATCCATATAAGTGTTAGTAACAATTTTCTTAAGATCTATGTTAGTAGAACTTACATAATATAATAACGTTTCTTTTTTTTAACAGTTTCTGTTATCTCATCGTAAATTATGACACAGCTACCGACTGTAACAATCGGGCAATGCGATTCACACAAAACTCAGTGATTTTTCAATGAATTTTAAATTCTTTAGCTGTCTTCAATCTACACAAAATCTCAACATTATATCTGTCTTAATGTTTGAATGACAAAGCTACCAATATTTGTAGAATTGTAGCAGCTTAACACACATTTATCTAATCTAACTATACATGAACCTATTTGAACCCATAAGAATACATATCGTAAATGTCGCCCCAAAATTAGCACATTCACAGCCCGATAAGCGCGAAAATCTCAGCAAAAAAACTGCCAAAAACAGAAAAACTAGATAACTCATCAGAAAACAAAACAATTTGATGACAAACTCAATCTCCAGCCGATGTATTGCCGAAAAAAATCGAGATAACACGACAATACATAGAGATACAGGGTAGGCGAAGACGGAGCGACATAGCTGTCAAAGTATTCAGCTATAAACGGAATTGAATTTTTCTTCAACAATCAGATTACGATATTCATTGTGTTGTTTTGTTATGCCTTAGTTTTCCGGATTTGCTTGTGTATTTTTAAGGAACTGTCATTGATCTTAAAGAAGGGCTTCTGCCTGTTCTATATTTCTGTTGAAAACTCAAAGCATTAATTTCTATTAAACCATTACAGGCACTTTTGAATAGTCAAGTTCGGTCTGACCAAAGATATGAAGCAAATTACACGTTCCAAAGCGTAGATCTCTATGGAGAAGAACGTGCAAGAAACTCCACGGAAACTCTTTTAAATCGTGGAAAAATAAAATAATAGAATAAGGAATCTCCTCCTTTTTTTGAAGTCGGTTAAAAATTATTAAAAATTATAAGGTTTGGAACCATGATACCTAAAGAGTTTTAGGTCCTTTATCCATCAATATCACTCCACCATTTTCATCCCTAAATCTACAATAATATTATAAAGAGGAAAAATTTGTATTTTTGTGTGTGTGTGTGTATGTTTGTAATGAATAAATTCAAAAACTACTGAACCGATTTGAGAAATTCTTTCAGCAATGGATAGCTACATTATTAGCGAGTAACATAGGCTACATTTTATCCCAGTACTCCCACGGGAACGGGTACTAAGCGGGTGAAACCGTATAATATAAAAGACGCACAAACAAACACCCACACTACGTGTTCCTACAAAACATTGCGTATTTCCTTGTTTTCCTCCAATCTTATTTATAGCTTGTTTTTATTCCAAATCTTTGGGATACAATCAAAAGTTCTGTTCATCTCAATCAAAGTTCTTTAAATGTGCCTCTTACGTCACGAACCCCTCGCAATAATTCCGTCCTGTATTATCGCCTTTTCATTTCGCGATATATTTTTATTTTATGGACGATTGTTAAAAAGTTTAAACGTATTTTTGAGGTTCAATTATAAATGTAATGATGGTAAGTTATGGGTGACTGTAAGTGGGAGTTTTTCGATTTTAGAACAAATTTCGAGTTAGGAAAAAAGTGTATTAATAGGTTAGTATAAGGTAGGGGGGTAGGGTAGGTTTAGTAGGTATATGGTACAAAGAGTAAAGTCCCGCATACCTCCACCGAAAAGGGGAAGATCCTCCGAACTAGACAGTTGTTGTGTCTGGTGGGCAACTGCCCCGATATTTGATATTCGATCTGTTGTATATGTTCAAATCGCAATGAGTAACTTTGCTTGCGCGATGCAGGATTTGCAGGATGCATAGATGGCGCTGCGGTTCTTGTTGTTGCCGTACAAATTTCGTTTCTTAATTTTTCATGTGTTTTTCATTGATACCGCTACAGGTATTATATTAGTTAAATTTTCAGACAGTGAACTGATTATAGACTTATCTTACGTTACCAAAGCATTGCCATGAAAAAGCGTTGGTTTTAGCCGGGATTAATATAAAAAAAATCGATTATGAGTTCTTTTTTGAGTAGTTTATTTTTTTTATTTAATATGGGTTTGACTCTAGTCTAGGTCATAGATGACAGAGACAAAGTCGACGATGGAGCGAGCTTACCCAGAAGAAGTCTGTTTACTCTAATTTTGAAGAGATTAGGGTTGTATGCGTTCGGAAACACAGACGCAGGCAGAGAGTTCCACTCCTTTGCTGTGCGCATTATAAAAGACGTTTGGAAACGTTTAGTGCAAAATGGTGGAATAGCAACACGGTAGGGATGGTAACTTGCATTGCGTGAATAATATTATTTAAAGATGTAGAAGATTGTAATGTATATAATTTTACTTAAAGACAGTCACAATGCCCGCCCGTCACTACTTCCCATTGTCTTAGCTGGAAAAAGTTATAAGTTATTTTAAAACATAGACTAACATTAAATACTTAAACCGAAAATCATTCATGAGACCAGACAAGACAATTTATGCTTTCTTAAATCTAGGTTAAAGTAAAACATTGCTGAAAAAATAAAAGTACACCAACAAACCATAAAAATACCACGCTGGCAAAAACAACACACAAACAATTAAGTTATAAACACAATTAACTGAAAACATAAGTACAAGACATTATCACAAAAAGTTCCTTAAGAAAATTGTCGCGTCGCCTCTCAAACTTATGTCCGAACATAACTTTACATTTAAAACAGTTTTAAAAATAAATTGCGAAATACAAATTACCAAATACAACATCAATATCGCATTCAGGCAATAATCGTCAGTTTGTAGCCTAAATGACCTTCGAGAGGTGGTGCAAGGGATGAGAGACCGGAGGGAACGTATTTTCTTTTTAAAATCTCTTCATGGCCTGGTTCTTTATTGTCTGTATGATTCCTTAATGAATTTATTATTATGTCACTGGTAGTAGTGGTATTACAAACACCGTAACTGTATTATAAATCGATAAACTCTTTAATCTCGATAAAACACGTGTACCTATTTTGTAAACTGTACAATTTAGATGGGATTTATTGTATTTAAAATGAGTTGCTCCCAACGTGTTTCTAAGAAATTGTGTTTGCATTATCCGGTGACATAATTATATATGTATAGAAGACTAGAAAATGCAAATTATATACGCAAAACTTACTCGTTTATCACTCTTTCTATAAGTAAAAACTTAATCTAAATTTGATGCATCTGTAGCAGAAATAAGTAGAGAAACAGACAGAGACAAACAGCGTCTTTGATTTATATTATTTAAAGACATAGAAGATTAATAATGTTACTAAAGACAGTCACAATGCCCGCCCGTCACCACTTCCCTTCGTCTTAGCTGGGAAAAAGAAGGGGCGCAACAAACTTCCCCGGAAAGCTATCAGGTAAGTTGGAAAAACTTTAATTTCTACAGTGGTATGCAAAGTAATTTACAGTACACTGAAATAATATTTAATAGGTCTACCATGTATTTTTTTTTCTCTGTAGTTCTCTAAAGCCTTATTAAGATTGGAACTTATCCGCTCCCCGCTACGTCTCATAGCTTAACCCACGCACAAACAGTAATGTCCACTTTGAATTATAATTATTACCGAGTTAATGTATGTCTTCTTCAGTTAAAGCATTGGGTGTCCCTATTTTTTGTTGTCAACTTACAATATGAATGGCCGACCCGCTGCTGCGATATTGGAAAAAAACGTTTTTTTGTTCTTTCTTCTTTTTAGGATTACGAACGTCCGTAATAAAGGAATCCTTATAGGATCACTCGTGCGTCTGTCTGTCACAGGAAATTTTCTCCAAAACTCCGGGACCAATTCTATTGAAAGGTGCACCAATGCATTGAGTAAATAAATAAATTTAGCTATGGGAGACACTTTTGGGAGACAAATTAGAAAATTTAAAAAACTGTACCGTTTGACATATCAAATGAAAGAGCTTAATCTGAGAGCTTTAAATTTATATTTGTAAATATTTCATAATTTTAAAATAAACAGTGTTGTCGAAAACTGAGCTTAAAATTTTGAAAAACCTATAGATTACAGGAGCACCTAAAATAAGTCTCTGGTTTTATAGTAACATTTTACAAAAACGAGATTTGTTCGGAACCCTTCGCTCGCGAGTCCAACTCGCAATTGACGGCTTTTTTTTTTAAACCAATGTCCCCAATGCATTTCCGATTGTGGTCGCTTTTTGTTTTGGTAAATGGTTATTACGTTTCTATATATGTTTGGGTAATTAAATTTTATTTGTGATCGTTTGTTATAGGTGCGTTCTTAATTGGATGAATTTTAATTCGTTGGTAGTGCAATATGGAATTTGCTGATTATACGATCTGTAGCTTTGTTTGTATTTTTAGTTCTTTTGTTTTTGCTTGATTACAAAGTATTAATATAAGTTTGTTGTAAGTTTCACAGTACTTTTTTAGTTATTTATAAAATAACTTGTGCTGATTCGTTGGGACTGACTGACTATATGGTGTCGGACGTTAAAGAATTGCATAATCCCATCTGTTCCCGTGGGTATCTTTCGGCTGGTATGATGATGATGACATACACAGAACATCAAATTTTTGTAAGCCACCAAGACTTAGGACAGAGATTTATCTATAATACACCTGCATGTCGTGAGTTCAGTACTCTTGGCTAGTACCTGCTAAACAAAATTTAAGATGGATACATCTAATATCACTTTTCTTGAGCCAGGAATCGAACCCAGGAACTCATACCTACTCAGTAGTACCGCTGGCAACCACTACACCAACGAGAAAAAAAGAATTGTCTTAAAAAATACCTTTCAAATAATCTAATTCCCATATCAGAAAACCAGTGTTGAAATGACACATTTGAATTTGAAATTCGAATTCGATTGACGTATTCAAACATGGCCGAATGGACAGTGCGCGTTCGACTGGAAAAAATATTAAAAATATTTATCTACCCGGTTTTATTTGCCGTTTTTAAAATAGACTATAATTTCTAAGACAAGGATGTAAAGTTCAAAATTGTACAAAATTTTGTTTAGTAACTATAAAAAGTTTGTAAGTTCGACGGGTTCGGTAGCAAGTCCTACCGATCGGAAAGATATCTTATAAACACATTCCGATGAAACAACGCGGATAACAAATGTTTTTGAATGCAATAAATACAACAAAACAATGGGAATGCCATATTAGCTATGGATCCGATTTAATCCGTGAAAAGGTTGATGCCCAATACCGCAGCTCCAATGCTACCTGATTATGGCCTGGCTACACGCTCAATCTTATTTGCACCAATTATTTTTTGTGCAAGAAAACATGTGCGTTAAGATGGCAAAACAAATGACTAGCACACCAAGCAGTTTTTGCGGCAATAGTTTGCACAAATTTACTGTTTAAATTCAAGTTTTAAAACTTAACAGACAGATGTGTTGCTGGGGAGTTTGTTGCGCCACTTCTTCTTCCCATCTATAACACTAGGAAGTGGTGACGGGCGGGCTTTTTGGGGCCTGTCTTTAGGTAGAACTTTGACGTTAAATGACTTTTGATTTTGATTTTGACAAACTGTTTGCACAAGCAAGATTGAGCGTGTAGCCGAACCTTTAACAGAACTTGGAAATACAAATTTTTGATGCTTGTAAATGTCAAAGACCACAGTTGTAATCTAGGCACTTAGGCCCCGCTCCCAAATGGACTTACTAGGTAATTATTGATAAATAAATTATAAATGATATTTATTTTGCAAGTAGGTTAAACATAACACTTTTACACGTCAATCTTTTTTGGTCATTTTAAGCTAGATGAGGCCGGTGTTTCCTAGCTACCCTGCGAAAAAACACCGAAACAAACTCAGAGGTCAAAGTCTCTTTTAAAGTCCATACAATCTGTACTGGTCAAATCATATGAGAACCATGTCAGTAAATGTCTGAGAGTGGCCTTTTGAGGAAAGCGCCACACAGATTTGAGTGGACCTGTCCAGACAGTGCAAGCATTTGTCAGTTATCGTGTAGCTCAAACTTAGAACTTTAAGGAGCTCAACGATTTGACGAACAATACCAAAGTAAGGACATTTGGGTAAGCCGCATAAATAACTCAAACCGCCAGACTAACTACTGACTTTAGAAATATTGAATTTAGAAAATAAAATCGTTGGTCAGCGTCTGGGGTCTCTCTCCTAAACATTTCTGTCTTCAAACCAAGACTGAACAGCGAGTGTCATCTACATCTGCCTAGTCTTTTCCTAACTATATTGGGGTCGGCTTTCAGTCAAACCGGATTCAGCTGAATGTCAGTATTTTACGTGGAGCGGCTGCCTACCAGATCTTCACAACCCATCAACTGGGTAACACGGTACTCCTTGGCAAGACTGGTGTTAGATTATCTGGCTTCTGACAATTCGTAACGACTGCCAAAGATCTACAAATGGCAACTGGGACCAACGGCTTTCCGAGGCACGGAGGAATCTCGGTATGTTAAGATGGTCACCCATCCATAGACGGACCTCGGCAAGCGTTGCTTAACCTTGAAAATCGACCCTTGCGGCAGTCAAAGGTTTAGCCACTGCTCCTCACGAGATTCTGAATTCTTTATTGTACACAGAAAAATATGTAGGTACAAAGGCGAGCTCAGCGTTAAGTTGAATTTCTATCAGTGAACCTTTGAGTGATAGAAAGAAATTACATAAGAGGGTTGAACGATTGTCAATAACATTTTGTACTTTTGACAATCACGACAAGCGATGAAAAAAAAAATAACACCGTCTTCCCTGCGGCACACGTCAACAAAAAGAATCACCCATCAAACTTCAAAATCCTCCTAATTAAACATGAACACAAAAACAATTGAACAACAAAACAAAAATCAAAATCCCGTCGGTAGTTCGTGCCTCTAGTACGTGACATTGTCATCGAGATGAGGAGTATCACTCGACTCCATCGGAGGCCAGTTCGTTCTCAGAAGGCCTCCGACTGACCTCCAGGAACGTTGGAAACTGTACGTGTCCTGCCAGTGGTATAGAAAGGGTTATTTTATGGGTTTTCACCGAAGAGCATAGGATTTATGAATTTTTGGGATGATGTAGTAGGTTCGTATCTCTGGAGTTTTTAGGGCTTCCAATGTGTATAGATGTATCAGCCAGTAAAAAAAAAAAGTTTCCAGTAATGGCGACAAATGACCCTTAATTTATCATTCTTCTTTTTTTTACATTTGTTCTGCGCGTTGTGTGAGGTGTACAATAAAGTATATATGTCACCAGATTGCAAACGCCGTAAGATTGTAAAGTATCGCGTGAAATTGTAAACTATTTTTTCTTAATAAGACACGGATATATTGGAAACTATTGAATTTGAATGGGATTGATTGTATTCAAAACCATTTTATCATAATATATCGAGAAATTATAATCTAATAAAGTTTTGTCACAATCTTACGGATTCTGCAATTTTTCGGTGACATTTCCAATAAATAAATAAACAGAACATCAAATATTCATAACACTTATTTTTTTAAGGATTGTAAATCATCAAATGACTTCTTCCGCTCTGGGTGGAGCGGAAGGGCGTGTCAGACTCTAAAGCCCTTTGCGTTCCAGGCCGCGTTGACTCTTTCGAACAAATTCGCAACCCTGCCAGGTCATGACTGTGCCGGCTGTCTGTAATTTTACATTTCGTTTCTAACAGCTAAAATAAGTAACGTCATACTACTTCCCCAGGCGACCTTTTCTACGAAGATCCCTAAGAACTAGGTACAGATCTAGAAAACATGAAAGCAACTTGTAGATATAACTAGGTATATAAACAAAAGCATTTCACACACATATACATACATCACGATATAGATTAAGATGTGTGTTATTCGCGCGACAAGTTATTAGTTATGCCCGGTTATGCTCGCGTCTTATTCCCGGAATGACACCCACGCCTGCAACGTATAGAGAAGTTACATATTAATGTTACTGGAATATACATGAAACTGCTGGATGCGTGCACAAATTAGTTGCTGGAAACTTTTGAAAAGAAGCGTTTGAGCTGTGTTGGGGGATGTTGAGCGAGGCAACTACTGATTTAGTGTTTGGAGCTGCAAATATGACACGTCGTGTTTTGGGATTTTTTTACTCTGGAGAGCGTTGTCGCTGTCACTGACATTTTGACTGTCTCTTTTAAAGCACGATCAGTTCTTTTGACGCTCTGCATGCATCCTGTTATCATAACTGGTGGATTTGTTTGGGTGTCTTGTTTTATGCGGTGAGAATTCCTTGTTTTATTTCGATCGAAAACATTGAACTCTTTGTTCTATTGCAAAAAAGGTAGGCCAAAATTAGTCTAGAATATTCGGACACTGAAAATTATGAGGGCCTTAGCACCATGGCAAAACATGAAATAATATTGGAGATTGGTTCTCAAGTGAGTCTAAGAAATATAAGGCAAGCAAACACCATTTTTTAATTGTTAATTCAAGAAGAGTAACATAAGAGGGTAATACAAATATCTTCTGCCAAACTGCAGTACAATTTGTTGGCATTATTCTCGTGGATAACTTATGTCTTCTGAATAATCACTGTTAGTTAACACACTCAATTTTTTGTTCATCTTTTCTATAATAATCAATATTCAGCTCAGAAACCTTCCATGAAACTACGTCTATGGTTCACAGTCTGTGGTCGGTCGTCGTGTGGTCAGACCGCTCGCTCTTTACCTTTGTCTATGCTTTATGTCCACTATTAGTTCGTACAACTATTGTGCACAATTGATTAACATTCGAGCATTATGCTACAAAGAAAATGAACAAGAAATTCTATTATACAGCCTTTTGAGAGGTTATTGTCGTTTTGGGATTTATTGTGCAGCGGTAGTCGGTAAATATGGAGATTGTGGGGTATTTGTAATTCATTTTATAGTATATTGGTATTGTATTGGTTTGGACTTTAAAGACGTTAATCTGTATGGTTTGTGTCAAAGAATAGACCAATACTGACATCAAAATGCCAATTCTCTTACTGAATACTATCAAATTCAAATTTAAGATAACGGTGGACAAAAAGTTAAAATTTAATGTAGGAAATTGACATATGCCACAATAATGTCACGTGGACAATCTTATCATTTTGGCGTTTCGACAATCGCTAACGTTCTGACAGAATGACACTTTTTCAGAACCCTGTAAGCCAAATCCTGTACATAAATTTCTAGACAATTATAAAAAAAATTTGTTAAAGTCGCAATGCATCGCATCTCAGCGACATTGATTGTCGCTGTTGTTAAAAAATCTTAAAGATGTAAGGAAATTTAAAGTGTTCAAAACACTTGCGATGAGAATGTTCCTTAAAAATACGGGAATTACCTCTCTCATCTCAGCTACAGTCAATGTCAAAATTACCTCTCTCATCTCAGCTACAGTCAATGTCAAAATTACCTCTCTCATCTCAGCTACAGTCAATGTCAAAATTACCTCTCTCATCTCAGCTACAGTCAATGGTCAAAATTACCTCTCTCATCTCAGCTACAGTAAATGTCAAAATTACCTCTCTCATCTCAGCTACAGTCAATGTCAAAATTACCTCTCTCATCTCAGCTACAGTCAATGTCAAAAACTTGTCAAAAATGTAGGGTTCTAAAATTTTCTATTGGTATTTTCGTCAGATGGTGAAACAGATTCAGATCAGCATGGGAACGTTCTTAGAAATAAAGGAAGCGCCCTTCTGGTGGAGGAGTTGAGAATTTCATCAGCATCAGTTTTCTGTTTCTGTACGCTCTTATTAAGAAAAAAAAAATATCAATGAGCTACAGATTAAACGCGAGTCCAGTGATGTTATTGACTTTTGAAAATTAATTCAAACAATCACACTAGCTAAAGTGCAATTGACAATCTGTCAATTTAATTTGGAAATATTTTTTGTTACAGAAACTGGGCCTATGATTCTCATAATTTCTCCGAAGGATATCAGAAATTTCTTATCGGATAAAATCCAAATATAAATTATCATAAACGACTAATAACCCGTAAAGAATGAAGCTATAAAATACAAAAAATCGAAAAAGGTTGTAATCTATTAACACTCAAAAACAGTGGCCCGGTCGAAACGACCCGCGTATAGATTTTGAATTTATTAATGTTTGACAATACTTTTTAAATAGTTTCATTTATTTTAGTAAAACTACACGAATTTAGTGTTAATTTTTAAGGCAGTAAGGTTCAGAATTTTATTTTACAAAAGTAAGTAAAAGCTTGTCACGAAAATAAATAACCAATCTTAGGCTTAACTTTTGCGATTAAAAAGCATTTCTGTCAAAGTAAATGAGATCTTATTACTAGCAAAGTAAGGTTGTATGTATAGTTTTATAACATGCAAATAAATGGTTTTATATGCAGGTATTTCTTACGCGCGGAGGGTCTGTGATAAATAAATATCCACACAGTTTGACAAATGAGTGAACACTGCCTTTATAGAGGCGGCTTGTACGAGAAACAGTGAAGTATTAAATGGTATGCATCGTTTTAAATATCTTTTTAAATTAAATTAGAAAAACATTTCTTTGAAATCGGGTTTTGGACAGATAAACATTAATTATTGTGTGGAGAAAAGACAACCAAGTTCTTTATCAACGATATTTTCTTCTATCAAGACTTGTATTTGAACAAGCATTGCTTTTATATTCGCGTTAACATGGATTTGCACTCCGACTTGACATACCAGCATGAATAATTCTTACACAAAACAAAAACCAATCGCCAATAAATCACAAATAACAACCAAACTAACACTTAAATCAATACAAGCCATAAAACGAAAACAAAAAACGAAAAAAAAAAACACAAAAAACATATCAGATTCCTCTCTGAGCGTTGTGAAACTCAAACGGAATTCATATTAGCCGATTAATAAATTCCCAGAAAATGAAAATAAGACATAAATTTAAATAAAATACACCATAATCGGTTGTTTTAATCTAAAGTGTCCTCGGTCGTGTTCTTAGCATTGTTTTAGATGGACAAGATTCCAGTTCGCGTGATGTTTGTATGAAAGATGAGTTTTAAAGTTTTTGAATATTGTTTTTTTTTTTTGAGGCAGCGGGGATAGGGTTAAACGTCAGTGAGGGCGTTGACTTGTGGTAGTTAGTGCAAGGATTCTGAGGTATGTACTTGTTAGTAAGAAATTTTGTAAGCGAATTTATTCGCATAATTGGATAATAGAGGTCAAATGACATGGGTGGCTTTGTATAAAACTCTGATGATAATCGTATGCATATGGTCATACTGGAAAAGGACGTCGTAATTTCAATATTGAATGAACTCCCTTCCTTCTTTGTTCTGGACTGTTGATATTTGAAATAGTAGATTATACATAGGTATGCCAGTGTGTTTGTCTGCCGGATATTTAGATAAATAATAATAATTTTTGGGACAAATCACACACGGTCAACCGATCCCAAACTAGGCAGAGCCTGTGCTATGGCAACCAGACAACTGATAAACTTACTTATATACATATTTCTAAATACATACATATTATAGACAAATTACACCCAGACACAGAACAAATGATCATGCTCATCACACAAAGATTTGTCATGGGTGGGAATCGAACCCATGACCTCCGGTTTAGCGGTCAGGGTCACTAACCACTCGACCAACAGGCCAAATGGTTAGTCTCAACTTCACAAAAACTGCGACACCAGTCTTCCAAGGGACATTACCGAGTAACAGTCGGTTTCAATAAAGTATCTACCTTTAACCAACTGTCAAATTAGCTACCGACAGTAGCTAAAACGTCATGTTTGCCTTTGGCCAAAGGTAGATACGTTACCTATTGAGACTGGCCGTTAGTAGAGGTCAGAAAGAAAGGCGGAATACTGGAAGTCAGCTGCATCCAGTTAAAATGGAAGCCGACCTTAATACAGATGGGAAAAGGCTAGACAGTTTTGTTAGTCTCAACTTCCATTCCAGCAAAAAACCGTTGCTTTTCAGCTCTGTATTCTCGTCCTCTTATAGAGGCCTTTTTTGTGGATGGTAAATCATCAACACATGACTCATGTTTGTTCACATTATTAACACACATTATTGGCAAATAATTGATACTTATTCTATTCTAAATAACTTCTCTATTTCTTGGACTAGCCGGAGGGAGTGTCAGATTCTTACTGACTTTCGTTACTGACCCGTATTCCTCCAAATGCCCTTTGCGTCCAACGGCCGCGGTAACTCTTTTGAACAATTCCGCTACCCTGCCAGGTCTCATAGAGACAATGCAAACGACAATAGAAAAAACTCTTTCTAGCAAAAACTAAAGAAAATCGTACACTTCACATCCCCACATTGTCTGCACGATAAAAATAGCTCAGAACCATCCCAATCTCAACTCTATTAGCGAATCGCACTTGGAATAATCAAAATAATGACGACAGACCACCGCATACGATTCGATTAGCAAAACTACCTAATTAGGACCGCGGGTCCACGATAGAAATACGAAGGAAATTGCCTTGGCACCATGATCACTATAATTGCAAGCATTCTGCTACCGGTCTTACGAATCTAGCATCACTTTCACTCGCACTAAAACCCGTATCGAACCATCTCTTTCTAACTTTTAGATTTATAAATCCAATTCTGAAATCAAAAACTCTTATTCGATTCCTTGATTTTCGATTTTGTGTGCAGGTGATTGGGTTGAGTTTTAACTGTATTGGTTTTCGTGTATCGGATTAAGTTTCTATTTTGTGTTAGCATGCCGATTATTGAGGTAATAATACACTGATACTGTATAATACGCAATGGCAATTCGATTCGTTAATTTTTGTTCTGATTGAGTTTGATTCGGTACCGTTAGCTGGGGAAAAGGCCTGCTAAGTCAAAAGGTTTTTGAGTACTAAGCATCATTTGAATTAAGTTTTTGTAATGTCAATTTCGATCATGATAATCCTTGTTGAAGTTTCCTAAACATCTAGAAATCAAACTGTTTAAAGGCTTAGAATAAATAAGTTATTTCAAGTTATGATGGTCCGTGAGCCAAGAACAAATTTTTAAAACCAAGTTCCTCTCAGGTGAGAACTTGCAAAATGCTTCAGAGAGTTGTCTGAACTCTGTGAACGTCAGCTGCGGTTCGGTGGGTGGGTTCAGCAGCGGCAGCCTCCCAAACATGTTGAAAAAAAATGAATTTAAATCATTTCTTCCCGATTGAAAATTTTGCAAATTATATCTAACCCAATATCTTGAAGAAAAATAAAAAAGTCAGGTGACTATTAAGTGGGGGATAATACGTCAGCTAGTCACACGAACATGTTTTTTTTCAGTTATTTCTTGAGTACATCTCAGCCACATCTGGTCCTTCGTATGGCAGCGGTTCATTGTCATCATACTACTAGGTATGGACTATTGGTTTTTGAAGTGATAACTTCTTATGGGAGGGTAAACCGCTTCGTAACGTAACGCGTTACGGCGCTAGTCTGTCTGGCTTCCCTTTCTCTCATTCTCTCACGCAGACGGCAGCCGTAGGCAGGCTCTTCCTCTCTCACTCCAACCCACAGCGCTAGTCGTATTTTATAGAGATGCTTCCCATATTAAATAGTTCAACTTAGATTAGTTTAAGTTATCACTTCTGTCGGGCGTCCCGAGACGCACATGTTTTTTTTTTTTAATTTTGGCTCGTCTTTTCATCTTCTGCGTAGCCTGCCATGACTCCTCCTGGCTCTGATAAGCACAAGTAAATGTAGCCACACACACTTCATACAATTATCTGATCATCTGCCTAGCCTTTTCCCAACTACATTGGGGTCGGCTTCCAGTCAAACCGGATTTAGCTGAATACAAGTATTTTACATGGAGCGGCTGCCAACCAGAACTCCACAACCCATCAACTGGGTAATACAGTACTTTTTGGCAAGACTGGTGTCAGATTTTCTGGTTTCTGACAATCCGTAACGACTGCCAAAGATCTCCTTTCTGAGGCACGGAGCAATCTCGGTATGTTAAGATGGTCACCCACAGACCAACCTGAACAAACGTTACTTAACCTAGAAGATTGACCCTCGCGGCCGTTATAATTTAGCCACGAGCTCCTCCAGATCCATACGTCCATACTATTATATTCTAATTACGGAAGTACCTAGCTCTAACTGTCTGTCCGTGACTCTGTTACGCTTTAACCGCTAAACCAATTTTGATGAGCTTTGGTATAGAGATAGATTGGACCTTGGAGAAGGACATACAATTATTTTTATCGGGACTTGGAATAATTTTCAACATACACGCGAAAAAAACCGTTGGCAGAAACTAATTTTAATATAAAAAGTCAAATCCCCATCAAGACCTTACTAGTTACACCTCAGTGAACCACTACGTCAAAAGAAGTAAATTCGATTCATCGGTGTTCATCAAAGGCGGCATCGATTGTTGTTCTACTCGATTACAATCGTACGTAATTACTCCATAAATCGAGTTATAATCGGTATCAGTTTATTGGGGGTGAAGTCTTTCAGTCGTCGATTTTATTGACTAATTACGTTTTTATTTCATGAATGGTGATTGGTAGGTGGCGAGTCTTTAAAATCGACGGTTGTTTTGTCATATTTAATTGGGTGTCGTGCTGTCAAAATATGCTCGTTATGCTTTGTTTTGATACCTGCAGTGCGATTCTGTAAACATGTCACCCATATTATCAAGATGGAATGACTTCACCCAAGCCTTCACTTTCGGCCACTTTCAATAACGTATCTACCTTTAACCTGACTGTCAAATTAGCTACCAACAGTAGCTGAAACGTCACGTTACAAAGGCAAACTTGACGTTTCAGCTACTGTTGGTAGCAAATTTGACAGTTGGTTAAAGGTAGATACGTTATTGAGACCGGCCGTTCGATATGTTTACAGAATTGACCGGCTGGATTCTAGGATTGACAGAAAGATTAGTTTCTGGCACAAACATGAGGTTTAACAAGATGCCTCTCCCAAGACTGGGACAGAATAGGTTAGATGGAGAAAATTATTGTGCATATTGTCAAAAGAGAATTGCTTGATTGAATTTTCAACAGCCAACCGCTTCAATTCAAATGCATTTAGTTTGTGACGCGCCGTTATTATTTATTTTCAGAAACCGAGGACAAGTGCGGTACAGCCAAATCACAGAAACCTAAGAAACGCAATTTAACATAGACACAAAACCCTAACAAAGTATTGTATTGTATTTATGTATTTTATATTATTATATCTAATTAGTATTGTTTAAAACGTTTGTACACTGACAGCCCTAAATCTATCTCCCTTCGTTCAATCCATCCAAAGGTTGTCTGGAAGAGATTGCCTTGTGCGATAAGACTGCCCATTGTACACTTATTTTATGTTTGATTGTCCTGTTCTTATTATGAGGTGTACAATAATGTTTATAATATATAATAAATAAATAAATGAAGTTAAAACTAACATATCAGCTTGAAAACTAACTCCACAATTCTGAATTCGAATCAAACATCAATTTCCATCAGCATTAGCGTAGAAACAAATGCACAATGTAAAATAAATCAACAGCACGTAATGACTGAAGGTGGCACAGTAGCTGAGTGGCCGGTGCGTCGGCGCGGCTAATAGATGGCGCTAGCGGCGCGGCTCAATTTACAAATTAAAGAGCGCAGGCGCACGCTCGCCGCCGCTGTGGCGGTTGCCGTATTCTGATCAAAGTGGATGAAGTTGAGTTTATTAGTATACCAGAATATTATAAGTTGTGAAGGATATGTGAGAAGATTGTTTTTTTTTAATTTTCAACTTTCATCAATTTCTATGGAGTGGAATTCTCTGCTGGAGTCAGTGATAGTTTAGAAAGCTACAACCCCTGCTTAAATCAAGAGTGAATAGGTTAGTTTTTATTTTTATTTTTTTATTTCAGATGGGTTTGTTCTTGACTCTAGCCTAGGTCATAGATGACAGAGACAAAGTCGACGATGGCGCGAGCTTACCCAGAAGAAGCCTGTTCTCTAATTTTGAAGAGAGTAGGGTTGTATGTGTTCGGTAACACAGACGCAGGTAGAGAGTTCCACTCCTTTGCTGTGCGCATTATAAAAAGACGTTTGGAAACATTTAGTGCGAATTGGTGGAATAGCAACAAGGTAGGGATCGTAACTTGCAGTGCATCTAGATGTCCGATGGTAGAAAGGGGCGGTGGGATGAGATCGTGGAGTTCCTGGACACTCTCCCCGAAGTACAATCTGTAGAAGACCGACAAGCAGGCAACCTTGCGGCGATGAGCCAAGCTGTGAAGCTTGGCATCCACCAGTTTTACGTCGCCAATGAGCCTCTTAGCTTCAGGCAGGCGTGCTCCTCCGTCTACCATATCATCGCTTTCCACCAGGTGAGATCGTCAATAGGTACCCCTCTGTAGCATACACCATCTTAAACAAAAGTAATGTTATTTGTATTATTCCCATACTTTTTAAGCACTCATACTTGATTAAAATACAATAAAAAAGAGAAAAAAAAATTGTTTATTTCAAGACTTCATCGATTTCATTAAAAAAATAAATTTCTATTACTGTTTCATTCATCACAATACCTACTTCATCTCAGAATACGTCCTCGGCTTCCGAGATTGAACTTTTATAGCTTACAAGCGCATCATCACAGCGATTGCATACAATATTGATTTTACATTTTTTTGATCGTCCACAATGAAATGACTTCGATAATGAACGGTTGACTTCCAGTTTAGATTGAAATTCTGAGTACTCACAGTTTTATTATTGATAAGTGTGCTCTTATTTTGAAATTGAAGATGCCAATCTTGCTATAATAACTTTACTGGCAATGTGGGGTGACTTTAGAAATCACTCGTTATATCAGCCGAAATACGTCCACTGCTGGAGATAAACAAAGAGTTACCATAATCGCCACGCTTGGCAGGCGCAATGACGATCACAGCTGTTGCAATGCACAGGACCACAGAGAATGCTGCTGCCGTAAGCAGTAAGAGGAAACTAAGGGATTAGTTGCCTCTTACAAAACCCACGGTAAGTGATGGGTGCTATTATTTTATGTCCGACACCATACAGAATCAAAAATGTATCAAGAGATTGATACAAAATGGACAAATCTAAAGGTAGACAGCACCATGGTTGTATTGTGATCAGTATTAATGCATGAAGTACTACAAAACTTGTAGAACAACTCACCCATAAGCATTATAGATGAAAAACATGTGATATCTACTGTACAGCCGGATAAAACTCAACAAAATCTCAAGCAACAATTTCACATCTGACTCGATCCAAACAAAAATATCGATAAAAAATTCCCAACCCAAAAAACCGTCAAAGAATCGATGGAAGAACCGACAAAAGTCACAATCGTTACTGTTTACGACTCCCACGATTTTTTTTTAATATCAATGGCAATGTCAACCTCCTTGTAGGTTCAAACAAAAAAAAAAGTCTATTGTCAATGATGTGCCTTTGTCTGGAGAGTTTTATTCAAAGAGGATTATAATCGGGTATCAGGCTTATTGAAGTTTATTCGTGGAGAAGTCTTTGATACCGTTTGTTTTGTAGCGTTAAAAATCTGAAATTAAAATATTTGGTGAATTTTTGTGCTTGTTTGCTATACTATCTTATCTTTCTTGTGGTTCACCAATTCTTGTGCTTTGATTTAAGAGATCGGTATTATTCGGGATACACAAAAGTCTGCAAGTGTCACCATCATCATCTGCCTAGCCTTTCCTTGACAAATTTGGAGTCAGCTCAATTAATTTTCCAGAATATTATTTGGAGCTCCTGTCTCCACAACTCATTAACTGGGTAACAAGAAAACCCTCTGAAGACTGGTTCAGACTTTCGGGCTCCTGACTGACCCATAGCACCGGTCCAAGATCCACAAATAACAGCCGTCGAACGGCTTCACCTCTTTTTTGAGGCTCGGAGGTGTCTTGATATGAAATGGACCACAACTCCAGCTAAAGTTAAAGATCGACCCAGTGGCTGCTGGATACTGATTACTTAGCCCCTTTAAAACACATCTTGCAATATTTTTATTTCTACCAGGTACAGTCTCCTAAAGTTCATTCAAATGACATGTCCCATTGAAAATCCTATAAGAATCAATCCATTGTATCTTTCCATTTTTCAAATTAATACACAAAACACTTGCAAACAATTTCTTTACAAGCCATGGCATGATTTGTTCATCAACCAACTTTAATTTACCGTTCTGAATGACCCATAGTCAACTTTATATCAAACCAAAGGAGAGTCAGATTAGAATGGCAAACAAATTTCTGCTAGCACTTAAAAAAAAATTGCGTTCGAAAGATTGTAAGGGAGGATTGGTTTTAAGCAAAGTTAAAAGCCTCAAAGCGTCTAATGTTGTAAGTCGTATCTCAAAGGCAGAAGGTTTGAAGTAGCTTGGTTTGTTTAATGATGATGGTATAGAAGAATTGGTAGTAAAAAGTGTCGTATCCCTCCCATTTCTTTATCAATCACGTAGACAGACAAAAAACGTCTGCACATCGAACTGAGAGTCACTTACGTTAATGGACGCAGCCCTGGAGTGCAATGCTGAGGTTTGCCAAAGATTAAACGCATAAGCGAGACGAGATAGTGTCGACAAAGATAAGATACTTACTGATTACGGAAATATTGATGTTCTTTTAATCAGTAATTTGTTGACCCAGTCACTTGAAATTTGTCATGTAACCCAGTTTTTTTTAATGTGATTCTGGGAGTATTTACTTGATATTAAAAATATAATGATTTCAAAAACGTGGCTGCTCTTCCAACTGCTGATTGAAGCTGCCTGCAGACTTCTCCGACAGTTTTGATTAAACTAGCTCATACAGTATCGATAAGAGATTTGCTGGGAAAAACAAAAATGTCACAAACCCGGTATCTACTGGCTTAATAACAGCAATGACCCTAATAGCAGATTCGTTTGTCGAACATGGGAGGTACTGCTTCTAAAAAATATGATGTATTATAAGGCATTATAATTATCAAAAAGTTCTATGCTGGCTTTGTAATTTACGCGTCCTCACAAAGTCAAATCCCCAATAGGCGCTATTCCCGTTCCAGCATGTCATGTCCCTTCTACAGCTTTTTGATCTCCATCCAATCGTCATTTGGTATTAGCTGTCATCATTTGCCGATTGTCTCGCGACGACTATAGAGTGATGGCCCATGGTGGGGATCATGTGTGAGCCCTTTGTACCATTGTGTGTGCTTGTGTGTGTTCAATGGCAATGGCTCTCTGAGGAGTATTTAGTGCTGGGAGGAAGTGATTAGAGTGTGAATATTTTGAATAAGGATTAGTTGTTGATTAGGATTCGTTTTAGAGTTAATAGAGTTCCTACAAATAAAATGAAAGATTATGCGTACATTTAAATTGTGATATTTTACGTATTGTAAACGTTTTCTTTTATAATGTTCGAAAATGGTTAGAAATATTTTGACAGTATCCTCACCCAGATTGGATTATGATTTGGTGGACCTCACAAGCCAGAAAAAGATTATCAATCAGCGAATCAAATTATGCATTTCCAAGAGTCGGCATCTGAGTTATGCTTTAGTTTCATTGCCATCTGAGATCTGACCTTCACTCGCACCCTAACCAACTTTTGGGATTTTTTCAAATCGAATCAATCTGATTATAGCAAACACGTTGTGCAGATGTGGAAATAAAACTTTAACAACATCGATCGTCGATTCATCGTCCTCTCCAAGGCATCAAAGACAATCTAATCTTCCAAACCAACTCCACAGATTCTCCACTCCCCAGTACCACGACCCAGTAATCGTGTCATCTGGCATCAAGCAGGAATCGAAGGCATTGTCTCTCGACTGACAGATCTCTCAATACGTTGGTTGATGGCGCTCGATCAGTATTGTCGGCTTATGCTGGCCCTGGCCCATCTGGACTGAGCTTTGAATAATTTTTAATAGGGTGAGTGAGTCGGTTGTCAGCAGGTACATTTAAATTTGGTTTAAAAAAAGTAGTAACTAGCTGGATGGATAACTTATTTATTATTATTATTTTTTTTTTAATTTAATATGGGTTTGCTCTTGACTCTAGTCTAAGTCATAGATGACAGAGACTAAGTCGACGATGTAAATAAACATTCTGACACGTCTAATAATAAAACCTGGGAGTTTTCTTTGAATTATCATTCTAGGTCTTTATCTAACTTCTTTGAGATGAAACTCCAAAGCTTTAAAGTCTCTTCTAGAGTCCAGATCTGGGAGGATGTAATTTTCAAAGTTTTTTTCTATACCCTTTTTTTAAGGATGGGAAATCATAAAATGACTTATTCCGCTCTGGGTTGAGTGGAAGGGCGTGCCAGACTCGTACTGACTAAAACCCATTCGTGTTCCTTCTAAAGCACCGCGGCCTTCGACCTTCCTCCAGGGCCGCGGTGACTCTTTCGAACAAATTCCGTAACCCTGGCAGTTTTTCAATACCCTAAGAACTTGCCTACAATGTAAACCACCTTGATTATTTCTAATTCTTAGTAATGTTTAAGTTTAACCTAATTATTTGTGGGCCACCCCACAGATACCGAGCATTCTAAAGGATAAAACTAGCACTTAGTGATAGTAAAGCTTTCTATGACTAAAGGAATTGTCATAATCAGATAAGACCTCCAATCTGAGGCCCTACTATGAAGTCTTAAAACGATCATGATTCCGCTCTAAGAGGGAGACGGAGCTATACATAGCGAATAGCACTATCCCTTTCACATCATCGGAATTGGATGGCATTTCCACGTCAAAGTAGGGCTGCAGAAGATAATATTACACAATAGTTACTTTGATCAAAAACTATGACTTACCAAATACTTTAATATCGAAACCCTGCCGTCCATCAACAGTCTTCTTCACCCTTTTCTTCATCCACAGCCACACCACATACAATACCAGCCATATTTTATTGTCAATCTTAAATAAAGTCATTATATTGATTGAGCGTCGTATCTGACATTTTTTGTAGCTTTGCTCGCCTTCGAGACAAATCGATTGTGATGGACGACGCACCTTATTGAGAAACTACCAAATTATTCACATCTTCTTACAAATATGGCCACTTTTATGTGAAGCGAATAGAGTTTAATTTTGAATGGTTTTGAGTTTTTCAGGTTCTTGAGTAATGTGGTTTTGGTATGGTTTTTAAATGATGTTATATTGAGAAATAGCCGTAGAAATTGCATAGAAATATGTGGTAATACTAAATTTGTTATATTTTGGATACATTGGACGGTTGACGTAAACATATGTATGTCATTAGTTTGTGTCGATTCTGATTGAGTTGTCGGCCTGAAAGATTCGATGTGGCTGATTGGGAGGTTAGTGAATACAATGGGCAGTTACCAGTTGCTTACGTTTTGATGGGCTGATAGTTGGTCCTTTCTTATATCATCGCTCGCCTTTTGCCCGCTACTTCGTACGCGCATATCCCGTTTTTTCCCGTTCCCGTATAGCCTATAAAGAAACCTATATATCCCGTATAGCATATGAATTTGGCTATCACATTTAACATTTTTTTTTTTGTTTAAAATGGGTTTGCTCTTGACTTTAGACTAGGTCATAGATGACAAAGTCGACGATGGATCGAGCTTACCCAGAAGAAGCCTGTTCACTCTAATTTTGAAGAGATTAGGGTTGTATGCGTTCGGAAACACAGACGCAGGCAGAGAGTTCCACTCCTATGCTGTGCGCATTATAAATAATTTTCCAAATCAGACTGGTAGTTCCAGAGATTAGCGCGTTTAAACAAACTCTTCAACTTTATTATTAGTATAGATGGAAAATTTGACTGACATTTTGTATTGGGACCAAAGTAGGTAGAGACGGAAGCTCCTATTCTTACATTAAATATTTTATTCGAAATAATCTGAATCCATCGTCACCAACACAAGTATACAAATATGGGCTGCAGTGGAATTGAGTTATTTTTTTTATGTCAATTACTCGAAAATATGAAAACTGTTTCTAAAGGTGTGGCTTCACCAATCGATCGATCGTCAATCGATGATGTCGATCGACACCAATCGACGTTGACCGATTGGTGTGGTAGCTTTGGCTGATCAACGGATACCAGGCGATAAACAATCGATCGACGCCGATCGATGCCATAGATCGACGTTGATCGATGCCATAGATCGACGTTGATCGATGCCATAGATCGACGTTTATCGATTGGAGTGGTAGCTGTTTTTACTATTGATAGGCACGCGTTTGACCACTATCTCACCTGATGGTAAGTGATGATGTGGTCGAAGATAGAGCACGCTTGCCTCACTTTTGACTTAAAGACTCCTAGGTTGTAGTTAACAGGAAACACAGACTCTGGCAGGGAATTCCACTCCTTAGCTGCTACGCACAATGACTGTGTTCCTGTGTGTGAATTAATTTCTACCTTCGTTGCTTGGGTAGGCTTAAAAAAGAGTTACGATTCGAAAATCTTCACACCCGACTAGGTCGATATCAGTTGGTTTGTAATCCGCGTGTACAGTAATTTTGCGTAATCACAGAATTATGATATTTGTCTACCATTGCCGTAACATTGTCCACAGTTCTAACTGGTCGGCCATACGTTGATAATGTTGATCGTTTAAAAGCTGCTTTACACATTCTCAGGTATGAGAGCGTAATTAAGAACAAGTGCGAGTCGGACTCGCGCACGAAGGGTTCCGTACCATTATTTATAAAAACGGCAAAAAAATCATGTCTGTTGTATGGGAGCCCCCTTCAATATTTATTTTATTCTGTTTTATAGTATTTGTTGTTATAGCGTCAACAGAAATACATCATCTGCGAAAATTTCAAAAATCTAACTATCACGGTTCATGAAATACAGCCTGGTGACAGACGGACAGACAGACAGCGGAGTCTTAGTAATAGGGTCCCGTTTTACCCTTTGGGTACGAAACCCTAAAAACGTATAATTATAATCATCCAAATACACCAAAAGCGTGACAATAAATCTTCTACCTTAATTCCAAAATGCCTTTCAATGTCCTCCAAAGCACCAGATGGGCATTCTTAAAGCAACAATTATAATCAAACACATTGCTATCAGATCAAACGGCCATCTTTGTTTTCACAACTCACCTACCACATCCTGTTATCCTCGAAACCACATACACAACCTGAGATCCATACAGCCTGTGCAAGCTTACCCAAGATTGCCCTAGCTTGCTCGAGCCCGACAAGTTTGGGTACAGTTCCAAATTTCCAATATACCTACACCTTTTTTATGGATAGGAAATCATCAAATGACTCCTTCCGCTCTGGGCGGAGCAAAAGGGATTGTCAGACTCTTACTGACTAAAATCCATCCGTGTTCCTCCTAATGCCCTTTGCGTTTCAGGGCCGCGGTGACTTTTTCTAACGAATTCCGCAATCCTGGCAGGGAATTTACACCGTTAATATGTACTGTCTGTCTGACATAAACTCGTTGTCAGAGTCAATAAGGCAACAATTAGCAACTCAAATAATCTGTTATCAGGTTTGATCTTAAAGCTGCGTTTGACATAGCCACGTAGCCTTC
This sequence comes from Mamestra brassicae, assembly GCA_905163435.1. Taxonomy (NCBI): domain Eukaryota; kingdom Metazoa; phylum Arthropoda; class Insecta; order Lepidoptera; family Noctuidae; genus Mamestra; species Mamestra brassicae. Next base: position 1,680,641 of record LR991008.1, on the reverse strand, counting down.
GTTTTAGTAACACACCCACGACGTTCTATTCCCCTCAAAATTCACACAACCTGAGATCCATACAGCCTGCGTAAACTTGCCCAAGCCCGGCAAGCTTACGCAATAAGTAAACAATATTCTGTCCCCCTCAAAATCTATACAACCTCAGATCCATACAGCCTGCGTAAACTTGCCCAAGCCCGGCAAGCTTACGCAATAAGTAAACAATATTCTGTCCCCCTCAAAATCTATACAACCTCAGATCCATACAGCCTGCGTAAGCTTGCCCAAGCCCGGCAAGCTTACGCAATAAATAAACAATATTCTGTCCCCCTCAAAATCTATACAACCTGAGATTCATACAGCCTGCGTAAGCTTGCCCGAGCTTGCCAAGCTTGCCCAAGCCTTGCCCAATAAATGACTGCCACATTAAGCTGGGCAGCCGTCGAACGATGTTCGATTTCAAAGATTATCTATCACTAAGACAGTATCGCGACACCGGGATCTTCTGTGAGCCGCAAGCTTTTATACAGGCGGTTCTGTTATGGTCATATTGATTTACGGTTGGCTCAATTTTCTCTCTGGTTTTGGCTGCAAAAATTTGGCGGTAATTCGTGTTAGAGCAAACTTCGATAGCAATTTTTGTTTTATTTTTTTAATGATGGGAAATCATCAAATGACTACTTCCGCTCTGGGTGGAGCGGAAGGGCGTGTCAGACTCTTACTGACTCAAACCCATCCGTGTTCCTTCTGAAGCCCTTTGCGTTCCAGGGCCGCACTGACTCTTTTGAACAAATTTCGCAACCCTGGCAGGCTCTGGCCCTAGCGGACCCCATCTCTTATGCTGACGTCTTTATGAGACGCGCGTGGAACACAACGCGTCGTTGACCCGGCCCTGGTGGTGATCCGACAGCGAGCCACCCAACGCTCGCCATCTGCAGGTCCGCGCCTTCGGTGGCCGGGGATCGCCCTGCGACTCCCGACGCCCGGGGCATCTTGTTCTATAGCGGCGGTTGGGGTGAACAACTTGTCTCTCCCTCGCGCGGCCCGCGTCCTCCTCCACTAGCATTACTGCTTCGCAGAAGGTGACCGCTTCTCAAGCCTCCTCGCTCCGGACCATGGATTTTATTACTGCCGGACGCGTCGGACACGACGGTGCTCCGCCCAAGCAGGGCAGACCTCCACCGTATGCTCCACCGTGTCCTCGCGGAGGACGCCGTGGCGCCTTTTCAGCCACTCTCCAAAGAGGGGCCTTACAGCCGCAATTATGGCGTGCCCAGCGCTGGGTCGCAATAGTCGCCGTCTTCATTCCACCATCGTGTCTTGCCGGAGCTCTGTCCGCCGCGCTGCAATTTGCCGAGGTAGCGGAGTTTCGCCCCGGCGCCATGCGATAACGTGCGCGAGGGCTCTCGCCTCCAGATCCCATGGCGGTATTCCGGCAAGGAGGCTCGCCGCCCAACCGGAGACCATACGGTATCCCCAGGCCAGCCGGATGGCCATGACCGTTTGGAATGCATTGAGTTGGCGGCCCTTCAACGTGAGCGCCCACACCGGGGCCCCATGCTGCTGCCCTTGCATCACGATCTACGCATGTTGTACGAAGATTTGCTAGTGTCACAGAGTTGCGTCTCTTGGCGGACACGAGCCATGGCGTCTCGGTCGAAAATGGCGCACCGACTCCTTCGATGTTTTTTGTCAAAGTATGCACCCTCGTGCCGTTTTGCGGAAATAAACGACTATAAATAAATTAATAAATGTTAGTTAATAACAACTGACAACTTGATTGATTTTTTTTCGAGTAGAGTAAATGACGAGTACTTACAATATAAAAGTAGGATTCTCCTTGTACAAACCACGGATGAAAAAAATAACGGGTTTCACACCGGGAGTGCCGGTAGAAGTGAAAACTTGAACATTAAAGTTGTGCATTTTTGATATTTAAAAATGACAACAAATAATTTATGAGGTAAAACACAATATTCATGTATTGCGCTATCGTACTCAAATATGACAATTTATATACCTAATAATAATAAATTTATTAATAATGATAATTTTAAGTTTATTTCAAATAACAATAATAAAATTATATTACTTTAAAAATTATCTTTACAGAACTTTCCCTCCGCCTTACGAATTTTCGATCAGGTCACGTGTCCTGACGCGAGTTTAACATTTTTTACCCATCTCAAAAAGTGCACAACGCCGCTAAAGAAGTTTTCACTTCAAAAAATTGCTACATTTTGTGCTTAACACTTTCTCAAACCATTTTGTATCATCCTGTACGCCACGCGCAGTGGCACCCGATCGGCTTATACCGATCGCGTCTATCACCTCAATATACCGATTATCTTGATCTAGTAGGCGAGCATAATCATTTTTATCTACCTATCTGACTTCCCTCGGAAGTACAGGGTTGATGGATGACTGCACAGGACCGATATTTGTATCTTTTACTAGTTACTGTGGCTCCTTTAGAAGGTTAAGTAGCTGGTGTTTCTATTAATCCAAATATTTATAATTATATTTTTCCGTTATTGACTGACTTTGAGAGACAAAGCATAGCCGAAGCTACCAGTCGTAAAAAGCTGAAATTTCATGTAGCTTCCCTACGGAGTGTGGGCTACTAATACCAGAATAAAATAAATATTTAAGGTTCCCATACAACAGACTAAATTTTTTTTGCCGTTTTTATAGATAATGGTACAGAACCCTTCGTCCGACTCGCACTTGGCCCGTTTTTTTTTTATTACAGGTCCGTTAACCTTGTTCCAATTAGGACTAACGATCTTCACTAAGACATACCAGAGAATCTTGACAAAATGACATTTAGTTAGCGCTAACGATTATCGAAAAGTCATAATTTAAGAAATTGACCTCGTGATATTTCAGTAGCGCTTGTCAATCCATTTTGGACTATTGACAATTTTTATCGTTGCTAGAATAAATATAACTTTACCCACAGGCTTTATCCTATATGAAACGCAGCTACTCGTATATCATCAAAACATTATGACTTATACACCGGAGATTTCAAATCGTGATGAACACATTTGAATCGAGTAGAAACGATTCCATTCACACATTCCTAAGCCCTTACTAATGCCTTCCATTCATAAAAATAAAACGATTCAAACCGATTCGAATAAAAGTATCGATACTAAAATATGAATCGATTTGATCCTTTGGCAGTTTGATAAATGAATCGAATACAAAGGCCAGTCACCGGACGTTCGAAATATAAAAAATAAAAAAGTATACAGCTACTGTCCGTTTGAACTATTAATCAAATTCTTTTGGAATCGACAACATTAATTTTGCTTTTCGTTTAATCTTTATTGGGCAGAAACAAGGTTGATTATTCTTTAATTTAACAGTAGAGCTTAGTGGCTTCTTAGTGCTCATTGATAAAATAAAATTGAGTAGATTTTTTAGCTGCGTTTTCCAAAGTTTTGTAGTCGTAAGTTAGTAATTGCATTTAAACTATTTATGTAAAATAATATTGTATTCAAATCTCTATTTGTCTTTCCATTTGGAATTTCTCTGTATCATCCCGGTGTCTAGATTACTGCTCGTTTGATGGCAATGAGTTGCTCCTATTACATGGATCTAAAATATAACTGAGCAGCGGTGGCATAGTGGTACGAGTTTTAGGTCATACGTACATTACTTTGTGTTTTTAATAATATCATTACGACTGTGACTCAAAACAGTGAAGGAAACTGTCAAGGTTGCGGAATTTGTTCGAAAGAGTCACCGCGGCCTTGGAACGCAAAGGGCTTTAGAAGGAACACGGATGGGTTTTGGTCAGTAAGAGTCTGACACGCCCTTCCGCTCCACCCAGAGCGGAAGAAGTCGTTTGACGATTTCCCATCCTTAAAAAAAATAGTATTATTATGAAACGTGTAACAGAATAAACGCAATACCTCTTAAGAGGTAATTGTACTCATCATTATAAACAATTTTCACTATGGGACCAACACTGAAATCGCGAAAAAAAATCTGCCCCATACATATAATTATGTGCGCATAACTCGACAAATAATTAAAGGGTTCAAAACTAAAATCATTCCTAACATCAAACGAAAATACCAAACAACTCATAATATCGACTAAAATAACACAAATCGATTTATTACTATAGTAAGCTAAAGAAACATTACGACGCCAGCAATAAGTAAGGGGGTAAGCAGCAATTATACCGACACATCGTCCATCAATTGATTTAGTGTGTCTCCTCTTATTTATCGTCGGTAAATATTATTTATAGATGCCACGAATGGTATAAGTAGGGAATATGAGAAAGTGGGGTGGTCTTATCCTAGAATCAAGTAATTTTAATTTATCTTTGACTATCTCAGCTTCTGGCTTGTTTTAAATAATGTACTACCGAAGGATCCGAAGGCCTAACTGAAGTGGCAGTGGGCAAAGCACATTGCTCGCAGAACAGATGGTCGATGGGACCGAAAAGTTCTGGAGTGGCGACTGCGTACCGGAAGACGTAGCGTTGGAAGGCCTCCCACAAGGTGGACCGATGACCAGGTGCCGGTGGATAGCCGATGGATGCGAGACACGTAGAACCGGTTGTTGTGGCGACACTTGGGTAGGCCTATGTCCAGCAGTGGACGTCTTTGATGATGACGGTGATAAATGTACTACTTACTCTTAATACCAGGTTTGCTAGAAATAAATTATCGATTGTGTTATAAATTAAACGCAAGGCAAGTGATGCGATTGTCTATTTAAAACTCATTTCACCAATAAAAAAAGACAGCTAACGAGTAGTTTATAGGGTTTCGTACCCACCTTCACCTCGTTAAACAACTTCGGAAGCCGTGCATGTTACTGAAAATGAAAGAACCTCAACAGCAGAGAGAGGGTCTTCAAAATCTTGCGCTACGCAGGAGAATGTGAGTTGTCACACCAATAGGGCATTTTACTACGTCGCGGGTAAAAAATAAATTGTACCATGATAGTGACGTCACGCGTGCTTTCAACGCACTATATCGTCTTCATTTTTTGTTTACGTGAAAAAATGAAAAAAATACGTGTCCAATTTTTTTTGTCTACGTGAAACAAGAAAACATACGTGTCCAAGTTTTTTTTGAAAATCTATCTGACGGATTGATTAGATTTTTTCAGTAAAGTCCACTATTAATCCTAGGGATTGATAGTTCACTTCAAGCTCACTGCGCGTGAGCTATCACGTTGAGACGTTTACAGAATGGGCCACCAGATGGAATTGAATAAACTACAAGGAGGATAAAATACACCAAACCAGGCTAAAAAAGTCTCTATGAATTACAATTCAAATTTTGAAAATCTAATGAGTGCTCTTCGAGTGATAAGTACGCTAAACTACAGGTAAAGCAATATAGGTACTCGTAGTTTTCGAAGAGACGAATTTTCCAATAATATGGAGCAATGGAGATTGGCAAACAGCCATTAAGTAGCAACGAGTGTTACGCAATTATCAGGTCGTGTATTTGGATTGTTGCAAATAATTATTATTAGCAATATTTGAATTTTCCTTGACAAAAATCTTTATACTCATCTTAACTATTCTACGAAGATGAGTTTGTTTGTTTGTTACGTTGTCACGTCGTTGTTTTATTAATTTGTTTTTTTGACGTGACAACGTCTAATAAATCGATGAACGCCGGCTGCACGCACGAAAATAATGACTCATTGTAACGTCACGCTCATTGTAACGTTACGATCATTTCGTCAAATCAATGTTTTGTTATGACGTTGTCACGTTAAACTATCGGCCGTAAACCGACTTTTTTTACTGATTTGATTGAAACTTCGCACACGGGTAGGCCATGTCCTTGATTAGGACATAGGACGATTATATATATTATATACCGGCAGTGTGTTCCCTTGAGATAATTGAAAAGTCTTACGACAGCTAGCTATAATTAAATAGTAAAATATCATAAATGCGAAAATGAAATTGGTTGTTTAAGTCCTAAGTCGCTGAACCGAATTTAGTGAATTTTCACTTTTTTCGGTTATTGGTCACTTTTTTGTATAAATCTATATAAACGCGACCCATGCGCCGAGAAATGCTAGTGTTTTTATGATTATGATTTTTTTTCATTTAACTCATTTCAAAATTCAGAAACAAATATTAACACATACGATCTTCGTTGTTCTACATTAATTTCTCTAACCTAACAGCAAATAACAAGTTCCCAACTTACACCCATTCACCGATCGACCACACAAATAAAATAATATTATTAATTCGAATCCGGAATCCGGTCCTGGAGCGTCGGCAATGAATCTCCGACATCCGCCAGGGAGGCATTCAATTTGTCACTCCTGTCAAAATAATGTAAACTGCTTAAAATAATCGGACATTATCGGCTCGGCGTGAATCGGGTGGGATCGGGCTTTGACGTAAAGCTTGCTCGATTTTAGATCGATTGGTACTTGTTTTTTGTTTGGGATAAGTACTTGATTGCTTTCTTCTTGCCTTAAGTGGTTGAAGTTGCTGTTTTATTTATCATAAACTAGTGGTCCCGGCGAACTTCGTACCGCATCAGAATATGTTTTTGCATTGTTTTGTTTTTGTCATGTTGTTTTCAAAATGATTTCTGTCCTTATTTTTGTTTTTTTTTTAATTTTTCCAATGTTTTTGTAGTTATTCTGCTATACAGTCGACGAATCCAACAAACCAAAGGACTTCAAAATCGGTTCTGGTGTTCTTGAGTTATAAATGGTGTTACTAACCCGACTTTGTTTTAAATATTTAGATATAAAGTTAAATAGTTTTACTTTTTATTCAGGTAAAAACTCAAAAAAACAATTAAAAAGAAAAACTGTTGCCTATGCCAATTTTACTTATTTTTAAGCATCGTGCACATTCGCATCTCAGTCGTAATAAGTTTAAAAAGCCTAATTTCCAAAATAGTAGAATTATAGGCACACTGATTACAAAAAAAAATATCTAAAAATTCTGACATCAGGACTGATATCAAGACAGGTACAAAAATGGACAAGTTACGGCCGTGGTCGCATTTTTTTTTTTTAGGGTTGGAAATCATCAAATGATTTCTTCCGCTCTGGGTGCAGCGGGAGGGCGTGTCAGACTCTTACTGACTAAAACCCATCCGTGTTCCTTCTAAAGCCCTTTACGTTCCAGAGCCGCGGTGACTCTTTCGAACAGATTCCGCAACCCTGGCAGGGGCCGTGGTCGCATACCATTATAATTTTGTAGGTGTGCCTGGCACTCACATAGTATTACAGGCTGCTATCAGCCTCAACCAGAACTTTTAACAAATAGATAAGAAGAAGGGAACAGAAAAATAGATACAAAGGTGATGCTTATTTCTAAAGAAATCTCTTCCAGCATACCTTTTTTTCTTTTTTCTTTTAAGGATGGGAAATCATCAAATGACTTCTGCGAAAGGAGAGTCGAATAAAAGAGATGTAGACATCGTGTGTAAAAGTTATGCTTAAAGACAAAAAAACTTTAAATTTAACAAACTATACATAAATATGAAACGTAATGGACGGCAACTGGCTGATATGATGATACATAAATATGACTAAAATTAATATCATACTAATACATACTACTTAAATAATATTATATACTTTAAATATGCAACTATGATGGTACCGAAAGGTACAAAAACTGGAAGTGTTTTGCAGTCCCTAGTGTCAATAAAACATGAAAACAATGAAAATATGAAGGATTTCAACGGAAGTTAGTGTGCCAATCACATCTTCTGTGACATTCAATTCATCTGGTATCCAACAACATAAGAACTCCTGGTGAGAATCAGATGGCCAGCTGCGTTCAAGTTTAATCATCAACCTTCTGGTGGAGGTAAATGCAAGTTGGAACAACAGTAATAATTTTCCAGCAATAAACTATTTATGAAGATTTAAAACATCGATAAAACTCACTGATAAAATCAAGGTCTGTCACAGTGAAATATTCGTCATGCTTGTGGCATAGTTATTTAAATCAAACTCTTAAATTTTCGCGTTCCAAAGAATACTTATCATTTGTTGACGCTACCGCCCACGCGGTGTCGCTCGCGAAAGTACATTACTGGTACAAAAATGAAGCCTTTTTTGGGCCCTAAAATGGTGCTGAAGGCAAAATTCAAACTGATTCTTTCGTTTCATTATTTCATCGCTCAGCAAGATTTGAGATTTTTTCTTAATATCCTGAAGTTACATGTTAACTTATTTATTAAGATTTTGCTGTCAAGTAGATATCTATGAAGTACCTGAATCTATGTCAAACACTAGTAGGTGTAGAACAGTATCTAATATTCAATAAATTTCTCCATTTACATATTTCCATTTCAACAATTTGCAAAAAGAATCAAACGCAAAGTTCTAAACGAAATCATCTTAATTGTCTCATTGAACTCATCATTATAAACTACTTTTATTAAAACAGTAACGAAAAATGCGAAAAAAAAGTTGTTTCCAAGACTTAAACACCCCAAAAAAAAATCAATTAATTCAATTAAACATCAAGCATTAGGCCCATGGGGTCCGAGTGCTCACCGAGTCTTTCGGGACATCAGCAAACAACTTGTCGACTGTTCACGTGACCAGAGGGCTGGACTTTTCTTCGGCCAAAGGATCAGCATTGCCATTCAACGCGGCAATGCTGCCAGTGTTCTGGGCACTTGCAATGGCAAATGCCAAGTGCTGTCAATGGACAGCGATGTGGATGAATTTTTTTGATGCCCAATGATTTATTTTGCTTTCATACGCGTTTGTACATATTTCATGATTATTAGTTTAGTTGTTTAAGTATTTAGTTGTTACTTGTACATGTTCTTTAAATGTAAATATTTTTTTTTGTATAAAAATCATATATAAAAGTAATTAAACATCTAGTAGACAAAATACAAACCTACATATGCACGTATGACGCCAGCCCAATTAAGAAACGTGCTGCAGAAATACTTTCCTTAAGAATCACAGCAGCATTTTATGCCCATATTGTCAGTATCGATAAAATATGGGCTGGCAAGTCAAAGGCCGCAAGGTCTCTGAATGGAGCCTCCAGGATTATGTCCATATCGGCACCCGTTGAAAAGTTAGATCGGCCCTAATTATGATTTATTGACGCTCCCAAGTAACATCGGAGGTTTTAAAAAGGATTTTTTTGTTGTTTACTCTATGTCCATCGACAGTTTTGTGGATTTAAAACCTGTTTGGTTGTGGACAGTGTTTGGTAATAATTGAATTATTTTATAAATAGGATTGTTTTTTTATTATTATGTGTTGCAGCTACTGTCTTATCAATTTACGGTGGCGGAAAGATATCCATAACAAAAAAAGATTTTTTATAGTTATGATTCTGGTCACTGAGAAAGAAAGAAATAAAATAATTGGGACTCGCACAAAACAAACAGAAACGTAAAAAGTAAAAAAAAACCGGTCAACCGGTCGTACGCCGCGCGCCGAGGGTTCCGTTCCTACCTATTATAGCATAATAAAATTGGTATTCTTTTTATTGGTGGCAGGCGTCAACTATCTATGTATGGGGGCACCCTTTAATTATCAACTTTTTTTTTAATTTTTTTGCTGTAGGGTAGGGTACTTCCGGTTGAACTAGAATTGTCAATGTTGGTTAAAAGCAAGGTCTTACAGCACAAGTAAAGGGAAAATTCCGAAAAATAAAAAAAGTTGAAAATTAAGGTAAATTTGGATACCATATCTTTTTATCGTGTTGACTCAGGACCTTGACTTGTATACACCTAATAGGGACTATAGACCTCATTATTTGGTATAAATTTCAACTTGCTAGGCCCACCCGTTCCTGAGAAAATCGGTGGTGACACACGGACAGACAGACGGACAAGAGAGATCTTATAAGGGTTCCTTTTTTACCTTTTGTGGTACGGAACCCTAATAAAGAAAGATCATAATTACTTTTTCTCGCCTTCGACCGAATTGATTTTTGATTTTTAATAATTTTAAAAATTACTCAAACGCTTTTTTTTGTTGGCGGTGACGATTATCTCCGTCACAACTGTCGTTCACAACTTGCTTGTACGAAAGAATTGTTTTTTTGGTGTTGTACTTTTTTTTCCTCCTGCCAGTAGGTACAGACATTGTCTGGTCACCCGTGGGTATGTCGATTTTTACGATTAATGCTCCATTGAATAATTGCTAATGATGAACGCTCATATATGTATGTATACATATATTGACTGACGGAAGCTATGAATTCACAAACACAGTATCATTAAATATGACACATTGATTTTGAGAAAAACACTAGGTATAAAAAAAACCGGCCAAGTGCGAGTCGGACTCGCGCACGAAGGGTTCCGTACCATTTTCTATAAAAACGGCAAAAAAAATCATGTCTGTTGTACGGGAGCCCCCTTAAATGTTTGTTTTATTTTAATTTAATTATTTATTTTTAAAGTGTTTTATATCTAAATATTTCGTGAATATTTCAAGCGTCTACCTGTTGCCGTTATCAATATCGAGCACAATCGAGCAAAAAAATCACGTTTGTTGTATGGGAGCCTCCTTAAATATTTAGTTTATTCTGTGTTTATTATTTGTTGTTAAAGCGGCAATAGAAATACATCATCTGTAAAAATTTCAACTGTCTAACTATCACGGTTCATGAGATAAAGCCTGGTACCAGACGGGCACACAAACAGACGGATACGGAAACCTGAAAATAATCTTTAATGGCAGAGACGACGCTTTACCAAGTCATGTGATGAAAATATTTATTGCGATTCACACAAACTCAACAAGAAAATTAAGTTGATTAAAACTGACAACAAGAACTAATTTATACTAGTTAACAATATAAAAGACCTGTGCGAGACCAAAAATCTCTTTTTTTTAAACTCGATCTGGGATATTTTTATTTTTTTTCGAAATTCTCCAACAATTCAACCATAATAAGCAGGTTCCGTGATAGTGTCAAACTCTTTGCAGATGAACATTCCTCCTTTGGAGTAGGTTTCCGATCGCCACAGCAGACGTCCATACGGCATCGTTGGAACCCAGATGTGCTGGAGCTGGTTCACGTCCATGTTCTTGAAGGAGTAGAAACCCTGAAAAAGATTTTCAGTATATTACTTGATTTACTATTTTCAAACTCGTGCAAAGCAGCTAGTGGATAAATAATAAAAGCCGCACGGTTCGATCTTCAAGGTTAAGCAACGCTTGCCGGGGTTGGTCTGTGGATGGGTGACCACCTTAACATACTCGACTACGACTCTCCTCCGTCTCTCGAAAAACACGTAAAGCCGTTGGTCTCGGTTGTCATTCGTAGATCTTTGGCAGTTGTTACGAATTGTCAGAAACCAGAAAATCTTACACCAGTCTTGACAAGAAATACCGTCAGTCTACGTAAAATATTGGTATTCAGCTGAATCCGGTTTGACCCTAATATAGTTGAGGAAAAGCAAGGCAAATGATAATAAACTGATTGTGAAGTTAAAGGAACAAGGATGGGTTTTAGTCAGTAAGAGTCTGACCCGCCCTTCCGCTTCACCCAGGGCAGAAGAAGTCATTTGATGATTTCCCATCGTTAAAAAAGGGTATGTAAAATCCAACCTTACCTTAAAGAACAAACAGGTCTTTTTATCGTACTTGACGTGTGTGGCTGCGAAGGTGAAGTGGAGCAAGGACCCGTGGCAGTCCAAGTTGTTGAAGCTATGGGCCTGGCGCCATTTTCCATTGCGCCAGGAGTAGCTTTTCACCTTCATCTGAAGAAGTTTAGCTATCCTTTATCTTTGTCTGAACAGATTTTTCTTTTGAGTATAATTTAGGTCAATACTGGAACAGTAGATATACAAAAGTCCTGCCAGGTTTGCGCAATTTGTTTGAAAGAGTCACCGCAGGGCTTTTGGAGGAACACGGATGGGATACCTACCACTACACCCAGAGCGGAAGAAGTAATTTGATGATTTCTCATCCTTCCCAAAAAAATGTATACAAAAGTGTTGCAACTCTTAAAAACCTAAAAAGTTACACAAGTATCATCAGGGAAAAACAACGGAGGATTAAAGAAAAATAGGCTTTCGAATAAAAAAAGAATCATCAAAATCCATCGATAATTGGCGGAATGATCGCATAACAAACACACAAAAAAAAATACAGTCGAATTGATAACCTCCTCCTTCTTTTAAGTCTGTTAAAAAGAGAGAACAAACTTAATTTCACTTCCCTGCCGTTTTTTGTTTGTCTTTCCATCAAAAAGTACTTTGTCTAAGTTATAGTTACCCTAACATCCCTGGTGTCCCTCAAGACAGTAAGGTTTCCGTTCAACATGTTTTTCCCATCGATATTCTGGATCGATGGTTGGAAGATCATCGGTGGGTTCTTCAAGTACGGCCTGCCAGGATTACTGCAGTCCTTCACACTGACGACAGAAGTTTTAAAAGGTCCCTAAGATTAAAGCGGTGATATTTATTTTTTAATTATTGTTTTAAAATAGTATTCTTTGAAAATCCAATCAGAACTTACAGCTATCATTCATTCATTACTGGCTCATCATCATCATCATTAGCCTATAGCAGATCACTGCTGGACATAGGCCTCTCCTACTTCACGCCATTCAACTCGATTTCCGGCAACTCTCATCCAGTTGCTTCCAGCCAGCCAGCGAAGATCGTCGCTCCACCTACCCTGAGGGCGTCCTACCTTACGTTTGCCGATTCACAGTCTCCACTCAAGAACTCGTCTACCCCAACGGTCATCGGTTCTACGGCTGATATGACCGGCCCATTACCACTTAAGCGTGCTGATTCTGTGAGCTATGTCGACAACTTTGGTTCTCTATCGGATCACTTCGTCGCGTATTCGACCCATCAATTTCTGGCTGGTTTAGCTCAATACCCTTTATGTCTGTCTTTTCATAGGAGGCTAAGGAATAATGTCAGTCTGTGGATGGGTGACAATCTATTACAGACCAAGACCTCCGACAGAAAGCTCGATAAGCCGTTGGACCCGGATGTCATTTGTAATTTTTTTTAATTGTTACGGATCAGAAGGCAGACAATCTGACACCAGACTTTCCAAGGGGTATCGTGTTACTCAGTTACTGGGTTTTGGAGGTCGAATAGGATGTCGCTCAATGTAAAATAATGAATTTTAGCTGCGACCGTTTAGAGTGAAGCCAACCTCAGTAAAATTAGAAACAGGCTACGCAGAATAATTGATTTACACAGAATAAAGTAAAATATCAAAATTCTTACCGATGTCGGAGGCGGTTCAGTTCCAGAATAACACATTGGTATTAAATATAAAATGAACAAAAATATAAAAAGTAAACATTGAATAATCATTTCCAGCCGTCATGGAATCTAGTCTGTTAAAATCACATTAACTTTGGTTTAGTATTTGTGTAGCAGATACCTACATAGGTACAGTTAGTAGCAAATGAGACAAATAATGATGATTTAAATGGACGTAAATCTATATTATGTTATCTATGTATTGTACATTATATTTTGACTATAATAATTTGATAGAAGACATATAAACAGGCATGAGCAAAGCCTTGAGCAAGAAAACAAATGACTATAGAAGTAGTGCAGGCCAAACGACGATGGACAGATTTAAGGTAAGATAAGATAAGGTAAGGTAAGATAAGGTAAGATAAGGTAAGATAAGGTAAGATAAGTTAAGATAAGGTAAGATAAGGTAAGATAAGGTAAGATAAGGTAAGATAAGGTAAGATAAGTTAAGATAAGGTAAGATAAGGTAAGATAAGGTAAGGTAAGATAAGGTAAGATAAGATTATGACAGAGCGTAAAGTCTGACGGCCAGTCCTGCCAGGGGTTATCGTATTACCTTTGAAAAATACTGCAATTCAGCTGCATCCGGTTAGACCGGAAGACGACTTCAAAATAGTTGGGAAATAAGGCTACCAATCAATAGATTGATTGCTATATCTAAAAAGGACTGATTATTTTGATAGGTATATATTTAAGATATTAAGTGGAGATGAAAAATACTTCGATGATTTTCTACACAGGTTCAATCATCGTATCAAATTCTTTGCAGGCAAACGTTCCAGCTTGTGAATAAGTTTCTGATCGCCACAAGATGTGCCCGTACTGAGCTTTAGAAATCCATAAGTGCAGTAATTGATTCACATCCAAGTTTTCGAAGGAGTAGGAACCCTGAAATATAATAAAAAGTTATAAATGTTCTGTAGGAGCCTTAAGGTCTGCCAATAATTAACTTGACCAGCAAGAGATCTACTTAGCAGAACAATTCGAGCATGCATTCATATGGCATACTATTGCAACCATAACTAATTTTATAAGGCGTCCTGAAAGTAAAAAAAATATCATTTTTTTTAACTACGGAGATGCCAGTTTTTGAGTCTTCAAACATTATGAAAAAAAAAATATCGAATCGAAAACATGTGACATCCATCAAATGGACGTAGCAGGTAACAGCTTATTAAAGCCTCAATTGAAAATGGAGGATCCTCCAACCAACCTCTGACGGTTGTTGTGTCTGGTTGGCAACCGCCAGATAGTTGATATTTGGACTGTTGTATATGTTTAAATCGCACAGAAACTCTGATACCGCGATGCAGGATTTTTGTTCAGTAGGTTATTGCTGGCGGGATAGATGGCGGTGCAGTTTTTTTTTTTGCGCGTACAAATTTCGCTTTTCTAGTTTTTCTGGTGGTGGCATTGATGCCGCTACAGGGAAATGCATCAATGCCACTTACTGCTGAATCCTACTACTGGAAATCAGTAGGATCATTCCAAGCTGTTTATGCTATATAAAGCCAGTTTACCTTGGAGTAGAGACAGTTCCTCCTGTCATACTTGATGTTCATGGTGACACACATGAGATGCAGCACCATTCCGTGGCAGTCTAAGTTGTTTATAAGGTAGGCAGGCTCCCATTTCCCATTCCGTAGTACGAAGCCTCTGAGTCTTATCTGAAATACATTAAAATATATAATAATTTATAGTTTGGTGCCATTTTACCTATCTTTTATTATTATTACTAGCCCTACTGTCCCATTGTTGGGGTAAAGGGGAGGCCTTTGTCCATTCGTTACAATGGTATCAATTTTGTGCCTCTTCCTTCCAATTCTTATAGAAGATATCCAGGTTGTACCACTATCTCCTTCGCGGTCTGCCGCGAGCCCATGTCGCTGTCACATCCTGCAGTTTCCCACAGGCCTTCTCTTTTAGCTATCATTATTAGGGCGCCAATATTGATCCTTGTAACCCAAACTGCTGATATAGTTCTAGTTTAAATGCAGTTTTTGAAATATGGTCCCCTTTTTGTTTGGGTGGGAAATCATCAAATGTCTCCAAGCGTTCTGTGTGCAGGGGAAAGGAGTGTCAGACTCTTACAGACTTAAACCCGCCCGTGTCCCTCCACATGCTCTTTGCGTTCCAGGGTCGCGGTAACTCTTTCGAAGAATTCCGCAACCCTGGCAGGCACTGGCCCTGACGGCCAAAATATTTTTCCCTAGGAGACAAATTTAGATCTTGGTGCTTCTGCGGTATTTAACTAAATAAACCCTTATCTTCATATTCTTCGTGTCCCTCAAGAAGCTGATACTTCCACTCAGGGTACTGTTGTGAGTGGTGGGTTGGAAGACCACCGGAGGATTCTTAGCGTATGGCTTGGTAGGGTTGCTGCAGTCTTGGATGCTGGCGATCGAAGTCTTGAAAGGGCCCTGAAATATTGTCGAGTTCTTTTAATTTATGACCATGACTAAGATGAGACTAGTAACAAAAGTAGCAATGTGATGAAGGAAGCTGCTAGTGGCAGTCGCACGGTTCGGTTAAGCAACGCTTCAGTATCAGTAGATTGGTCACCATCCATTTTATACCGAGACATTTTATGCCTCGGAAAGCACGTTTAGCTGTTGGTTCCGGCTGTCATTAATAGATCTTTGACAGTCGTTACTGGTGTCAGTCTTGCCGAGGGATACCGTGCTACCTGTACTTACGTAGTTCCTGGGTTGTAGATGTCTGATAGGCATTCGCTGCATCTAAAATGTTGGGACTCAGCTGCATCTGGTTTGACGGAAAGTCGGCCCCGATGTAGTTGGGGAATGGCTTGGTAATCTACAAATGACAGCCGAGACCAGCGGCTTGACGAGCTTTCTTAGTCATATTAATGAATCTCATCATATCAGCCGAAAGCGGTCCATTGCTGGACAGGCCTCCTCCAAAGGGGAATTGCCATAATCACCACGCTTGGCAGGCGGGTTGGCGATCGCAGTGTAGCTGTTACAATATACAGAGAATGCTGCTGCCCATACTCTGGCGAGTCCCTTAGTCGCCTCTTACGACACGCACGGGAAGAGATGGGATGGTGCTATTCTTTTCTGATGAATCTCAATAATGTAAAAATGGTCACTCAACCTTGGCAAGTCTTGCTTAACCTTGAAGATCACCCCGTGGAGGTTTTATTGTTTAACCAAGAGCTCAACTGACATATATATTTGTTTCCTTTTTTCTTACAACTTTTTTTTTTTTTACAACTTACCGAAGTAGGAGTCTGTCCGGGGTCCGCACACCACATAAATGGTAACACATATACGCACCAAAATATCCAAATAAAACATTGAGAACTCATCTCTATTCACCATTGAATATGTTAAAATAACATTAACTTGTTTGTTAGCTGTAAACATAAACACGTATAGATGTATAGTTTGTGGTAAATGAGCCATCGATAATGAGTGTATCTGAAAATAACCTGCGTTATCGAAGTATTAAAATGCACAGTAAAATGTTTGCTGTGCATTTTGATAATTTAACCAAATAATGTTTTTTGAAGTGAAAACTTCTTTAGCGGCGTTGTGCACTTTTTGGGATGGGTAAAAAATGTTAAACTCGCGTCAGGACACCTGATCGAAAATTCGTAAGACGGAGGGAAAGTTCTGAAGTGTTAAATTTTTAATGTAATATGAATTGTAATGTTTGTGTACGATAGCGCGATAAAAGAACATTGTATTTTACCACATAAATGATAGTACTTTAATACTGATAATTAAAGCAATTCGTGCGAAATTATTCCCTAACGATTACAAAATATCAGAAATGCACAACGTTAATGTTCAAGTTTTTACTTCTGCCGACACTCCCGGAGTGCAACCCGTTGTTTTTTTTACTATTGTTTTAATTTCACTTGTCCCCCCTGTTACAGTTCATGAGATACAGCGCGCTGACAGACATACGGACGGACAGCGGACGCTTATTAATACTTCTACCTGCTATAACAGTGCGAAGAAATTTAGACTCCAAGGTAAAGCATTATTACAATACATGTTCTGCAAAATAATGAAAAGCTGCGCCCTCAATAAATAATACAAAATAATTGTGTACAATCCAGTCAGATTATTTCATTCCCACCTACGGGTCTGCTCACCTACATGCAAATTTAGTGCATAGTACAGGGAATCAGTTTTAGCGCGCTATAAATCCATAAAGAATTCGCTTTAATCCGAGTAAACACGTTAGGATTGATACAAACTTGCGACTTGTCGGTGCGATTATCTTTTGCTTATGTAGCTCATTTGAGTCGCATCCAAGGTGTCTCTGTGAACGATTTCACGATAAGTGTTACTTTAGTTAATTGACAAAATCTTAATTAACGTGTTAACGTTATTATTCATAGCTATTATTAAATAGGAAAGGGATGTTGTGGTCCAGGATGGAGCAAGCTTGCCTAGAAGTAATCTATTCACTCTTGACTAAAAGACCAAGCTTAGCTATCAGGAAACACAAGCCCCGGCAGGGAATTCTATTCCTTAGTTGTACACACAATGAATTGATGAAACACATTAACACCCCAAAAACGTATGTTTGCTTTTTTTTTTAAGGATGAGAAATCATCAAATGACTTCTTCCGCTCTGGGTGGAGCGGAAGGGCGTGTCAGAATCTTACTGACTAAAACCCATCCGTGTTCCTTCTAAAGCCCTTTGCGTTCCAGGGCCGCGGTGACTCTTTCGAACAAATTCCGCAACCCTGGCAGGAACGTATATATGCTGCGTTACAAACTTTTTTTAGGCATCACCATGACTGACATTCCACAAGGCCGTCTGATGACAGTCTACCTTGTGGAAGGTAAACTGATGACATGGTGAAGGCCGCGGGATAAGGTGACACTTGGGATAGTTACATGTCCAGCACTAAGCGTCTTTAAACTGAACTGATGATCGAACTGGTTATCTTTAAACTTGCAAGGAGCGTGCATCAGCTAAGCTGAGTGAGATTATCAAAAACACCACCACAAAAAGACCGACCCACAACTGTCGCAAGTGAGTCTACAAATCGTGATTCAACTTCTTTTGCAATCACAAAAATCGTTTAGTGTCTTGCGACAAAATAATCGTAGCATTTGTCTGCAGTCTAAACCTAATTATATTAAACGCTCGCTGACCTACAATGAGATGAAAACAATTTATTCGCAATAATAATAAAACGGGTGCATTGCATTATACTAGTCTTGCCACTGGGTTTTCTTGGAGCTTTCACTAAAGCTACATATGTTATTCAGAAAATTATGGACGATATTTATCACGATATTTGATAGTTGTTGGTGCGATAGAAGATTTTTTTGCAGTTTCTTTTAAAAATATAGTTGCCATAATAATAACTAGGAAGCGAAAGGATATAAAGGGAACTTCACAAAGATTAGGAAACCCTAAGTAATCTGCATGTCCTCTTATATAAAGTTATCAGGTTTCCCTGCATATTACTATATAGCAAAAGCTCAATAAAATCAATTAAATTCTAAAATGAAATACCTCACAATTTTTCCTATTCTAGGCATTCTAGACATTAAGAATAACATTATTTTTTTCTCATTTGTAACTTCTTAGAGTTCTTTATCATTTCATTTTCACAAAACAACAGAAAATATTCTATTTTTCGTTGATGCTAAATAATTTGGTTATAAATCTCGGATTCTGTCAAAGACTATTCAATGTACGGACACGTCTTCATTACAATATTATTATTTTATGAAACCTCGGACACACTGCTGTGGTGGTGTATATTTAGTGCAAATTCAAGCGAGTGCGTCTATCAACAAAACTTTAGGATGTCTTCCAAAGAAAAGCAAAAATATGTGGCAAACAAACTACATTAATATTAATATTCGAGTCGCCGGTCTATCATGTAAACATTTCACCGTGAAAACTTAAGTGAAGTGAATATGAAGTGAGCTGCCAATCCATCCAATCAATTGTGGAAATAAATGGATATATTTGAGGCGACCCTTGGTCTAGCAGTAGTCGTCTTCCTGCTTAAATGATAGTGTAAATTAAGGCCGCTAAGAAAACTACAGGATAACTAAAACAACGCAAGGTAAAACAAGCAAAAACCACCTATGGTTCTAGGTAAAGTGACATTTGATAAGCGATAAAAGTTGTCGAAAATTCAAAATGTCAGCGCAATCCTATATATTTTCGAGTTTTTGAATATTGCTCTCGCCAAGCAACGTCTGTTAGAAAGACACTTTGTCCGGAGCCTCCAGCTAGTGTGAAATAAAAATAAAGCATCCTTTCACTCCGAACGTTCGCTTACACACCAATGTATGACAACCCTAACTCTCTGTTGGAGCGGTTCCAATAACCTTGTCAGTATGATATGAGTCACAGTGTTGCCGCGACGTATCGTACGTTATTATTACGTGCGATCTCGCAAATAGGAACACTTTGTTCATAAAACGGTGTTAAACTATTAGCAAATGTCGTTAATTTCTTTGACAATTAATTTTGTGGGATATTAGAGCAATGGCGAGTGATGATGGATTAGTATAAGGACTAGCCTAGCTCTGGTGTGATTTAAACTTCGCTGAAAATCTTCTTTTCTGACTCACTTTAGTGATCCGTGCTGCACCGCAGCATTGAAAGTCATGTTGAATGTTCATCACACCTAGGTACCAACTGAACGATCAATTTGTTTATGTTATTCAATGGCTAACAATCCAATGGGCCACTTGATTGGGTATCACTGCAGATGAACAATATCTCAGCTGTAAAAGACACTGCGATAGTGTTATATTCGAAGGCAGCTGGTAGAGGAATAATCCAAAAACCAATACCTACGTTCAAGCTAGTTAATCGACAGGAGCAGCAGTCGTTCTTTAAATATAAGTTAAACACCTACAATACATATTCGATAATCAAGAATCTGCTGGTATCTTCATATCAAATACATATGTTGCTATATCAGAGATGAAAGTACCCGGGTCAAAATATCATCATCATCATCATACCAGCCAAAAGACTGCTGGACATAGGCCTCCCCCAAGGGGGGTTGCCATAATCGCCACGCTTGACAGGCGGGTTGGCGATCGCAGTGTAGCTGTTGCAATGCACAGAGAATGCTGCTATCCATTCTCTGGTGGTGACATAATATGGACATAATATTAAATTAATTTTTGTATATCAAATTTTGTAAAATCATTATTTGAAAAGAGTAACTATGGAGTTTCTTGTCCGTTCTTCTCCATAAGAATCTACCTTTCCGAATGGACAGTAGAGTCACTTTTTTAATGTAACATTATTATTTTACTGAACTGTAAACGATGACGTTCAAAAGTGCCGTTTAATGGCCTAATTGAAATAATCATTTTGACTTTGACTTTGACTTTGACTTTTGACTTTGGTGCTATTCTTTTACATCCGACACCAGACGGAACCGGTAAAAAAAATGTTGAAAACCATTATTTAAATTCTGAAAGACAAAATCAAATTGAAACAAAATAATACAGAAGCCACAAGCACAGTAGTGATGCAAAATTGCGTAAATTAGCAACTGTAGTGTGGAGCAATAATTGTGTTGCACACATTAAAATTAACATCGGGATCACGAGCTTCGAATATTCTGCGGATATTCTGTTGGACATCGCTATTTACATACCCACGTAGAATACAACATTTATGTATTGTAAAAACTCTATTAGTACTGCGCTTCTAAACATGGTTGACCAATATAGCTTAAAAATAAAACTGGCATTTATATGGAACTTGGCAAGACATATGTAATAATTATTTAAATTAAGCCAATAATTATTTAATATGTTTATTTTGACTAATTATAATCATTTCTATGAACTGGTATGATCAAAAGTAGTTGTATTGACTTCATGTGATTGGTCGAGACTTTGACAGTTATCGTCGACCAATCATAAGCAAGTAAAATGGTGGGAATAAAAAACTAGCCTGCCCGCCATGCATCGGCCATTCGTGCTTCGACATCGGTGCTAGTCACTTGCATTGTACCGCTAAATCAAACTGTGTTACTGTACCGCCGTAACTATAGTAATAAAGCTGATCTCGAAAGTTTATAAAAACTGTTTTATATTCAAAGTCCTTAATTCTGAGTATTGAACCAGTACGGTTCACACATACAACATTTCTTCTTCCAGCCTTTGAACGCCATTTTGTCACCGCTTTACTCCATCTATCATCACCGCGCTTTGTCAGGTGTCTTGGCCATCTCCATATAGTTTTATAGTTTGTTTGTCTGCCGCCACTAGAACTGGTGCCCTGAGGAAGTGGAAGAGCCGCGTTCTCATCTGCAATGAAAAAAAATACGCAAGCAAGTTTAATTATATTGCGGAGCTTGCTCGAGCGATTGATCACATTATACTCCGAAAGCCCGTAATGTATTGCAACTTACATGCGACTTGGTTGCAAGTGGAATCGCGGCCTTAGGCAGATACTGATCGTAAAAGTACGAGAACGCGATAACTCAAAAAAAAATGGTTCAAATATGGCTCCCAAACAAAAAAAACAAGGTGTACCGAAATGATTAAGTTGCAGGTTCGCAACGTCATGTGCAGGATTTTAGGTATTGAGCGTCAAATGTCCTTCAACAAGACATTCTTAAAATCATCACTTCATCATCATCACCCTACCGACTTTGCCCACTGCTAGGCATAGGCCTGCATATTCCTGTGCCAATCCCCACGCTCCTGTGCCAGCCTCATCTAAGTTCCAAATGAGTTCGCGATGGCAACGATGTCGCCTGCCCATCTCGCTGCCAGACAACCAACATTACTGCTTGACGCCAATCATCACTTAAACGTTCATAAATGATCGGGTCTATAAACTCTTAAAAACAAACAAAATCATGTTATTTATAAGACATACTCCTAATTAGAATCCGAATTAAACGAAGACCCTCGATAAATACAAATCAAATAAAAGTATTAATAAACACTTCCATCTTGGGTGGTAATGTTAAGATCAAAAGCAAACAGACGGACAAAGAAACTGTCCTGTTGGATTAGCGGATCTCTATCATTATAAACAACCAATATGACAGTCGTAATGATGAAACGAACGATACCACGGGTTTGCGATCGCAACTGTAGTTCCATTCCGTAAACATCTCCGCGTGAAATCTCAGCCGAAGTGAGCTTGAGGTGAACTGTAAAATCTTTCCAATCACGATGGATTGATAGTTCACTTCAAGCCCACTCCAACAAAGTTTTCAAAATGAGATGTTAACGAATAGACCGGCTGTTTTAGACAAACGAAGATCACAGTCAGGTGAATTTGAATTGCGAGACGCACAGATCGATCTTTTAGGTTAAGCAAAGCTTGGCGAGGTTGATCCAGAGTACATTACAGACTACTCAGTGCCTCAGAAAGCACGATAAGCCGTTGGCCAGGCTGTCATTTGCACATCTTCGACAGTCGATACGGGTAGAAAGAAGCCAGAAAATCTGGCACGAGTCTTTCTGGAACAAGCTTTTTCGAGGTGTAGTATTGCCTAGTCGCTCCAGGTAGCCAAAAAACGTTGTTAAAGACTAGACTAAGATAAAATTGCAATAAATTAATATTAAGCTACTCGAACCTATAAAAACACAAGCATTACCATTGATAACTAAATGGTGAATTTCAACTCAAACGAAAACAGAAAAAGATAAACTATGCTTGTGCATTGACTAAACAGTAAATAAATACAAAACTTTATTCCTCCAAATACTATCAAGATTCATAGTAGTGTCCCTGGAAACATTCCAAAAAGGCCACGCGGTATTCTTAAAGGGAACTCTAATTATAACCTACTGAATTGTGTTTTGAGCGTCCAATTAACAGCTCTTGATATCCAACGTACTTATTTATAAAGGGCAGGTTACACGCACTATTTTCACCGTAGTGCACAAATTCCGATTTGCAAAAAAGCTTGTTCCAGCAAAACTACATATAGTGCAAATGATTGGCACAATAATATTATCTTCAACTAAACTTATACAAAGAAACTTGTATGTTTCTTTGGAAATATGCACTACGCAATATATTCTTTGCGTAAAACTTTTGCCCAAACTGTTTTACACTATCGTGTGGACACTGCAAAGTTCGCACATATTCTTTGTGCTAACTTTTGCACAAACTGTTGCCACATGCAACTCACTGGGTGTACCCTAGCCTTAAATAAATGAATTATAAATACAAACGCCCCCGTCGTAATTTCTGAATGAAATTTTAATTAGTCCTTATTTAGTCAAATTCAAGAACTTACTAAGAATTTGGACGTATAAATTCTGATTCTAGATTTAGTCTATTTGCTAATCATTCATGTTTCCTAGAAAGTAAAATCCATCTTTCGTTTAGAAATAGTGTTTTTGAATTCCAAGTTGATGGATTTAGAGTTTCCTTAAGTTGCTAATACTTCAGCTACCTTGACGTAATTAATATTAGTTGCAGTAATTAATTGTAAATTCCTGATCAATCTGGTTCTCAGTAGTAGTGCATTTATTATCAGATTCAATTATCTATGGTAATTAAAAAGTAATTGAATCAACCTTGGTCCATAATTATAAATCAAAGATAAGTATCGTTGAATCTCAATTGTCATTCCAAATGCAAATATTCAAAAATATAAAACTTTTAAAAAGCTTGCCTATATCAATCTACCTAGCCCTTTTCTAACTAGGTATATTGAATTTAGCTTCCAGTCTAGCCGGCTAAAGTTAATTTTTTTACACGGAGCTTCTGGAGATCAGGTAGGCATCTGATCTCTCCTCTCTGAACCCAGTAACTGTGTAACTTCGGCTAGACTACGGAATTTGTTCGAAAGAGTCACCGCGGCCCTGGAACGCAAAGGGCTTTGGAAGGAACACGGATGGGTTTTAGTCCGTAAGAGTCTGACACGCCCTTCCGCTCCACCTAGAGCGGAAGAAGTCATTTGATGATTTCCCATCATTAAAAAACAAATTGGTGACTAAATTTCTAAGTTTCCATATATGCTCTGCTATAATAAAATAAAATTTCGAAAAGACACGCCTCAATAACAAAAACAATTAACACCAACATCACAATGTTAGAAAAATCAATAAACAGAATCACAGAGAGCGCTCCACCAATAACAAAAAACAATCGACCAAGAACACTGAAGAAACACAACACCGCACCGACTCGCAAAACGAATGCAATAAAGTTGTACCATCGACGATCATAAAGCAATGCGCACAGCACGCACCGTGCCTATCTCATGTCTTAATTTGTACAGAGGGACCAAAACAGTATAAATAATATAAAAACAATGAATACGTCCACTGACAACGATGTGGGATCGTGAGATCATAGAGTTGGGAATGGAGAGACGTGAATCATTGGGGATGGTGAAAGGTAAGATGCAGGTAGCAATAAAAGTAATATTGAATACTATAATAGACTCCTTCACAATACAAAAACTATCATTAGATCATGGTTTTTGGGTCAGGTACTAAAAGGCGAAATTTTATCAACGAGATGACCAACATTTTGTTTGTTAGCCTTATTTGTCCCACTGCTGGGCAAAGTCCTCCCTTTTTTTTTCGATAGGCACTTCTCCATTTGCCAAGCCTGATCCGCAAACGTCATCAGATCGTCACACCACCTTCACCGCATTCAGTTCGCTGTAATAAAAATGGTAAGTACGTTTTAACTGAAAATCGTACCTAAATAATTCAAAAACGAAATCAACTTTGTCAAAATTCCAGTTTGAAGAAACCATGGCCAATCTAATTGCTTCCGAAGACGTGCAAACGCACGCAGCGGCGAGTTTGACGTTTAACAGAAAAATCTAAAATCATAAAGCACTAACACGGGCTTGTCATATCGGGTTGCGATTGCCGCCTGCATGCTAATGTTCCATGGACCTGTGCTTTTTCACCTGTGCTCATTGCCAGGAGAGTTTAATCCTTATTGCTTGACAATTAAGGTTCTTGGATCATGATCAGTATTGTGTTCGATGATATTGGTTCTGAGTATTGAGAATTTTAGATGCAAATGCTTCTTTATGAGAATGAAGGGTCAGAGGAAGTTATCGGCAACATTATGTCGTGATGATGAAGATTCTGGAAATGATTATGGATATTATAAGACTCGAAAGGAAATTCATTCTGATTAATATTATTAGAAATTGAGCAGACACTGTTATAAATAACTATGATGTCATGGGTCTTAGATTTAACTTCAATAAAAGAGTTAATGGATAGATTAAACTTTGGCGTAGAAAAAAGAAGACCATTTTCTTTGAAATCTCATGAAAATTTAAAAAACAATAAAAGAAAATTGATACTACCAAACAAACAAGAGGAACATTGTGAGACAATAAATTAAAGCCACGTAATTGATACAAACAAATAAATCAACAAACAATACAAACCAAACGACATACATCTTAAATCGGTAAAGAATTAACAAGTCATGTCCGCCACCATTTTATTAGCGGTCGCAAAAGAATATCAATAACTTGCGCATGCGGCGACGTTTAATATTTCGCTATAAGATGCCGCAGATAACCGCGACGGATTTGTGGACAAGCTAGTCATTGTGGCTTTAAGATTGTATGCATAATTTTTGTTCTTTGTTATCTCTGATGAGAGTAAAGAATATAGGGATTTGAGGATTGATAAAAAGAAGTAAACTAAGATATATAAGTGAAACGGTAAGAAAGTTAAAATGAATCATTTGCAGGAAAAGCAACAATAATGACGTAAGATGTAGAAAACTGTGGTGATCTAAACAAAGATAAATCTTCCATTATCCTTGTAGCAACATCTAACAAGATACTGTCATTGTAATGAGCAGAGTAAATCAAAATATCAAAAGTCATTTATTCAAATTAGGCTGAGTGCCAGCACTTTTTGAACGTCAAAGTTCTACATAAAGACAGTCCCCCAATACGCCCGCCCGTCACCACTTCCTAGTGTTTTAGCTGGGAAGAAAAAGTGGCGCAACAAACTACCCAGCAACACATCTGTCTGTTAAGTTTTAAAAACTTGAATTTATACAGTGGTATGCAAAGTAAATATAACTGCAACGGTTTAGTTATTTAAACCCATTTATTTTTGAATGTGAAATCATCAGATCACTCCTTCCACTCTGGGCGGAGCAGAAGACTCTTACTAACCAAAACCTACCTATATTCATCCAAATGCCCTTTGCGTTCCAGGGCCGCGATAACTCTTTCGAACAAAGTCCGCAATCCTGGCTAAATCCATTTGTTAAGACATTGTAGTTGATACTGCAACTTTAATTCATCAATGTAACCCTGGAAATACAAACAAATCTAGTGTACTATTACAGTATTTACAGTCCATGCATACATAGCATGGCTCCTCAATTTATTTTGACAATGTACCATTCGTGGTATCCCTACACAATCGTACCAAAAATCACCAAAAACATTAAATTCGAAACCGAATTGCGACATCCAAAACCTTCTAGATATGGTCATTGTAACAGTCGGGTAATATTAATAGACAAAACGAGTACTGTGTTTAGTATTCACGGCATTCGTTCTCTGCTCGGTCACCTTTCATCTCGCTGATAGACATCGGATGCGTGTGCGCATATGAAACAAGTAGATATGGGAAATGAAAGATCGGGCTTAGAAAGTATGGGTTGTTTTGTCATCTTGTTTAATTTATGTAAAATCTGCTAGTACGAAAATTTAATAAACAAAACCGCATGCAGAAAAGGCAATTGTTGAAGAAGTCGCGTGTCGAGTGCATGTCACGTACTACAAAAAAATGATAATTCCAAATTAATTAATTTAAATGATGATTTCGTGTCCAGCTTATCTTTATCCACCAACCGCCAATTGTAAGTTTTTCCTTATGTATTTTTTTGAGTTGGTCTATAATATAGTATATAAAATAAATAAACTAAATAAAATAAAATAAAGAAAGTGATTCTTACCATCAAAATAATATATTCAAATTTGGCTGTGAGCCAGCCAAATTTGAGTTTTAACGCCAGTTTTACATAAAGAACCAAAATGACCACCCGTCACCACTTCCTATTGCTTAGGCTGGGACGAAAAAGTGACGCAGGAAACTCCCCAGCAACACATACATATAATAATATATATTAAGTTGGAACCACTTGAATCGATACAAAAGTGTTTGACATCATCTGCCTAGCCTTTTCCCTACTATATTTGGGTCGGTTTCCAGTCAAAACGGATTCAGCTGAATACCAATATTTTATGTGGAGCGGCTGCCGACCGTGGAGGTCGGCAGCCGCTCCACATAAAATATTGGGTTCCACACATGCTCCACATATAATATTACCCATTAACTGGGTAACACGGTACTCCTTGGCATGATTGGTGTTTGATTTTCTGGCTTCTGACTATCCGTAACGACTGCCAAAGATCAGAAGAAATGACAGCCGGGACCAACGGCTTAACGTGCTTTCCGAGGCATGGAGAAGACCCGGTATGTTAATATGGTCACCCATCCACAGACCAACCTCGGCAAGCGTTGCTTAACCTTGAAGACGGACCCATGTGGATGTTATTATTTAGCCACGAGCTCCTCAACATTAACAAGCTCCTTAACATTACTTGACATAGGAAAATAATGGATTAAAATCTTAAAATTGAAATATTTGCCACTTCAATGCTGAAATAGAATGAAACCACGAAAGAATCTAACAGAAATTAAAAGAAAAAGTGCATTAATGTAGATAAAATAAGACCTAAAATAAATGAAGAGGAAAGTCACGATTAATCACACATCGAATTCTAAGAACCAACTGGAGATACTGACAAAACAAAGAAACATCTACAAGGGCCAACTCACACTTGCCTACATGAGTGTGAACAGGGACACCGTATCGCGTCGCCTCTACAAACTCATAACTTCTATATTTATGTCTTACTTTAACCGAGGCTCCCGAATCGGATTGGGTTACATAAAGTCATTGTTTATGTGGCACCTTCGATTCTTGAAGATGTATCGGCTTTAAAATTTCTTTCATTTTGTTTATTTACGAGTTTCTTCGGAAAAGGTCTGCCGTTTAACATGTCGAAGTGAAGGCTTGGCTGAAGTGATTACGGGGTGAGCTGTCAATCCATGTAATCAAGAAGTCACGTGATCACGAAGTGAGCTGTCATTCCATCTTGATTATATGGATTGACAGCTCACCTAGTGATCACTTCACCCAAGCCTTGGTTTTTTAGAAGTGGAAGCTAACAATTCCAAGTTAGCATGACGAGAAAAAAATGTTAACTGTGATGATTAAAACTAATTCAATTCGTGGATGTATATACAGAAATATCAGGCATAGACAGTAAAAGAGAAACGTTGGAAAGCAATCGCATCAAACATAAAGGCATTGTTTTGTTAGCTCATCACTACATCACTACGTAATCATAAAAGAAAGTCCCCGGCGTGTCTGACTGTCTGTCTGAACACGAACTGAAAAACTTATTTTTATTTTATGACACGTTTTTCACCTTGAGGAAGATTGTGGTGTATAACTCATTAAGGTGTTGTGTAAAATGACGGAAATATGTCGATGGTTCAAGCTGTCGGAAAAAATCATGCCGACTGGGAGCTTATAAATACGCTGCTAACCGTGCGAAGAGTGGCGAGTTGCTAGTTTCTTCTAATCCTACTGAATCTAGACTGTAAGAGTATTACCAAGGATTAAAACACTAGCTTTTTAACGCAGCTGTGGTCTCATGGCTTATCCCATAGGAACCGTGCAGTTCTAAGACATAAAGTAGCACGCTGAACGATAGTACAGCTTTCCATTAATTGAAGAATTTTCGTATTCGAATCTTGGCTTCCAGAGTTTATCAAACATGCATACAAACACACGATGTTACGTCTTAACAATTTAAATTTAGATTTAAGAATCTCTGAGCAAGGCTTCATCTTATTTCACATCAGAAATTGTTGTCGAGTTGGTAAAACTCAGGTCGAAACGAATCTTGAATACTAAAGAAATAAGGAAACAAGATCCTTTGAAGACAGCAGATGCCATATTCGTCGATCATTTTATCCTCATATGGGATAAACCAAACGGCAAGCATAAAGACGTACTGTCATACTTGCATAGTCTACTTGTTCAAAGAGTTTTTATATCTAAATTTTTTACTGGTCATGATAAAGTCTTTGTTAAAATCGATAACGTAACTGAAACATTAGTTAGTATGTTGAAATAAAATAGAAGACAGAAAAGAAAGAAAACCGTATTTAATTGCCACATAACGACATACATAATTTAGATTTTTTAATAAAATAAAAATAAAAGTAATATATATTTTTTTAATTGTTTTTTTTTTTACAGACAGCGATGATGTGGTCGACGATGGAGCATTCTTACCTAGAAGTAACCGATTCAATCTTGACTTAAAGACCCCAGGTTTTAGATATCAGGAAACACAGACTCCGGCAGGGAATTTCACTCCTAAGCTGTATATACAATGAAAATATTGCCAAAACGTTTTGTGGTGAGATTGGCCCACGACTACCGGTGGCGCATCACCTTAGTAGATCAGCCAGTCGATTCTGTAAACATGTCGAAGTGAAACTTGGGTGAAGTGATCACGAGGTGAGCAGTCAATCCATATAATCAAGATGGAATGACAGCTCACTTCGTGATCACGTGACATCTTGATTATATGGATTGGCAGCTCACCTCGTGATCACTTTACCCAAGCCTTCATTTTGACATGTTAACAGAAGCGACCGGCTGGTATTTTAGAAGTAGAAGCTAACAATTCCTAGTTGGCATGAAGAGAAAAAAATGTTAACTGTGATGATTAAAACTAATTGAATCCGTGGATGTATCTATAGAAATTTCAGGCATAGACAGTAAAAGAGAAACGTTGGAAAGCAATCGCATCAAACATAAAGGCATTTTTTGTGCTCATGAACACTTTACCCAAGCCTTCACTTCGAAATGTTTACAGAATCGACCGGCTGTATTTGTCCAGCCGGCAACCAAAGTGTGACCATATTCTAATGTAGAAATATCTCATAATCTTAAGCATACCGTAAAAATCTGACGTAATTCAGAAACCGATTCACCATGAGTCACTAATTACAACATTCACATGGCAATATAAACACAAATAAGTTATTTCAAACGTCACAAGCCCATAACTTAAAGGAAACAACCCGAAAACGTACCTTACGAGTCTACGGAGACAATATTGTACCATAAATGACCATAACTTCTTTGAAAAGATAAACTTTTTGGGCCAATTATGGGACGGGAGCGGTGTTTCCAAAAATCCTCCATATGTATAAAGTTTTTTATCTGACATCAGACTATATACTTACGTGGTAGATCGTATCTTTTTAATTTACAAAGTTATTTTGGGAGTTTTGATCCCCGAATAAACAATTACCATCACTCTTACTTCTTAAGTTATAAGGTCCAAAATCATTTATAGGTTTTTCTGAGTGGTGTGGATTTTTAAGTTGGTATTTACTAAAATTGTTAGTCACGACGGCAATGGCCAGTGTCTTTTACTGTTTACAAGGTGATATTAAAACTTGACACGCCATTTCGGTTCCGATAGTTTTTTTTATGCTGTGACGAAGTGAGGTTAGTTAGTATATTTGAGCTTACGAACAAATCGAGTGTTTTAACATTTGATTCAGGATATTACTGATATTTCGAGTAGGTATACCTAAGTACGTGGAAAAATTAAAAACAATCAATTAATTAAAAAACCGCCATTGAAAAATATTCGATTTGTAATCTGATTTAAATTAAATTAAATTAAATTTCATTTAATTCGGACAGCAGTGATCCATATTTTGTTAGTATTACAAACAGCTTATATCCTAGTGTTCATCATCATCATCATCCACAGCCCGACTTCGCCCACTGCTGAGCATAGGCCTCTCTTCTCTTGTGCCAATCCCCACGTTCCTGTGCCAGCCTCATCCAGGTTCTACCCGCGATGGCAACAATGTTGTCCGCCCATCTCGCCACCGGCCGACCAACACTTCTTCTTCCAGTCCTCGGGCGCCACTCGGTTACTCCCTTACTCTTTATTCTTTAATTCTTTATTGTACACCATAACAGCTTATATTAATTCACAGTGATTTAAATAGTTCATGTACAAAGGCGAGCTTAACTCAAAAATGAGTTTTCTACCAGCAAACCTTTGAGTGATAGAGAGAGATCACAATAGAGGGTAGGATCCAGTGCACACATTTTACAAAACTACATTCTGTATCATACATAAATATACTTACATACATAAACATATAAATATATACATACATATCTATAAATATTATGTCATTTGCGAAAGGAAATGCTCTTTAACTTTCCTCTTGAAGATGTCAAGAGAAGGGCTGTCGCGTAAGGAGTGTGGGAGAGAGTTCCAGAGACGCACTGCAGTAACAGAGAAGGATCCACCATAGCGGCTGGAAGTGTGACGCGGAGTACGAAGGAGAAGAGAAGTGGCAGTACGACATGGTTTACCTCTCGGGACGAGGTACTCAAAACGTTCACGAAGGTATTGAGGAGAATTAGGAGTGTGCAGGATAGTAAAGAGAAGGGATAGGATGTGAGTATCTCGCCGACGCCGAATTGGCAGCCACTCCAGTTTGGTCCGGAACTCCGACACGTGGTCATATTTCCGGAGGCCAAAAATAAAGCGAATGCACAAGTTCTGCAGTCGTTCAAGTTTATCTAGGAGCACCTCCGTTGCATCTAGAAAACAGACATCCGCATAATCTATAAGTGGAAGAAGAAGAGATTGAGCAAGGCTGACCTTAGTGCGAAATGGTAAGAATTTTTGGAGACGTTTGAGAGACTGGAAAGTGTAGAATACCCTCTTACTAACATGAGCAACATGAACTTCCCAAGAGAGGTTAGTGTCCATATATACGCCGAGATTTTTAGCGCTTTTAGAGTATGCTATAGGCACTGAGTCATAAACTACTGGCGGCAGAGCCCGGTGATCTAATTGGCTGAGCATGTATCTACCACCAATAATGAGCGCTTGAGATTTAGTTGGGTTCAGCAAAATTCCAAAGGATTTAGCCCACGTGTTGATACTTGCAAGGTCATCATTGATGGCAGCTACCGCTCCAGCCAGTTCATCCACTTTAAAGTGACGATATAGCTGCAGGTCGTCTGCATAGAGATGATAGTTTGAAATTAGGACCTTTGCGATAACGTTTATAAAAACTGAGAAGAGAAGAGGTGAGAGGACGCCACCTTGTGGAACACCCGCAGCCAAATCACACCATTCAGAGGAAACTTCATCAGATCGAACAGACTGCGAGCGGCCCTGAAGATAGGATTTGAACCACTCAATTACCGTTGCAGAAACATTAAGAGAGGAAAGGATTCCCAGAAGAATGTCAAAGTCAACTGAATTAAAAGCACTGCTGAAGTCCAGTAGAACCAATACTGTTAGACATTTGTTCTCCATAGCCAGCCTTATGTCGTCAGTAATTTTGACAAGAGTTGTCACAGTGCTATGGCCAGGTCTGAAGCCAGATTGGTAAGGACTCAACAGGCCATTAGAGGAAAGATAATAAGACAGTTGCCTTTGTACGACACTCTCGAGGACTTTGGAGAGGACTGGGAGGATGGATATCGGACGGAACTGGGATGGTGTGGAGGGATTTGAAACTTTAGGTAGCGGTAGGACATGAGCCCTCTTCCATGCTGAAGGGAAAGAGTTAGTGTAGAGAGAAAAATTTATTATATGAGTTATGACGGGAACAATTTCACTTATAATGGGTAGGAACATTTGCAGTTGAAGGCCATCATCACCTACCGCTTTAGTGGAGATTGATAGGATACATTTCCTAATATCCAGTTCAGTAATTGGGTGGAAAGAGAAAGAAGTATTTTTAGGCAAAGGAAGAGTAGAAAGATCATGGAGAGTTGACGATTTAACAAGAGTATCGAGTACAATTGGAGATTTTGAAAAATGTGCATTAAGTGCATTGAGGTCCATCTTATCTGGAGAACTCTTGCTAGTTGTTTTACCAATACCAAGAGACTTTAAAAATTGCCATACTTGTGTTGGATTGAAGTTTTCAATGGAGTTGTGAATGTGGCGCCTTTTCGCATTCCTACACAGACGACCGCAGCGATTTCGCAACTTTTTATAAAGATCCCAGTTTTCTTCAGTGGGCCGCTTCCTGTACACACGCTTCGCCTTGTCACGCTTTGCCATCTGGTTTTTTATTGCTGGGCATAGCCATGGCGCAGGAAGGTGCTTCACTCTTACTTTTTTTAAGGGAGCATGTGCCTCGTATAACTCCAACATAGTCCTGCTGAAGATTGACACCATAGTATCCACATCCTCGCAGTTGTACACAGAAGACCAGTCCATGCCATCAGCGTCAGCTCTTAAACGCTCCAAATCAATGTTTTTAAAACAACGAAGAAGGAGAAATTTGGTCTTGCGTTTAGGAGGTCGAATCTTATAAGAAAGGTAAATGAGGTCATGATAGGAAAAGGGGGCAGGAAGCTGTCCATGTGTGGCTACTTTGTTAGGGTCAGATACTAGAATAAGATCTAAGAGAGAAGGAGTACAGTGAGGGGCCCTATGAGTAGCATTGAGTGGAAGTACGTGCATATTGACAGAAGAGACAAGTGATTGGAGTTTACGGCTGCGTGAGTCTCCCTTCAGCAGACAAGTATTGAAGTCTCTGAGAATAAGCGTGTGTTCATATAGTGGGGAAAGATTTTCTAGTTTCGTTTCAAAGTTGGAAAAGTAATCAATTTGACAGGAGGGACTATAATAGACTCCCAAAAGTAGCTTTGTGTG
The DNA here is from genome assembly GCA_905163435.1 of Mamestra brassicae. Classification (NCBI taxonomy): domain Eukaryota; kingdom Metazoa; phylum Arthropoda; class Insecta; order Lepidoptera; family Noctuidae; genus Mamestra; species Mamestra brassicae. Next base: position 1,646,648 of record LR991008.1, on the reverse strand, counting down.
CTGAAAGTCTACTTCAACAAATAAGTGTTCAGCAAACTTGGAGTAGACACTCGGAGACTGGTCGACAATCTTGTAAGTGATATCACCACGGAGATAAATGGCAACCCCTCCACATCCCTTGCCCGTTCTGTCATTACGCACGATTTTGTATCCAGGTAGAGAATACTGCGTGGAAGGAACTGCAGGCTTGAGAAAAGATTCGGATACAAGGACAGCGTGAACAAGATCTGAGTCGAAGGAAGACAGCAGATCAGAGTAGTGAGCAGGAATACTTTGAGCATTTACGTGCACAACGTTGAAAAATTTACGACAACTTGAAAAAGTAGAAGAAAGATGGTCTCGTAGATTCAGAGAAGTATCATCGCTAAAAGCACTGGCAAAGCTCTGATCTGACGCACAAGAGGATGAACACGAGAAGAAACTATCATCAAGCAAATCTTCAGACATAATACAATATAAATAAAATAAATAAATTGGCTAAACTTATAAGTTATCTAAATATTAAACTAATCTAAAAGAATTTAAAAAAAAAGTCCTTACTCAAACCTCGATGCACTCGCCAGTTAACATAATATAAAAAAAAAAAAATGATAAAAAGCCATTAGGCCAAAGTAAATATAAAGTTTCCGAACGAAACTTACTGCATCTATCATCACCGCGCCTTGCCACGTGTCCTGCCCAGCCCCATTTTAGTTCCGCAATTCGTTTTCCGATGTCGAAAACTGTCGTACATCTTCGGATCTCGACATTTGGAACTCGATCTAATAGACGTATGCCAAGCATGGAACGCTCCATGGCTCTCTGTGCTAGTAACATAAAAGGTCTAGTGTTAGTAACATAAAAATAGTACATAACAAAGGACGACCATGCAGGAAAATATATTTCCTACCTAATCAACAAGAAAACAAAAATCGATCTGTTATAAATGATGAAACAACACAGCCAGGTAGGCATGTTTGAGAATTTGTCACAATTATTTTACCGTTTGAGATATTGGGCTTTAACTTAATATGCTCTTCATTCATTCTCCTAACACAGTAGCAAGAATTTTCTGATATATTCAATCCGTCAAACATGTTTGGTAAGTTGAATAAGCTAAAGCCATAGCTACCTAGAATATCGACGGCAAACAATCAACTACAGTCGACAAAACAATTTTAATTGCTGATGATCTCCAAAAAAGCAAAATATAAATAAAACAGCTCACTGCGCGCCAAATTTCCACATCGACAGCCAAAAGAAAGAGAGACACGGAAAAATAATAAAAAAAACCATTTCAGTTTTTCAGTTAATGATGACGCACGGTTCGCCACTGAAAAGGCTGAAAAATGAACTGAATCGTTTACTGGAAGAAAGCCTTCGAAATAATGCGGAATTGTGAAAAGAATGGTAGAGACAAAAGGGCAATTGAAGTCGAAAATAATGAAGAACAAACAATTAACACACGACGTACCCGCGGCACTGGCCACGGAGATAGGCCGGGAGCATGGATTGTGAAGGAAAAGATATCTGGACTTTTTCTTGTATGTTTGTTATTTTTTAAATGTTGGGCTGTAGATACTTATCTACTAGGTACATTTTTTTTGTTGAGGGATGGTAAATCATCAAATGACTTCTTCCGCTCTGAGTGGAGCGGAAGGGCGTGTCAGACTCTTACTGTCTAAAACCCATCCGTGTTCCTTCTAAAGCTTTGCGTTCTAGGGCCGCGGTGACTCTTTCGAATAAATTCCGCAACCCTGGCAGGCTCTGCCCTTGGCGGGCCCCGTCTTCTATGCTGACATCTCTTTGAGGCGCGCGTGAAACACAACGCGCCATCGACCCAGGCCTGGTGGTGATCGGACTAGGTACTACAGATATGGTAATAGCTAGTCAGCCAGCCTGGCAGGTCTGGTCTATATAAAAAATGTCAATTTTCTTCTAATTTAGGTGATTTCGTATCATTACGTTTTTACGTTTTTTTATTTACTATTATTGTTGGTAGGCGTTTGAAAACAATTAATTGCACCTGATGGAGACTTACGATGCGGTTGACAATGGAGCATACTTGCCTAGAAGTAACCATAGTTAATATAAGCCTTCTCCGCCGTCACTTCTTGTAATTTTGGTCAATGTTGTCGCGAAGCCACTTAAAATTTTTCCTCCCTGGCTCCCGGTCTAAAATATGAATCTTCGAGAAAAAAAACCTCATGTATTGTTTTGGCTTTACTTCTCCCTTTAAACATAAAGGGTTGTGAAATCTACCCTAAGAAAAAATTCAACTCGAATGGAAGAAGAATGCGAACATTTTTTTGTTTTACCCATTATAATACTCTTTTATTTGTTTGTTTTTTAAAATGTTTCATAATTGTTTCCCTTTGATCGAGATGGACGGGCCTGGGAGGTCAGCCATTCTTTTCGTTTTTATTTTAATTTTTTTGATCAAATAATTCCTCTTTTTGATTAAGTTTGCCTACGATACCTACGCAATTTTTCGACAAAGAGGTGAATATTTTATTTTGGCTTCTTTAAGTTTTAAGTAATGTTCATCTTGTATCTATATTAATTTGTAAGTAGCTTTTTCAAATCTTTTAGAAACTTGTGTAAAGTAGGTTTTATTGTCCCCGCGGCTTAGCCCGCGTGATAATCGATGATAAAAAAGAATAAAAATTTCTTAATCCAGGTTATGGTCTACCTGTGTTCCAAATTCGTCTGAAATCCATTTACTACGATTCTGATTAACAAACATACTGACTAATATAGTATTATAAACATCAAGATGGCGGTAAAATAATTGTAATATTTAGTCATCAAATGTAGTAGAATTTCAGACTACTTACCATAAAATATTTTCTACATTTCATTTAGCCATTTATCTGTAATAAAAACGTTCCAAAATTAAAATATCAAACATTTAAAATAGAAAGTTGAAAGAAAAAAAATAATACTGATTGGAAAGCAGCCATTTCACGGTATTACCGTTTGGGGATGGGTACGGTAAGTAGCTCCCCAGAGACGAACGTTTGGCATTTGAAAAAAAATGCGTAAAAACAAAATGGTGAGAGCTAATCTAAATGAGTACCGTGAGACAAACAAGCTATTGTTTTTATGGAGAATTAATAAAAACAATTTTCGTTTTGCTGAGAAATTAAAGTTTAGATGAAACATATTTTGGCAATGTGGATTTTTTTTTTTTGATGAAAACTGTTTTTGTTTTAGAATAGTTTATGAAACAATTAATAAGCTAGAGTCTTGTTTTTTTATGGCTGTCAGGATAAGTAATAAAATGAAATATTTTCTCATGAAGTTTATAACGAGATACATCATCATCATATCAGCCGACAGACGTCCACTGCTGGACGTAGGCCTCCCCCAAGCGCCGCCACAACAACCGGTCCTGTACGTCTCGCATCCATCGGCTACCCGCGACCCTCACCAGGTCATCGGTCCACCTTGTGGGAGGCCTTCCAACGCTACGTCGTCCGGTACGCGGTCGTCACTCCGGCCCCATCGACCATGTGTTCTGCGAGCAATGTGCTCTGCCTACTGCCACTTCAGTTTGGAAATCCTTCAGGATATGTCGGTAAACCAGATATTATATATAAGAACCAACTATTGCAAAAATACACACACACACACAAACACAAAACACTACACAAATACACTTGTAGATTCCTTTATTAAACATTACACGACCACCGTACTGGTTATATAAAATACATATTTAACAACCATGTACCTATCTTAAAAAAATATTTTACATTTAAGAAACAAACAATCGTGTTTGCCGACGCTACCCAAATCGGAACCAATCACGAATTGTCGTAATTTTTTATTTTGTAATTTGTACTAGCAGCAGTTGTCCATTAAGATTATATTTTTAAATTCAAGGGTGGTGAGGGTGCCTTTTAAATAAGCTAATAGTCTTAACATAAAGATTATGTAGAATTAACGTTTTATTTTAGCGCTGATTGATTTGCAAGAAAAAAAAAGGAAAGTCGCATTTTTATGTTTTTACATGGCAACACAGTACAAGACAGAGAAATCTGGGCTTCTTTGGAGGAGGCCTTCACCTGAGGAGGGGTTCTTGCATATTATAAGTTAGAAAATTAATTAAACTAAACAAAAAAAACTGTTACCTACTATTTTTTGCAGGAAATAAAAAGGCTTTTTTATTTTATTTACATGGCAACATACGGATTGTCAGAAGCCAGTAAATCTGACTCCAGTCTAGCCAAGAACTACCGTGTTACCCAGTTAATGGGTTGTGGAGGTCTGGTAGGCAGCCGCTCCTCGTAAAATACTGGTATTCAGCTGAATCCGGTTTGACAGGGAGCCGACCCCAATATAGTTGGGAAAAGTCTAGGCAGATGATGACATGGCAACATAGCATATCATGGATCAAGGTCAGATTTTTTTTTTAATAGCTAAGCCCTGTGATGGTAAACAGTGAGTTTACCATCACAGGGCCACACAGGCATCACACCACCTACCTCTGAGAGCTTCTAAACTTTAAAGTTTAACTTAATCTTGGACCATTTTTGTTATGGTTGGCGGCAAATAAACTTGCAATAGCGGCAATTGCTTACATTTGCCTGTTGGTCGAGTGGTTAGTGACCCTGACTGCTAAACCGGAGGTCGTGGGTTCGATTCCCACCCAGGACAAATCTTTGTGTGATGAGCATGATCATTTGTTCTGTGTCTGAGTGTAATTTGTCTATAATATGTATGTATTTAGAAATATATAAGTATGTTTATCAGTTGTCTGGTTGCCATAGCACGGGCTCTGCCTAGTTTGGGATCAGATGACCGTGTGTGAGTTGTCCCAAGATATTTATTTATTTTTTATTTATTTATTTTTATACATTCTTAATTCCACAATCGGAAAAAAGACATAAAGTGGTCCTAAATCATATCTATCAAGATCCTTTATTTATATTTTATAGTAATGAACAACCATTCAATATTTATTTTTCGGGCACCTATGAAGAGATATAAGAGAAAGGTTTCCTTTATTGCAAATTTATCTGGCGCCACCTATAGTGACAAGGCAGTGTTTGAATTGTAATGATACCTAATCTTTGATGAATAATGATGGAATGTAATTTTGATGAATATTATTATGGTTTATGCACCATCTCTTCCTACCAATTTTTTTTTTTTTTTTAAACTTTGCCCCACAGTAGGAATTTCTCCTGTAACGTGGGTGCGTTTAATTAGTACGCCACGATGTGCGGCTGAACATGTTAGAGCTTTTCCTTATCACATTATTATCTTCCATGCAATATATCATGTACACCATGTTTAAACAAATAAAATTTACTTACTTACTTCGGACAAAATACTTAAAAAAACAGTCACGAATCATCTCCTCCAGAGCCAAAACCAGCCCATCCCCGTTCACAAAAACCCGCCATTTTTATGCACAAAACAATGCAATACAACAATAATTAATTAAAATTTCTCAAAGTATTCTATGAAGTCGATAGTGGGGACATTAAGGGCCACTCGAACTTGGGACAACGTCTGTAGTCTGGATGGCCCTTAACAGAAAGGGTTGTTACAGTCGCTGTAGACGGGTGCTTCTCCGGAATTTTCTAACTGTTGATTTGTAGAATTTTCCAATTGGCACTGGATTTTGTTACGTGTGACGATGGAGATTAGTTGCTATCGGCTAATTGCAACGTCAATATGATTTTAAAAGGCGGAACTGAACAGATGTGGGACACATGAGAAATTTAACCATAAATATTATGGTACATAATATTTATGGTTTATTTTAACAATTTATTTTACAGTGTTGTTTGTGTTATGCGAATCCCAAATAAACATAATTTTTTCTTTCTTTCTTTTTCTTTCTTTCTTTTTCTTTTTCTTTCTTTTTTTTTCTTTCTTTCTTTCTTTCTTTTTCTTTCTTTCTTTTTCTTTCTTTCTTTTTCTTTGTTTCAAATAGGGTAGTGTTGTACCCCTAATATTGAAGAAGTCATAGGCATCTGTGACTACTTACCGTAAATTAACTTTTGAAACCAAAGTAAATACACAAAAGTGTCATTATTTTTGTTATAAGGTGTAATTCCCTTCTATTCGTTTTTGTTTGTTACACAACTGTCCCAGAGTTTTCTTCTATTAAAATATAAGTATTTCATCTGGAAAGATTTAGAAAAGTTTTTTCCCAGCAGTGGGACACTTTACGCTAATAAATAAAAAAATAGAAAGTCTAAAAAGTCTCAAACCATTTTTTTTTTAATGCCTTTCTTCAAACCAATAGCAAGAACTTCCGGACACGTAACTCTCAGTTCGATGGAGATCGTGACAAAGGTTTGTTTTTCTCTCGTCATTTTCCGACAGATTGTCCCTAGAGCCCTACACTCGATGGTACTTGAGCACTCGAAGTGCTTCGGGGCACTTCGGAGAGGTTCGGGAAAGACTCGATCACTCTCCAGGCTTCAGCCATGTCTGTGGAGATGTTTTTGTGAAGGATTGATATCTTTGGATTGTGTGTTTTTATTGTCTCTGCTATTTTAGGTGGAAATATGTATTTCTGTGGTTCTCGTTAGCGGTTTTGTTGAAGACATACTGGGATCTTCAAGCTTCCTTGAAATCTCTAGAGAACGTACTCCTGGGATATAAATATCCTATTTCTGTTTTCAAGATCCAACCTATCTTTCAAAATTAAAAATGTAAAATGTAAATACATGCAAAACCCTCTCCCCTCCCCCCTGTCTTTTTGTTTTCAAGCAGAAAAAAAAAAAAAAAAAAAATTAATTCGGATAAGCCACATCCATGTGGGTTAGTAAACAAAAATATCACTTATTTTCCTAGATTTCTTTACACATAAAGCTACTGTATAATCACTATCAGGCAGGTTCTACTGTAACTCAATATGTAGAAATAAAATGTACGGCTCGCCAGCACACAGATAAACCCTTTTTTTTTTTTTTTTTTAAGGATGGGAAATCATCAAAATGACTTCTTCCGCTCTGGGTGGAGCGGAAGGGCGTGTCAGACTCTTACTGACTAAAACCCATCCGTGTTCCTTCTAAAGCCCTTTGCGTTCCAGGGCCGCGGTGACTCTTTCGAACAAATTCCGCAACCCTGACAGATAAACCCTGCGAGGTTTTCGTTGTGTGGCAAAAACCAATGTTTAAACAAGTTAAGAATTTTGGAAATAAATAAAAATAAAATCTATGTTAGTAAACTTATAATTTATTCAGAAACTAGGCTGTTGTTGGAAATGCATCTCCGAACGACATCACCTAACAAAGGAGAATCATACCTCACCGCTATGGTCTTCAGGGTGGAGTTGGAGCTGACGAGCACTCTGCAGAGCAAAGAGGCAGATTTATATCTGACAATGGCGTGGAAGCCATCGACGTCTGCTTGTGCAGACATACCTGATGCACTGCAGAAACGGGGCAGCCCATCAACATCCTGAACCCGTTATTATACTGGACCCGTAGGGCCCTGATAGTCCGCTGAGTATAGTTGGTCCACAAGCTGCACGCCTACACCACTGAACCAATTTCTATGTGTTTGTTTTTGAATGTTGGTATTATTTATTTATTTATTATATACTTTATTGTACACCTCATTACAAACAGAGTAAACACGTTTAAAAAAAAACAAGTGTACAATGGGCGGTCTTATCGCACAGGGCAATCTCTTACAGACAACCTTTGGATGGACTGAACGAAAGAAGTTAGATTTAGGGCGGTCAGTGTACAAACATCATAAACAATATAAATTAGACATAATAATATAAAATACACACAATACTAAATAATATACTAATAAATATCAAATGTATAAATGGGAAAGGAGAAGAAAAATTATAGTGAGAGGTAATGCTCCTTCACCAATTTTTTAAACATTGGTAGCGTTTGTGCACGCCTCACATCTATGTATGTTTTTGACATAAGCGAGCCAAGACAGAGAGGCATTCCATTACCATAGAGATTGTCGAAATGCCAATGTGGGACCTATTTCGGTAGCACATATCAATTTCATGCCATTTGGACTTTTTTACAATCGCTGTCTCCATGTCATTTTGCCTAAGCAAGACGACCATCGAGTTAATTCCCCGGGCAATATTCAAAGTCAAAGTCAAAGTCAAAATGTTTATTTCAATTAGGCCATTAAACGGCACTTTTGAACGTCATCGTTTACAGTTCAGTAAAATAAGAATGTTACATTAATAAAGTGACTCTACTGTCCATTCGGAAAGGTAGATTCTTATGGAGAAGAACGGAAAAGAAACTCCATAGTTACTCTTTTCAAATAATGATTTTACAAAATTTAATTTAATATTATGTGAGGACGATGCACCCAGAGTATACTACTTATAAGAACAAAGTATCACCAGCAGAGGTAAACTTATTAATTTCCTAAAGAAATTTAGGTAAATGGTACTCACATATTTACAAACATTGGAACCATTAATTAAACAAGAGTGTGTGAGTCAACAGAAAAATAAAAACACAAAAAAAGAAACAGTATATCTATAAAGTTAATACATAAATCAACCAGTTTGACCTTCACCCTTGATTGTCCTATGGAGCAGGACCAGCATGTTTCCAAGCATTCTTATCCTGAATGTAATCTTCTAATTTGTAATATGCTTGTTCACAAAGTGTACTTTTAACATGAGTTTTAAATTTTCTTTCATTTAGTTCTAATATGTCAGAAGGTATTTTGTTGTAACATTTAACACAGTACCCCATGAAAGAAGTGTGGACTTTAGCTTATTGTTATTGTGGACACTTGGTTCACATCTTGCAAAAAACCGACCATGGTACCTTTGGGTTTTCTAGAGAAGGGATTCAAGAAGTGTTACCGTAATATACTGAAGATGCGGGTTGCAGAATTTGTTTGAAAGAGTCACTGTGGCCCTGAAACGCAAAGGGCTTTAGAAGGAACACGGATGGGTTTTAGTCAGTAAGAGTCTGACACGCCCTTCCGCTCCACCCAGAGCGGAAGAAGTCATTTGACGATTTCCAATCCTTAAAATAAATTGGTTGTCTGTAAAGTCGGTTTACGGACGATAGTTTAACGTGACAACGTCATAACAAAACGTTGATGAAATTATCGTAACGTTACAGTGATCGTAACGTTACAATGAGTCATCCTTTTTCGTGCGTGCAGCCGGCGTTCATAGACGTTGTCACGTCAAAAAAAACGACCTAGACAAAATTACATTCTGCCTTTTTAAATTCCATTTCATTTCTCGATAATCTATGATACTACTAAACAGTCTGCTATCAAGGAAAGAAAGAAAGAAACGTAGTTTATTTAGCACACACAGATACACACAATACATGTACAAATAAAAGAAAACATAATTCTAAAACAATTATATTGTGTGCCCCGCGACTGCGCCAAATAGGTTCAATTCAGCAAAAAGCCAGACAACTAGTTAAGTACTTCCCCGACGCTGGTTTTCAATTGAACCTTATGTTGAAGTGTATGGATGTAAATCAGTTTTTTTAAGGTGTTAAATATACAGGTAAACACTCATTCTTCCCTTCTTGCATCGAAACAAAATCTTATCCATGCATAAAGTCTCATTCTAAATAATTATTTTTATGTAAAACTGCCACAAAGGGAATCAGCTGTTCAACACCTAAAACTAATTTGAAGAAAAAAGGGCTATCAATACAAAAGTAAGAAATAATAGATATTTATTAGTATATTATTTAGTACCAGCTGTCGCCCGCGGCTCCGCCCGCGTGAATGTCAAAAACTATCCCAAGGGAACATAATCCAGGTATAAAAGTATCCTATATGTTATTTCAGACTGTAATCTACCTCCGAAAGCATACAACACAAATCTCTTCAAAATTAGAGTAATCAGGCTTCTTCTGGGTAAGCTCGCTCCATCGTCAACTTTGTCTCTGTCATCTATGACCTAAACTAGAGTCAACAGCAAACCCATAAAAAAAAATCCATTCAGAAGGATAGGAATTAAGAAATAGGATTGTGTGTATTTTATATTATTATGTCTAATTAATATTGGTTATGATGTTTGTGTACTGACCGCCCTAAATCTTATTAATAAATAATTAAAAATTATTTCGTGCAGTCCAAGGTTGTCCGAAAGAGAGAGGTTTTTGTAAACGTTTTTACTGTTTGTTATGAGGTGTACAATAAAGTATATAATCAAATAAATAATTAATAGGTCAGTATAATGGTCTTAATGTCCTTATTTGACCTCCCATGACCCAGATACCGCTTAAAGTTCTAAGTTTGAGCTACACGATAACTGACAAATACTTGCACTGTCTGGACAGGTCCACTCAAATCTGGTGTGGTTCTTTCCTCAAAAGACCACTTCAAACATTAACCTACATGGTTCTCATATGATTTGACCAGTACGATTGCATGTTGTTTCGGTGTTTCTTCTCAGGGTAGTCAGTTAAGAAACACCGGCCTCATCTAGTTTAAAAACGACCAAAAAGGATTGACGTGTAAAAGTGCTATGTTTAACCTACTTAGAAAATAAATATAATTTATCATTAATTTATCACCAAAGACACGACAAGAACATAAGTACACACAAAATATTCAAAGACAATTAACATAAAATCTCATTCACAATCAATACTTCATCGCAACTCAATCACACTCGACGTCTTATTCGGAAGCCGATAATTGGAAAACTGAATTTGTAATTTCAATCATTTGTATCCATTAAACAAAGGAACAAACAAACAAACAAATCGAATCGGGCAATTTCGGCCGCTGCCGATCGCAGCCGAAATCAATTAGCTCCTTGTAATCTGCGAAACAAAGATATAGCTACCATTCTGAACCTCAAAAATCAGCTTTGTCCTCTAAAATATAAGACAGGGAATCGATTTTTTGGCACTGTCTTAACCTTGCCGAACATAATCGTAGGATGTACGAACCAGACGTCTTGGATTACCGAAAATTGCTACCAAACGAAAATACCAACATACTACCATTATTGCGTTTTTTCTTAGTTTTCGATATGAAAAAAAAAAGTCAGCGAATAACTTATGCGATGCAATGACCGACCGGGCGGCGACATCAAAAGGGTTACTGGCGAGATGTTTTGTCCTTGTCTGGCTTGTTCCCCATCAATATCTGAGTGAGATGGATGTATGATGTTAAAGATAAAAAATGCCCTTTAAGCTGGTATGAAGCTTCGCCGCCACATTTGTAAGTACTGCAGTGTCAAATGTTTAAAGTATCACGGTTGTTGCATAAAATCGCAAATGTAGTTGTTTGCTCGAAGATTTTAAATGAAGGACTTATGGGTTTGCCAAGTGTCAAGTTTGACAGGTTTTGTGACAGTAAAATTGGGTTTGTTTGTCAACGAGTTATGTACGGTACATGGGTTTTTAAAACTGTTTAGTAAGTAAGGAGTTGTGCAATAAGTAGACCCACATTAGAAAAGAAGACGGTCATGCAGAAGTAGCATGCAGAGCATGGGTGGTGCAGTTTTGTATCTACATTTTATGTGAGTGTTCTAATAGACCTGGTTTGTTTCGGACAACTTGCATTTTTATTTATTTATTTATTATTTATATATTTAAACTTTATGTACAAAAGTGGTACATGGGCGGACTTAATGCATCAAGGCATTCTCTACCAGTCAACCTTTGGGTTATAAAGACTATACTGTAGTAGGTGTACAATAAATAAAAATAAGATTCAAAATTGAATTTTAACAATTCGGAAAGAATATACAGATAATATATATAATACTAATAAAATACATATATATGCTAAAATAATAAACTAATAAATATGATATATAATAATCATACCGATTAAGAGAATTCATAGTAATCATGACGAAGAACAACTAAGAATGACAAGCTTTTAAGTAGTGTTTTCGGATTTTACGCTTAAAGGAAAATTTTGACTCCGCCTTCTTGATGTCAAGGGGTAGCATATTCCAGAGTTTAATTGTAGAAATAGCGTAGGAATTAGACAAAAACCCGGTGCGGTGAGAAGGGATATGAAGAAGTAAGTTTTTAGATGCTCGAAGGTTGAGACTGTGAGAACTGCCCAACACTTTAAAATATTGTTTTAAATAATCAGGTTTTATTTCTTGATTCAGGCCCGTTGGCACTCATTGACATTTTACATTTCACTGACATCTGCATTGGACAATAATTATAATCAATATTAAGGTGTATTTGCATTTACACCCTACGTTACCTATAAGTTACAAGGTGTAAATAAGGCAGGGTCGTTAAAGACATGCCTACGGCAACATGAAATTAATAATTTGGCTGTAGGCTTCATATAATCAGCCTTAATAAGTATTGCACAACTCTGCTTACACCAGAACCAACAATTTACAATGTATAGTGATAATACTTTCTACTGATATAGATGTACAGTAGTCAAATCTAGTATCAACACAACAACACAGGAAATAAAATATAAAGTACCTTAAAAAATTGTCTAGGACACACAGGAAGCAGAGGACTGTGAAACGCTGAGCTGGTAAATTCAGGTACCCTGCTAAGTTTTTGAGAAACAAAAATTGGCCAGTCACATCTCTCCAAAATCGGCTCCAAATCAAAACATTCGCCCATAACTTAGGACTATAAACTGAACGCAGGTGACCAAAAGATAATGAAAGAGTACAAAAGAGGTGAAAGTTTTTCAAATAATTCAACCCCATAGCAGTCCCTTGCAAGCCTCGAGGAATTAATTAGGCCCAAAGATCGTGATTTATGCTTTCATTTTTAAGCTCGATGTCCCCGGATGGATTACTACGGGTTCACAGTTCACTCGATGGGTAGTCACTTCATGGTGGATCAAGTGACCCTAGAATGAGATTGTTTTAGGTTACCAATAGTTGCTGTTACAAAAAAATTGCTTCATGCTTGTTGCGGAATGTGTTCGAAAGAGTCACTGCGGCCCTGGTACGCAAAGGGCTTTAGGAGGAACATAGATGGGTGTCTGACACGCCCCTCCGCTTCACCCAGAGCGGAAGAAGTCATTTGATGATTTCCTATCCTTAAAAAAAAGAAAATGCTTGGTTACTTAGCATGAAGCTGTTTGGATATGAGTTTCTGATGAAAGTATTATTAGGGTCCATTTGCATTTGGCTACAGTTAGAGTAGGCCAGTCCATACATAATGCCCCATAAAAAACTCACCACATTATTCAGGGTTGAAATCACGATACTGGCGATGCGAATTTGCTTTTTTTTGGGCATTATGTATGGGCTGGCCTACCCTTACTGTAGCCTACTGCATTCCCATGCTACCATTTGAGAGATCCCCTTCTGACTTACTATGGCCGTGCTGAAATATTAACAGTATCCATCAATCTACCGAGCATTTTCATCACTATGGTCGGCTCTCAGTATATTTGAATGCAGCTACCTGCTGAGGACCAGTATTTTACACTCCCTATTTGGCAGAAATATACAGGCATATCTTTTGACATAACACTATCAAAAGATATGTCTGTATATTTTTTAACATTTATTGATACTGTTACTGAGGATCTCGTGGTTTAATGGCATGGATCAATCTACAAGGTTAAGAAACGCTTACCATCGGTTCAGGGATGGGTTGGGACTATTTTAATATTGATCCCCATATCGATTGTAACGCTTTGGCAGTTGTTACGGATAGTTAGAAGCCAAGAAAGCTGTTAGAAATCTTGGCGTATCGTGTAACCCAGATACCGGGTTGTTTCGTGTTAAACATGGTCCTTAACTGCATCCAAATATACTGGAAGACGACTATAGTTCAGAAAATGCTCGGTAGATTGATGGATACCATTAATACAACAGCTTGTCTAAAGAAAATATAGTAAAAGATAGAACATGGCATTAAAAAGTGTCCAACAAACAAAGCAATATTTCAAAAACTTACGAGAATCCTACGTTTTATAAGGGATCATCAGGATTTTTCAGGAAGACAAGAAGGGCCTACAATGGATAGGTTTATCAAGCTACATGTCAGACATGGGGCTTGATAATTCTTCCTCTAAGTGGATCCTGTGTTTGAATTTTTTGTTTTTGTAATTTTTCATGTGTGCTATGTGTTTCTACTAACATAGTGTTGTAAGTTATTTTTGGTAAAACTAACACGCTATGGGCCGTTGACGCCTGAAAATAAACGTTTTTTTAAATTTAAACTTTATGTACAATAGTGGTACATGGGCGGACTTAATGCATCAAGGCATTCTCTACCAGTCAACCTTTGGGTTATAAAGATTACACTGTGGTAGGTGTACAATAAAAAAAAATAAGATTTAAAATTTAATATTATTAACAGATAACTGACACAAGCTACTGTTTTTAGAGACCACGCTTCTTCTAAGATATTCTCAATTTCGAGTTCCTTAGAAGTCGTGCACCCCTGGTAGCAGCGATGGTCCCTGATTAAAAGTTTCCCTGTAAAACCTTTTTATATTCAAAGGGATAAGTCGTGGAGGAATTCGTTTTACTTTATCATTGATGTTCTACTCTTTCGGAGCCAAATTTACAACACTTTTAACAATAGTTTAATTTGTTTTCTTTGAAACATCCTTATTAAACAAAATATAGATCGCTTGGAGGAAAAGGATTGGAGGGAGGAGCTGAAATGGTGATCGTGGTTGAGAAGGGAAAAAGAGAACTCCTAAGGGATTTATTTAAATTATTTGTTACTTTTTTTACTGTGGACGCTTGATCATGCAAGTCTTTCTACATCGTTCTCACATATAATTATGTATGTTTGTATAATTATTCACACGGAAGATGTAACCATGTCATTTAAAAAAAATAAAAATCTTGCTTTAAAAGGGTGTCCGTGGAGTTTCTCGGACGTTCTTCTCCATAGAGATCTACGCTATATACTATACGATATTGAACAAAAAATGTCGCATGGGTCGCTGAATCGGCGCATTTAAATGAAAAGGCTGATCGTAGAAAGCTGAAATTTGGCATGTAGCTTCCTTGGGGAGTGTAAAGGAGCACTAAGAGAGGATTTTCCGAAATTCTTACGGGAACGGGAAAAGCGGGATGTGTGCGTACGAGTTGCGGGCAAAAGCAAACAATATTATAGGTAAATGCGAAAGTACTTCTGTCTGTCTGTGTTTTATCTGTTCACATCTTAAGGGCTGGATGGATTTTGATGAGACTTGGCATACAGGTAAAACAGGAATAGAACATAGGATACATTTTTTTTCTAATCTTGGGAGTATCCCTTGGGATAATTTTCCACTTTCACCGGGCGAAGACACTGGCAGACCCTAGTGTATAATAAAGACGATATCAATGTACTACAATAAAACAATTGCAAATAAGGGTCCTCAAAAAAGTTAGCAGAATAGTTCTTTAGAAAGTGATGCTTATAAAAATCGTCATTCCTTATTTGTAATCTACCAATAGGTCTCAGTACCTGGATGACCAAGCTTCGAAAGTTTTTTTTTTTTAATTTTTAAGCATTTTCTAAAAATGAAACCTAGCTAAATCGTTTTATCGCCCCCAAAACCCCCTTTTTTTTAAGGATGGGAAATCATCAAATGACTTCTTCCGCTCTGGGTGGAGCGGAAGGGCGTGTCAGACTCTTACTGACTAAAACCCATCCGTGTTCCTTCTAAAGCCCTTTGCGTTCCAGGGCCGCGGTGACTCTTTCGAACAAATTCCGAAACCCTGGCAAGCCCCGAAACCCCCTGCATATTAAATTTCATGAAAATCATTGGAGCCGTTCCCGAGATTCAGATTATATATATACATAATTATGCCTGGCCTGTTGGTCGAGTGGTTAGTGACCCTGACTGCTAAACCGGAGGTCGTGGGTTCGATTCCCACCCAGGACAAATATTTGTGTGATGAGCATGGTCATTTATTCTGTGTCTGGGTGTAATTTGTCTATAATATGTATGTATTTAGAATGTTTATCAGTTGTCTGGTTGCCATAGCACAGGCTCTGCCTAGTTTGGGATCGGATGACCGTGTGTGAGTTGTCCCGAGATATCATGTCCCAAGATATTATTATATATACAAAAATTGCTCGTTTATCTACCAATAGGTCTCATATACACCTTTATCAGAAATTAGAAATCACCTGCTTCACACACATTAAATATTCCCTATCCAACTAATAGGCTACAGAACCAGGTCAATCATCACGATATTAGTGGCCCATCAAGGTATAACTACTCTTATCTGTGAATATCAGCAGCTGACCGATTCCGTCTTGGAATTTTACGTCCGGACCGATTACGTCAAAGAAAAATTTCTTGACGCAAAAATATCGCCTTCATTATAATGTATGGGACATTCTTCACGATTATTATAGGCTATTTAGATAATATCAGTAATATTTCTTTATATACTTCATATTTCAAGAATATAATAAAAACTTTTTCAAAGAAAGATTGATCGTTTTTTGTTGAAAGTCTTTGATCGAGGCGCCTAGCTTTTTTACAGGTCGACTTTACTTCAATACTCTCGTCACACTTATTTAATTTCTATAAATCGAATTCAGATCATCGCACTCCACAAAAACCTAATCCAAATCTCACAGTTCAAAGAATTATTTTATTTGAAGATATCTATGGGAACCACTCCGAGAAACTACGAATCATCAGAGCTTTTTGTGGTCAAACTTTTAATAGAAAATCATCTGTAGATTGACAATATTGCATTTGCCGTTCCCAAAACATCTACCAACCAAAGCTTAAACTGTATTCAAAGGGCATAAGAATTAGAATCCCACCAATTTCAAGTTGATCGCGAGCAAATCGAAATTTGTACAACCCGAAAGTCATTGCTCGATTTTAGACCCAGTAGTTCTTCACATAAGGTTCAACTTTCATTGTGTTTGATCAGTTAATAAGAAGTGTTATTTTGGACAATAGATAAAGAATCGATGAGCACAGCTTTGGAATTGATTTCAATCAGTGCGACGGTAGGTGGCAACTGTATTACGATGACCATTCGACTGGGAATATATGAAGAGAAAGGTGCTCTACTTCTGTAAATTGCAGGATATTGTTTTTTTGAAACGAAACTTTAAAAGTTTTGAGTAGTAAAATATTAATATATCTATTGTTGTCGAAATTGAGGTGCAGTCTAAAATTCAGCGGTACTTTGCAAGACTTTGAATGATAATTAATTATTAAACTGTTTTATTAATCTTTGTGAATTAATATAATACATCTGAAGATATAGTTTGTTTATTTGTTTGAGCGCGCTATTCTCTGGAACTAACAGTCGGATTTTGAAAATTATTTTTGTATATGATAGCTACATTCATAAGGAATATATAATAATACGGGAACGGGAAATTCTTACGGGAACGGGATATGCGCGTACGAAGTCGCGGGCAAAAGCTAGTACTAAATAAAGCTGAAGAGTTTGTTTGTTTGAACGCGCTAGGAACTACCAGTCGGATTTGTCGGATGGCTATCATATACAAAAATAACTTATTTTTGTATATGATAGCCATATTCATGAGGAAGGCTTTTAGGCTATACGGGAACAAAAAAAAACGGAATATGTGCGTACGAAGTCGCGGGCTAAAGCTAGTCGTTAATAAAATGGCAGTAGTTTTTTTTCCACTATCAAGGATTTAAGACGGATAAGAAAACCCATTCACTCGGAAGAAATCTTATATATAACACTGGCGAACAAACAGCAATCATAGAAGTTTTTGCTAATACTGATTGCTGACTTTCGCCAGGCGGCTTAGCCCGCGTGAAAGTAGAAAATTATCCCAAGGAAACATACTTTCATCTCGAAAGTATGTTTTCAGGACATGGTCTACCCATGTGCAAAGTTTCAACCAAATTCGTTCACCCGTTAAAAATAGAAGTGGTAATAAATAAACAAACAAACTCACTGATATTTATAATATCAGTTAGGATTCAAGTAGAGCAGCTTACCGATAATCTCTGTGCACTGACAGTCAATCAATAGTCCAATTTAATTATGAATGGATTTATTTTTTATTGTAATAATAAGTAATAACATTATGTCTATGCCATCAAGTTCATTCCCCGGGACATATTGTTATTGTGGTCACTTGGTTCACATCTTGCAAAGAAACAGAACATGGTACCTTTGGGTTTCCTAAAGATGGGATTCACGAAGTGTGTGGTCGTGCATGTTGCGGAATTTGTTCGAAAGAGTCACCGCGGCCCCAGAACGCAAAGGGCTTTAGAAGGAACACGGATGGGTTTTAGTCAGTAAGAGTCTGACACGCCCTTCCGCTCCGCCCAGAGCGGAAGAAGTAATTTGATGATTTCCCATCCTCAAAAACAAAAACAAAAAAGGGCTGTGCATCGCGGCCGATCGCACCCGCGCGCGGTCTATCGCATGCGTCGATATAGATGCGACAATAGATAGAGAACGAAAATGTATGGCACCACTTCCGAAGTCATCCTGGGCCGCACACGTCTGTCACAGACCTCGGAATCAGCGCCATACATTACTGTAATATACTGAAGTGACAACCAAATTTTAACAACGTGTACTTGCCCTTAAAATACTCTCTGCTGGACATAGGTCTCCCCTATCGTCGCTTTGTTGACCGGTCCCGCGTCATTCCCATTTATCATCGGATTCCCAGATGTACGAGAGTGTCTCTGCAGAGTTACATTTCGAAGAAAAAGAAGTAAGTATGAAGCTTAGAATCGTAGCTGGAGGCGTTCAATAGATTCTTCATATCACCTATTTGTATAAGTATGAATTGAGTTCTTAAGGTTTAATGGTCCCTCCTTGAAAACAAGCATTTGACAGAAACTCATCATCATCATATCAGTTAAAAGACGTCCACTGCTGGACATAGGTTGCCCCCAAAGGGAGGTTGGTGATTGCAGTGTAGCTGTTGCAATGCACAGATAATTTTGCTGCCCATACGGGACAGCACAAACCATAGGTAGACAAAATGACAACCCAAACATAGATCATCATCTGACTAGCTTTTCCCAACTATATTGGGGTCGGCAGTCAAACCGGATTCAGCTGAATACCTGTATTTTACGTGGAGCGGCTGCCTACCAGATCTACACAACCCATTAACTGGGTAACATGGTAGTTCTTCGGCAAGATTGGAGTCAGATTTACTGGCTTCTGACAGTCCGTAACGACTGCCAAAGAACTACAAATGACAGTCGTGACCAACGGCTTAACGTGCTTTCCGAGGCACGGAGGAAACTAGGTACGTTAAGATGATCACCCATCCACAGATCAACCTTGGCAAGTGTTGCTTAACCTTGATGATCGACCCGTGCGGCTATTATTCTTTAGCCACGAGCTCCGTCCCAAAGATAGATAATTCGGAAAGCAGGTGTTGACAAGACTTTCAAAACGGACAAATACATCGTGTGACTGGTGACAAATGGACACTTTCCAAAGACCAGGAATACTTCAAAAGCGTATGTCACAAAGATATAAGGAAAAGGTGAGATTAAAGAGTAATTATTAATTAAATGCAGAGGGAAGTCATTACAGAGGTATGTTCTCGTTGGTAAGTAAATATGGCAGATTTCGATCGTTTTGACTTAAACCCGTATCCTATTGGAGTAATTTATTGGCGTTGGATTTGTGTGGATGTGGTTTGATATTTTATTTATTTATTAAAACTTTATGCACTAGTAAAAACACTGTATGAAGAAGGACCTAAGTCCTGTGGTCAGTCAGCCATTAGTATTTATTAGTATTTTGACTAAATTCCTCTGACTTTGTTTTGTTTACCAATGCGATTAGCGTAACGAATGTAAAGCCTACATCGAGGACTGGTTCGAGATAACTCAAAAAAAGAATACTTGGAAGGATTGGGGAAGGCATTTGCCCAGCAGTGTGGTAGTGTAGACGAAAATAAAACATAGAAGAGGGTTCAAGAGCCAATCATCGGTCTTATGTTTAACTTTGATCTTCAATATTCTGAGTTAATGACAGTTTAACATCTCGAAAAGGGATATTTTGGCGTTCGACTATTAAATTTTACCCATTTTAAACAATGAGCAATAATACTGCAGTACAAGAGCTTTCAATTTTTTAACCTCAAAAAAAAATTGCCAAAAACTGTAAAGTCGCATCCACACTAACCCAACGCATCGCAAACGCATCGAAGGCAGGTGATCGTACAGCGCGCATGCCCAACATTATCCGCCGGTTAACCGTTCAGCAAGCACGCGACTCCGTAGTAAATTCAATCGCTAATTGTACTTGTGATAACGCCTTTATACCGTATAGACGTGGCGTCGACACCAATGGTATGAAGTTGTTCAAGAAACTCTTCAAGAACTTAACTCTTGAAGTATTTTGATGAAAGTGATCATGCGAGATCTGATAAGGAATTGGAAATGGCATTTATTTCAATACAGTTGGCAACAATTACTGCTGTCAAGAAACATTGCTAAGTTTCGGTTTGAATTGTAAGGTTTTCGGAGCAATTATTGTAAAGATATTTCAACTATCTTAAAGGTCTTCTGAAAGCCAGTCAGAGGTGTCTGTCGACTGACATAATTTTTATTGGTTCAGGGATAAAAATTATTAAAAGTCTTTTATTACCTACTGATCTTCTTTCATAGTTTTCGCTCCTATAATCTTCTATCTCACAAACATCGAGACAAAGTTGTAAGTCAGCAAAGTATGTAAAAAGGTGAAATTGTATATTTTTTAATATTTGTATAAAGTAATCCCTGGAAATTCTGATTCGAATGCAAAAATTCTTGGACTGCTAAAGTTATGCTGAATGTCATCGACAAATGTGAATCGCTTTGAAATACATAGTTCCTGTGAGTCAAATCGCTGTAAAAAGTTAGTCTATATAGCGGTGTGTTAACAAGAAAGACGATCAATTGGAAACCTTTTTTTTTGTCACTAGCAGACCGAACTCTCCTTTCCATATGCCGCCTCTAAACCTTCATACGTCCAAACATTTCAGTGACATGTCGACCACCATTGACTTAACTTGCCTAATTGTAGTCCTAATTAGTCACTGGCCCACAAAAACTACTTAAAAACATATCGCCAATGCCTCGCTTCCCGGATACGCCTGCAATAATGTGGCTGTACCATAAATATGTGACATAGCCCCGTTCCAATTACTTAGCCTACAATTTTCTCTTTCTTTTTGTTAATTAATAGCCTGGTTATAATAATAAAGTTCCGATAATTATTATTATGTGGGATATTAACTTTTGCTGGAGAATTTATTAAGTATGCAACTTATTTTGCAATGAATAGTTTATTAACAGCCAAGATACAAAAATCAGCTGTTTTTTTTGTATGACATAGCACGATTTTTAAATATGTATAATACGTCATTGATCTCTTAGTGACACTTAACATCACATCACGCCTCTTGTCTCCGAGGAACACCAATAGTAAACCTACATTCCATCCCTGATCATCATTATATCAGCCGAAAGAAGTCCACTGCTGGACATAGGCGGGTTGGCCATAATCACCACGCTTGGCAGGCGGGTTGGTGATCGCAGTGTAGCTGTTGCAATGCACAGAGAATGCTGCTGCCCATTCTCTGGTGAGTCCCTTAGCCGCCTCTTACAACATCCACGGGAAAAGATGGGATGGTGCTATTCTTTTACGTCCGACACCATACAGAACACCGTATGTTATCCATCTATCTATGTTATTCCATTCTTATGTTATAGGAGGTTGATGCCTTTATGCATCAACTGGGTAAAAATCCAGGCACCATAAGTAAACTGGACCACATTCATGAATTTGATTTTTAAATTATGTTATTTGTGTGTAGCGGCATCAATGACGCCACATGAAAAACTAAGAAATTAAATTTGTACGGCAACAAGAGAACCGCAACGCTATCTATGATGAACTAACAACGAAACCTTGCATCGCGCAAGCAAAGTTCTCCGTGCAATTTGAACACACAACAGTCCGAATATCAACTATCGAGCAGTTGCCCGCCAGACACAACAACCGTCTGGTCGGAGGATCCTCCCATTTTTCAATGGAGGTGTGCGGGATTTTACTCTCTGTAGCGCATTCCTCTTTAAGTGGAATTTTACCTATTATATAAACCTAAAACAATTCAAAGACCAACATCCTCTACACAATAATATACCACACAAAACAAACCCCATAATTCAAAAACAAGCCACTATCGCCACATAAATGTTTTATAATCACCATTGTTAATTACAAGAGACATGTAATTAGTCAACTCCTGCGCAGGCATTAATAAGAACTGGTATGTGGACCCGTTCGACCGTGTTCGATGGCAACGAGATTAATTATCGATTTGAGGGATAAATTGATTGGTTTTTAGAGTAGGTAAGCTACGGTAGAACTGGTTTAATAAGCATGGATCTTTCAGGTTAAGCGACGATTGCGGAAGTTTGTTTGTGGATGGGTGATCATCCATGACATACCGACCTAGCCTTTTTCCAATTATGATGGGGTCGATTTCTAGTCGAACTGACTGAAAGAAAGAAAGAAAAATGTTTAAAAAAAGTATAATTAATTTAAATATAGACTAACAAACAGATAAAAAAACGGCGGGTTTTTTAGTACATTACAGGTAGATTAAGTTTAAAAAACATGAAATAAAAATAAAAATTCAAAAAACCCCCGACAAAAAAATTTTTAAAAAGCAAATAATAAAATGTATAAGATCCTTTTAGTTTAGTATAGGTACGATTCTTTGGGCCAAACATCATCGTACTTTTTATTTATTTTTTGCCGGGGTTTTTTTAAATTTTTGATTTAATTTTACGAGGAGCGACTGTCTTCTGTCCTCCACAACGCAGTAATTTGGTTACAACATATTCCTTGGTATGGTTGGTGCCAGATTTCTTGTCTTCTGACTCCTCGTAACGACTGTAAATCATCTACAAATGGCAACCGCGACCAAGTGCTTCAGAGGCACAGTGTACCAACGTATCGACTCCTCAAGCGTTGCTTGACCTTGAAGATCCACCTTACTATTCTTATGTAGTCACGAGCTCCTCCTTCTAGTACTTATTCACCTTCTCTATAAAATCCTACTGTAAAAAAAACGCGAAAATGTCACTCATAGACTTAGGGCGCCTAAATTTCTTGAATGTGCTATTTTCGATCAATATATTAATATAAGCTTGACCAATGGTCAAATAACCATAAGGAAAACGCATATTAAAGTGCCTAAAATTTTTAACCGATAGGTAACTACGGATCAAAACAACTCACCCTATGCCTACTAAACTACTTACTAATCAATCGGTGGTAACGAGGAGAACCTATAACAGTACTGACATTGCAACTCTCCAAACCCAAAACTGGTTCAGATAAATCCCAACACTCAATTGATTGACATCTCCTAATCTCCAATCGACAGCAACCCATAAAAGGCGCTAACTCAATCCATCAGCAGCCCATCTAAAAACAAATAAACCCAGCGTCACACCAGCCAGCATTCATAACACAAGTACGAGCGGATGATTTAAGGAGCGCGCACACGACGCATTGTAAGGGCCAGCGCACACCGCCCACAGTAGTGGCCCACGACCGATCGCCCGCTAGATCGGCCCGCCCGCCTCGCGTGGCAGAGATGAGATATTGGGAGGAAAGGGCTTTGGTTATATGGTTGGTTAAGGAGCTTGATATGGCTGATGGTGAAGTGTAATGTTGAATACTGGTGGAGAATTGAGTAAGGAGTTTTTGTTATATTATTTGGGAGGAACTGATAGGTATTCAGATGAAATACTAAATAGGAAGCTAATAAACTTAATAATAACTAAGGTAATTGTTTTAGGCGTACTTATTACTTACAGTATTGACTTAAAAAAAAACATAACAGGCTGGTTCTACCAAGAGGTAACCGTCAGGTATACGTCCACTTTACAGCTACAATAAAATGGAATATAATATAAATATCTACTCTTGATCGTACACCATAGAAAAGCTTAAACATTATAGGGTGTCAGGTACATCAACATAAAGAAATAAATGCTGTTTATACAATAATTGCATTATTGCAAAGAATAAATGTCACTTTCCCAATTCAGATAAAAAATGAGGCATACTGAAAGCCGCTCAGCCGGGCAGCTGAGTCAAGTGTAAATGTCTGTTCATTAAAAGCCTCCTCCACACTCCTCAACTGCAACATTAACATAGAATAACTAAAAGCGAAGTAACAAATAAGGGTACATCCATTCAGTTATTGTGCACAGCATTTTAAATAATAATTGAATCAATTCTCTGGCATCGGTCATTGATTAATATGCGGCTAAAAAATAATGCTTTATTGAATTATAAGTTATGGCCCACCTTTGTGGCGGCTTATTTATGAACTGGTGTAAGTGGGTGTACACCTTTATGTTTTGACATGTTAGTACTTTGATTCTGAAGTAATAAATCGTGATTTTTGTATTGGTTCATTCCCGATATTGTGATTTAGCGCGTGCCTTTTAAGGATCGAAGAGATAGAATGGAAATGGTTTGATACAAGTGTTATTTAATTTATGACAAAAACTACACAGATAATGTAACTTCATTATTGAAGCACAAAAGCCAGTAAGACTAACTAAACTACAGTTGCTTTCAGTAACAGTGGTTACAACATATCATGGGTCTATTAATAAGCTCTCTGACATAGGAGTTACTAATAGCCCCCTCTGCAGAGCCTGCATGCAGGAGCCGAGACAGCAGCTCATCTGCCGGTCGATTCTACAGACATGTCGAAGAGAAGTGACCACGAGGTGGGCTGTCAATCCATATTAAGATGTCTCGTGATCACAAAGTTAGCTGTCATTCCATCTTGATTATATGGATTGTCAGCTCACTTCGTGATCACTTCACCCAAGCGTTCACTTCGACACGTTTACAGAATTGACCAGCTGTAAACATGTCGAAGTGAAAACTTAGGCGAAGTGGACGACAAGTGAGCTGTCAAACGATACAAACAAGATGAAATGATAGCTCACTTGTCGTTCACTGCACCTAAGTGAGATGTCGACAAAAAGACCGGCTAGCGGTTGTCTCGCGGGCAAAATAAGTATGGCAGTAGTACTTCCCGACGAGCCTGGTATGGCTGGCAATAGATAAGAAACTTTACCCAATAAAAACCCATACAAAATCCATCAGAAACGTGATAACCCATAAGGCAATTATCATAGAATGTTAATTAGCAACCCATAATAAATTGATACGGCTGTTTGTCTGCCCGTGTGACTGATTGGGGAGCCGATACAATTTATGAGCCAATGTGGTCAAATGACCAGTCGATCGCAGATAAACTATTTATGTTTGTAGAGTAGATATTTTGAATAGATGTGACTATTGGAAATTCTTTTGAATGAGTTTTAAACCCATCGCAACGTGAAACTACACCTCGCGATGATGACCAAATCAGGGTGTATATGATGACAATTTATTGCAAAGAGGTTTCAACCTCAATAGTGACTATACCAGGTTTAACAGGTAAAAAAACCGGACAAGTGCGAGTCTGACACGTGCACCGAGGGATCCGATTCAGATCCTATAAGGGTTCCGTTTTTACCCTAAAAATATGAACACAGGAATGTAAGGAGTAACTTACATTCCTGTCTTCATAACTCGATAAAATGTTCTGATCAAATTTTTTTTTGAGCGAAACAATGCAAAACCTTGTTTCAGGTTTTGTATGTGATCTGAAATACACTGCAGATCATTCTATTGATACTATTAGCCACTATTATTATCAATTAGTGGCTAATAGAATAGTATTTGATAGAAAGATAGTAGTAGATAGAGTTCATCATCATCATAACAGCCAAAAGACGTCCACTGCTGAACATAAGCCTCCCCCAAAAAAGAGGGGGGTTGCCATAATCACCACGCTTGGCAGACGGGTGAGCGATTGCAGTGTAGCTAGAGTTAACCAAGGTTAACTCGTGTTCAGTAAGCTTTCGGTTGCCACTTGAGAGCCTTCTTGTGGAAACCAAGACCCATGCGCGTGCAGTAGGCTACAGTAAGGGTAGGCCCATACATAAAAAATAAATTCGCATCGTCAGTATAGATTTAAACCCTGAATAATGTGGTGAGTTTTTTTTTTGGCATTATGTATGGGCCACTCTTACTGTAGCCTACTGCACGCCCATGCCATGACCTATGATCAAACCAAGGAACCTATGCTCAGCTGTCAAGTTTGCAACCATAAAGTTCTACCACTGATAGGTAGAAAATACAGTCTAATCACCCAAATACCTCATCTGTATCGGCACCTTATCAGCGGCAGGTGTATGCGATTATGTTAATAACCAAACCATTAATTAAAGCAGTCGATACTAGTTTGTAAACGACACCGGTCGCCTTGTCCCCGGCTATCGCAACATTATCGAGATTTCCGATAATTTATTAAATTGGTCTATTTTAAGTTCAAAGTCCGTTTTATTGGACTCGGAAGACGTGTTTTGATAAGGTAAATTCACTGTATGGATATTGAGAATAATAGATAGTACTACATGTTATTTGCCTATCATGGTATTGAAAAGCTAATGGAGCTTGGCCGGAGATCAGGAACTTTATCGTCAACTCTGCACGGTCCCTGGAGTTGTGGTGATGTCCCAGTGCAGCCGGATATCGCTGAAGGAGGAGGGAGCCCAGAAGCGGGCAAAGAACAGGGAGTCCAGAAGTGAGGCACGCTAGATGGGTCGCGAATGTCATGCGTAGCAGTTCTCGCGGACCACGCATCAAGGCGAAAGTAGGTGCACAAACGACTTTTTAGTGGGTGCAAACCCCACATAACCACGCCGTCTCCACGGACGGTGACCACATGCGTTAGGCATTCTCTTCGCTCAAAAAAAAAGCAGGACACCTGGCAAGGCGCGGTGATGATAGGAGGCGGTGACCGAGTGGCGCCCGCAGTATGGAAGAAGTGTTGGTCGTCCGGCAGCAAGATGAGCAGAAGACATTATTGCCATTTCGGGTAGAACCTGTATGAGGGTGGCACAGGAACGTGGGGATTGGCGCAAGTAAAGAGTCGCCTAAGTTCAGCAGAGTGGAAATTTGGGCTGTGGATGATGATGATGATGGTTTTGTAAGGATCTCTTTTCCGCTGGCTTATGGAATAACAATAAAGATCTGTCAAGCCAATAAACTAAAGGAGACATCCACAAATGGTCATTATTGTTGAATTTTATTCCATGGCTATTTTTTTTTTAAGGATGTGACATCATCAAATGACTTCTTCCGCTCTGGGTGGAGCAGAAGGGCGTCAGACTCTTACTGATTAAAACCCATCCGTGTTCCTTCTAAAGCCCTTTGCGTTCCAGGGCCGCGGTGAATCTTTCGAACAAATTCCGCAACCCTGGCAGGCTCTGGCCCTAGCAGGCCCCGTCTTCTATGCTGACATCTCTTTATTCCATAGCTTGCACTCTGCATTTCTATAACCGTCATACACCGTTGACGAAACATGTAAATAAATTATTACTAGTTTTTCCACGCGACTTCGCTCGTGTATATGTTATATATAACGGACTATTGTCTTCAGAGCTCCATCTATATCTGTACCAAAATTAATCAAAAACGATCCGGCAATTTAGGGGGAAAATGTAACAATAGAACTCACTTTCGCATTTATAATGTAAGTTAGAATCCGAAGGTCCGGTTTACTTTGGGCGATCAGCCCTCACTTTCATACTACATAAGCTCGTGCTGACTTCAACAAAGACATTATAATACTATAGTTTAAATAACCCGTAACAGATTGTAAGAATTTCTCCATCACCCCCAGATCTGAATATAAACGATTGTAAATACCTCTTTGATACGCAAAACAAAAAGTTAAAAATAAAAAGTTTCGAACACAAAATGTCACACTTGTGCACTTACGATTGTGAACAGTATCGGCGAGCGCATTAATTTGCGCCCAAAATGGAGTAGCGAGCATTAATTGTAGGGTTACCTTACTTCAGAAAAAATATGGATATATGTTACCTATACGAATATATGACAAACATGGACGCCACCACCAAGGAGACAGCTCGCCAATAGAAGTAGATATCGAAGCCATATCGTAGAATTGGCCATTTTACTAAGGATAAGCCAAATTGTTGGCCTCTATCTGCACGGGTTAAAAGAATCTTGGAGGAAGGAATTTGACGTTCAAAAGTGCCTTTGGTCTAGTTGAAATAAACGAACTGACTTTGACTTTTCAAAGTCGAAGTCAATTCATTCACTTAATAAGAATGGGGGTGGTAAAAATGGGTACTTTGCTCGCTCACTCTAGGTCCCAATATCCCATTCGAACCTAACCTCTCCGTGTCGGGGTGCCTTAAGTTCCCTAAAACCTAAACTCGTGCACATAAACAAATGGCCATTTCTACGATATGCATACAATAAGCACACCAACTAAGCTCAAATTAAATCAAACCTATTAGCAACGCCAAGAACACTCGTAGAAAGTAGGGTACAATTCGGAGTTCCTAGAGTTCTCAAGAAATGAGACAGTATGGTCACCTTACAAGTACCGTATCGCTCAAATCTTGGGTGCCATACGGCAATATAGCGCTACCGTTTCACGGCATTTTATTAAAACTGTATGAACACTTGGAAATTCGAGCGGATCGGTATTTTGCGCAAGATATCATCTATTAGGGGGTGTCTATATTGGTTGATGGTATATGGACTATCTCATCATCATCACCATATCAGCCGAAAGACGTTCACTGCTGGACATAAACCTGCCTCAAGGGGGGGTTGCCATAATCGCCACGCTTGGCAGGCGGGTTGGCAATCGCAGTGTAGGTTTTGCAATGCACAAAGAATGCTGCTGCCCATTCTCTGGTGAGTCCCTTAGTCGCCTCTTACGACACCCACGAGAAGTGATGGGATGGTGCTACTCTTTTACGTCCTACACCATACAGAAGGCACTATCTAGTAGGTTTTAACTGAAATCTTAAGAAACACTATATAGATGATTATTTGGAGTTATTTGCTGTGTGCATCGTTTTACGCCACAGTATTTTAAAAATTTAGTTTATTTTTGTGCCGTACCTAACTAAGTAAAATAACCTACCTCATTTATTCAAATTCACTGATTTGGAATAAGAAGCATATCTGTGAAAACCACGGTAAAGTTAAAAAGCCTTTTTGTGAGCGGGACAAAGTTGGTGTAAAGATCTGATGACGTTTGCGGGCCAAACTATCCAAAGATCGCTCATGGTAGGGAGGTATAGAAAGAAACAGGGGAGGCCTTTGCCCAGCGGGACGAAAATTAGGCTAGAAAAAAAATCATTTGCATCTTATCCCCCCCCTCCTATCCCTCCTCCTCCTATCTTCAGCCCCCTTCTGTGACACTGGGTTCAAAAACAAGTGCGTGTGCCCGGGGCCCCAGAGGGTGGTTAATACTTAAATTAATTTCTAAATGTAACTAACACAGTTTTTAAGTTGTACTACTAACAATATTATGGGCCTAAAAATGTCTGAAATAAAGAGATTTTTTTTTTATTGCCAAAGATTAAAATCAAGTTGAATCAAACAGGATAGCACACCACCACATAAAGCTACATAAATCTGTCAAATTTCATTAATAGATTTTCAACTTTATCACTAAAGTATTAGGTTCAAGGTTAATTGGGAAAATTTGACAGTTTCGGGTAGCTTCATGTGCTGGCGCTGAACATGAACTTTTTTAATCACTGTCAACTAACAAAAGTTTTTATGGTGTACAAACATTTATTATAGATTTATGTACAAAAAATAACTAACTAAAAATGGTCTAAAATATCATCGAAAAATTCCTCCGCATCGCTGGCCACTGGTAAAGTACCCAAAAGGCTGGCAGCATTGCCACGTTGTATGGCAATGCTTATACTTTGTCCGAGGTAAAAGCCAGCCCTTGGGTCACGCGAAGTGTCAACTAAACGTCTTGACCCAAGGGTGTTCCCTTGGGATAATTAAGTCTGGAATAACGCATAGGGTGTTCCCTATGTGTTATTCCAGACTATAATCTACCACTGTGCCAAATTTCATCAAAATCCATTCAGTAGTTTTTGCGTGAAAGAGTAACAAACATCCATCCATCCATCCATTCTTACAAACTTTCGCGTTTAAAATATTAGTAGGATTTATTTACTTTTATTTATTTGTATAAAAAATCCACCTTGTGAACAGAGCTCTACAAAATGCTGTCGTTAGTATCAATCTGTATCTTTCACACTAAAATCCGGCTCAGTCGGAATCGCACTAATTTCTCGAATTTCTATCGAAGTAACGATTAATTTTGTTTGATAGTGCTATTTATTATGCAGTCCTGGAATCCGTTTTGGATCTGTTTTTCGTTGAAATTGATCGATCCAGGTGGCATGCTTTTAGGGTTCCGTACCAACGCGACCCTATTACTTAAACTCCGTTGTTCGTCTGTCTCTCTGTCTGTCCCTCTGTCACCAGGCTGTATCTCATGAACCGTGATAGTTAGACAGTTAAAATTTTCACAGATGATGTATTTCTGTTGCCGTTATAACAACAAATACTATTAAACAGAATAAAATAAATATTTAAGGGGGTCCTATACAATAGACATGACTTTTTTGCCGTTTTTATAGATAATGGTACGGAACCCTTCGTGCGCGAGTCCGACTCGCACTTGGCTGGCTTTTCTTATTTGCAACATTGCAAGGCAATTCACAAATAACGTATGCGTTCATGAAGTGACTAGGCTATGTATGTAGTTTCAAACGTGGCACTGCCATATTTCTATGTAATCACTATTCATAATCATAACTCAACACAACTAAATGACCAAAGACTCTAAAAATTGGTCTTCCCTTTTTTTCGTGAGACACATTTAATGTTTTTTTTTTTAATGACCATGCCACTTTTTACCTGTTACGTCAAATTAATATTTTTCTATTTTTAATATAAAAGACTTTTTACTAAATAAATAACGAAATAATAAAAACTGGCCAATAATAATAGCCACACGGATCGGTCTTCAAAGGTTAAGCAACACTTGCCGAGGTTGGTCTGTGGATGGGTGACCATCTTGACATACCCGGTCTTTGGTCCCGGCTATCATTTGTAGATCTTTGGCAGTCATTACGGATTGTCAGAAGCCAGATAATCTGACACAAGTCTTGTTAAGAAGTTCCGTGTTACCCAATTAATGGGTTGTGGAGGTCTGGTTGGCAGTCACTCCACGTAAAATACTGGTATTCAGCTGACTGCTTCCAGTTTGACTGGAAGCCGACCCCAATATAGTTGGGAAAAGGCTAGGTAGATGATTCGAAGCAGCCTGATCCAACTTGGCCAAAAGACTATTAATGTTACTGAGATTGAACGCCCCAAAACCAGTAAATGTAGACCAGACCTGGCTCAGAACTAAAGGTCACTTTTTTTTTTTAAGGATGGGAAATCATCAAATGACTTCTTCCGGTCTGGGTGGAGCGGAAGAAGTCCATCCGTGTTCCTTCTAAATCCCTTTGCGTTCCAGGGCCGCGGGGACTCTTTCGAACAAATTCCGCAACCCTGCCAGGCTCTGGCCCTAGCGGACTTCGTCTCCTATGCTGACATCTCTTTGAGGCGCGCGTGGAACATAACGCGCCATTGACCCGATCCTGGGGCACTGGACCAGTATGCACAGCTGCAGGTCTGGTGCAGCGGGAAGCGGACAAAGTTATAGGTATTTGAAATAGTTTAATTTTTGTTTAAGTTTTACGTTATTTCATTTGTTGTGATGAGATAAGTTTACTAACATAGTTTTATGTGGTACTGACAACAATATGAATATTTTGTGTTCGATATAAATAAATAATAATAATAAAAACTGTTAAATAAATAAAGTTCACTTACATCGCCAAGATTGTCATACAATTCTTAAGCAGACAACAATAGAGTAAACAATACTCCAGCCGATTGAATTCTCGAAACACAGAAAGCGCTTTACACACAGCTAAGTCGCAATAACTCACAGAAAACATCTCCTAATTTATCAGGACCGCATAAATTTATGCGCAAGAGTTCTCGCCTTGCAATCGAACATTTAGCCTTTTTATCGAGGTTTGATTTAGGGTTTACTGGCAAGCCAATCCCTCAAGTCGATATGTACTGAGACGTGATCGGGTGGCTGTATTCTGGTGTGGACAATATTATTTTGGAGAGAAGTCGGATTCGGGAAATATTGTGCTCTTTGTACATGGTTAGCTATGCAGAGTAAGAGCCCGCGACAGACCTTCGTTATTTAATAAAAACTGAAAGTTTCTCTTTCCAGGGTGACAGCTTCCTGCATACCAAATTTTATCAAAATTGGTCCAGCCGTTTGTGCGTGAAGAAGTTACAAACATACACACACACACCCACCAACTTTCTATAATATTAGTGTGACGAAGGTCTGATCATCGCGGACTCTTAAGTGTCTCGAAAGTGTAAGTGTAGTGGCGATTAAGACTGTCAAAATGCCAATATGTGGTAGATTTTGGTCGATCACATACACTTAGTGCTTTTAACAAGCGCTATCGTCACGCTTTTGTTGATGATGAATGAACTTCTTGACTCAACAATGCAAGATGGTCTCCATATGTGTTTGCACTACTACCGCTTCTATGCATACGGTGGAGGTTTGCCCTGCTTGGGCTGAACACCGCCGTGTCCTCGTGGAGGCGATCGGCGGCGGCGACCTCTTGCGTTCGGCCCTGGTTAAATCCATGGTCCGGAGCGAGGAGGCTCGGGAAGTCCTTCTGCGAAGCAGTCATACTAGCGAAGGAGAAAGCGGGTCGCGCGAGGGAAAGGCAAGGCCTTCGCCCCGACCGCCGCTACAGAAGAAGACGCCCCGGGCGTAAGGAGTCGCAAGGCGATCCCCGGCGGATGGCGCATTGTGTTCCACGCGCGCCTCAAAAAGATGTCAGCATAGGAATCGGGGCACCCGGAGCCTGCCAGGGTTGTGGAATTTGTTCGAAAGAGTCACCGCGGCCCCGAAACGCAAAGGGCTTTAGAAGAAACACGGATGGGATTTAGTCAGTAAGAGTTTGACACGCCCTTCCGCTCCACCCGGAGCGGAAGAAGTGATTTGATGATTTCCCATCCTTAATTACACGAAAATTATGATGA
This sequence comes from Mamestra brassicae, assembly GCA_905163435.1. Taxonomy (NCBI): domain Eukaryota; kingdom Metazoa; phylum Arthropoda; class Insecta; order Lepidoptera; family Noctuidae; genus Mamestra; species Mamestra brassicae. The sequence goes on along the minus strand of LR991008.1, from coordinate 1,613,692 downwards.
GCCTTGTAACAGTCAAACCAGCTCACCATCTCTTGGCTCTAATCTAATGTTATGCAGTGCCACAGAGAGCTGTGTGAATGTGAAAAATACTACATTGTTTGAAATATTTTAGACTGACTTCTTTTTGCCGCTATTAGAACGTCAATTAACTACGATGTCTAAACATATTATTGAATATTGTGAAGTTTTTGTTTATATAATTGTTGGCTTAGATAAGAAAATAAACTAAAGTAGCATTTCCGCCCCGACCCTTGCTCGAGCCAGCCCACGCCGCAGAGCCTGTAGTCTTAAATTCGTCCCCTAATAATAATTCTAGTTCGATCCAGCCCGTTCCTAGCTGTCCTCCCCCCAGTGACGCCCTAAGCCGAGGCCCGTATCCCACAGGGGGCACCCTTAGCTTGTAGTCTCTTAGTTTGTAAGTTTTTTATAAGCCCTGGCTGGAGGCTTTAATGTTTATATTAAGGCCACCGCAAGCCCGGTTAAGCAGTCGACAACCTAATAGGTTGAACTGCGAGACGCCACTCACAAAAAAATAAAAATAAAGAAGCATAATAATCAAGTTATTAATACTACACATTTCGCGGTAGTCATTGATTGGAAAATTAATGAATAAATTCTAAGAAAAAAAAGCAGTAGATCCGCTAAATTAAAATAGTTCAATATTATAGGTATTTTAATAGCCTGTTCTAAAATAATTAAATTGTTAATAATATCAACATACTAGTTTGATATTGGACATAAAAATTAATGTGTCGTATATAGATCGTTTATTTACATAATTATCTCAAGAATATCTAAATTGTTGTGTTTTATTTAAAAGAAGAAAGCAAGGAAACAAATTGGGTTGCATTTTTAGCGTTATATAACGTGTAACCGAATAAACGCAATACCTCTTAAGGGGTCACTATACCCATCATTATGAACATCTTTTACTATGGGACCAACACAGAAATCCCCAAAAAAAATCGACTCCCCCATACATTTCTGCGCGCAGAACTCGACAAAATGTACTGAACAACAGATTTTTTTTCGCGATTTCGGGGTTGTTCCCATAGTAAAAATATTGTTCATAATGATGAGTACAATGACCCCTTAAGAGGTATTGCGTTTATTCTGTTACACGTTGTATAAGTAGTAACCAGAGGATCGATTCTACACTTTTTTAAACAACGATCGCATTCGCGTGTCAGGCGCATACTGTCAAAAATGACTCAATTTCCATACAATCTCACAGATTGCGACTGAGATGCGAAAGTTGTTTAAGCGGAAGGAAGTGTCAGACTCTTACTGACTAAAACCCATCCATGTTCCTCCAAGTGCCTTTTGCGTTCCAGGTTCGCGGTGACTCATTCGAACAAATTCCGTAACCCTGGTAGGCTCTAGCCCTAACGGGCTCCATCTACTATGCTGAAATCTCTTCGAAGCGCTCGTGGTACACAACGCTTCGTCGACGTGGGCCTGGTTCTAATCGGATGGTGAGTCATCCAACGCTCGCCGTGCTCATCTGTGCTCACTACCACGTTCTGGACTTGCTCGGTAAAAAAAAAACGATGTTTGCCTCTCCCGGAGCCACTTACTCTTTCTATGCGACAGATTTTGAAACGGTTTTTTCGAATAGATGACGAGGAAGTTTATTGTATATAATTTGCAACCATACAAAGCCGGGGCAGGTCGCTAGTATCTTCTAAACAAAACAATAACATCTTAAAACACTTTTCACAAATCCAGAATACCCCCGTCCACCGTCCGTAGGTGTAACAGGGCCAGCTAAAATTATAGCTCGCATATCGAATCCCCGTGTTTTGTCTGTTGGTTCGCATGTCTGTTTGTTCGTTTGTCCCGTGCGCGCTGTTCAAGAACTATCGGCAATTAATCTTGCACTATGGGTTCTGTATATTTTTCGTTTTTGTGTGGGATAGGGACACAGGGTTATGTTTTACATATTGCTTAGCTGTCGTCACGTTTTGGTATCGTCAGTTGGCAGTTGAGTGATTTATTTTGCGGGTTTTGCGCAATTTGGTTTGCATTGTGGGTTATGCGAGGAAACTCATGCCGTTGTCTTAAACTCGTCGGCAGAAACTACAATAGTTTTTTTTTTTTGAGTTGCGTCTCGCAGTTCAACCTATGAGGTTGTCGACTACTTAACCGGACTTGCCTGTAGTGGCCTTAATGTAAACATTAAAGCCTCTAGCCAGGGCTTATAAAAAACTTACAAACTAAGCGACTACACGCTAAGGGCACCCCCTGTGGGGTACGGGCCTCGCGTTAGGGCATCGCAGGGGGGAGGACAGCTAGAGACGGGCTGGATCGAACTAGGGACGGGCTGGATCGAACTAGGGACGGGCTGGATCGAACTAGGGACGGGCTGGATCGAACTAAGGACGGGCTGGATCGAACTAGGGACAGGCTGGATCGAACTAGGAACTACATGTAGTGCATGGGCATTCTACTTTGTAATTTTGCTTTCACCTTTTTCTTTAAGTAAATACCATAACATTATGCTCGTGTCCGTACTACCGGGTAGGAAGGTCTGTTTAGCACATCCATATTCGACCAGTTTTATTTAGGTGGAGTCAGAAGTAACAAGAGTCACGCCTACATGAGATTTATAGATTTATAGACCTGGGTCTATAAGTCTATCTATCTATGGACTCGGAAGATCTTTCTGGAAAAACTCGAGAACTTCTTCCACGAAATAGAACCACAGCCCATCATTTGCGCTTGCGCACACTATTCGATTGATGCAGTTCAAAATCAAAAGTAATTTATTCAAATTAGGCTGAAAATCAGAACTTTTTGAACGTCAAAATTTACATAAAGACGGTATCCCAAATCGCCCGCCCGTCACCACTTCCTATTTTTATAGCTGTGTAGAAGAATTGGCGCTACAAACTTTTATTTATTATATAGCACGCTGGCCTAAAAGTAACATGTTCATGTTCACCCTTGACTTAAAGATCCCAAGGTTGTAGCTATCAGAAAACACAGACTCCGGCAGGGAATTCTACTCCTTAGCTGTACACACAGTGAATTAATTCCCAATAGTTTTATCTATCGCCGTACGTCTTTGAGTCCGATGATGACACAGGCTTGGCGGAGTTAAAGTGTTCAATTCAAGTCATCATCTGCCTAGCCTTTTCCCAACTGTAATGGGGTGTGTTACGTGGAGCAACTGCTTATCTGACCTCCACAATCCAATGACAGATGTACTGGCTACTGATAATCCGTAAAGACTGCCAAAGATCTACAAATTACAGTCGGGACTATAGAGGTATGCGGTACAGAGCCTAAAATCCCGCAAACCTCAATTGAAAAGGGGAGGATCCTCCGACCAGACGGTTGTTGTGTCTGGTGGGAGTTGATATTCGGACTTTTGTATATGTTCAAATCGCACGGTGAACTTTGCTTGCACGATGCAGGATTTCATTGGTAGTTGGGATGGCGTTACGGTTATTTTTGTTGCCGTACAAATATCGCTTCTTAGTTTTTCATGTGGCGGCAATGATACCGCAACAGGACCAACGGTTCAACGTTCTTTCAAAGGAAAGAACGTTTTCGTGTTTCTGCGCCTCGGAAGGAACGTTAAACCGGCGGTGTCTCAGTATATTCGTACAGTCACCCATCCATAGAACTACCTAAGCAAACGTTGCTTAACCTTAACCTTTTGAACGCGATTATACGTGACAAGCAAGCGCGGGCTCTGTACACCAAACGTCACAAGTATGTGACAGAAAATACGGCGAATTTGTGGCTTGGCGTCGGGGGTACGCCGATACGTTTATGCTCTGGCGTTCAAAAGATCGACCCGTCCGGCTATTAATATTAAGCCACGAGCTCCTCAAACCAAGTCCGTAGTCCGAAAGGTACATCATCAAAAATATAAAACTGCCCACTCAAAGTGATCATGCCCATCAAATAATTCCGATCTCACAGCTCATACGGCTAGGCACTGACGCCATTACTCATCCATTAGAGTACGATTACACCGTTTACTGCTCAGACGGTGTCATATTCAACAATTTGACATCACACGGGTTTCCTCTATCAATTCATATCATCACTTGTTTACGCTTAATTTTGGAGGTTACCTAGCGTTGTGTACTGGCGGACAGAATTAGGGAGACACGGAAAAAAATGTTAGGCTTTTTATTTAGTAAATTTTATCAATTATTCGTTGTGATAACTTATTGGCGAAAATTAGTACTCCTTTTTTAACATATATGTACTTACATTTCAACGTCTATAACTATTAATCACCAGTGTTTTGCAACTTCGCAAAAAATAATAGTTTAAAAAAACTAAAAAAACACGCTTTCATAGAAAAATCCAACTAAAAACAGAAAATAAAATTTAATAAATTTGATTAAGAATAGTGTAAAAAAAAGAAATTAATGTACATTATTGTAATAAAAAAGCGTGGGGTGCATAGTGTCAATAGTTTTAAACATTTTATTGACAGATAATGAGTAGAAGAATCATCACTTTGATAATATCTTAAAAAGCACTTTAAATGCACCCCACGCTTTTTAACAATAATGTACATTCATTTCTTTATTTTACACTATTCTTTATCAAATTTATTAAATTTTATTTTCTGTTTTTTAGTTGGATTTTTCTATAAAAGCGTGTTTTTTTAGTTTTTTTTAACTATTATTTATTTTAATTTTTTGTTAAAGGTTAGTTAAATAGAATATGTGTTTTTGTGAACAATAAAAATTGTGTATTTATGGATAATGTTTTGCTTTGTTAGAATATTTTTTAATTTTAATTAATTAATCGTGGCGAATCTAATAACGATAATCGGATTTTTTAATTGAATTCTTGCATTGTCATCGATCCTTGACAGGTGTGCAAAGTTTGAACTAAATCTGATCGTTCAAAGTAGGGCAAAATCGAGCTCAAAAGGGTTGGTTACAGACAGACATACAAACATACAGGTGAAGCTAATAAAAGCGTGTTAAAAACATGTAACAATTATTGAAAATATGTATGTGGTTCATAGTTTTTAGTTAAGTTATTTTTCTATTAAGTATGTAATTGTGTGCGTCTTTTCGGGGGGAATAAATGGGTTTTATTTCTTTATTTTCTTCTTAGACAATTAAAACGCCCCTTTTAAAGAGATATGTCATATAAAAAAACTTTCGACACAAGATACTTTAAACAATACTTATCTAAACAAACAATTAATTCGCCAGCACACGATCCGCCAGTGTACAGATAAGCAGCAAATACCAGTCGGCTATAAAATTGATTGCGAACTAACTGGGCATCCTGCGAGTTGCGCCTACGCATCAGCCCACTACACTGTCGATTCAATGAATTTATTCATATGTTATTGGCCTATTTTGTTTTCGGATTTGGGAGGAGAATTCGTCATTGTTGGGAACTGAGGAGGTCGTTGTGAGATGCTGATGATCTTGGGATTTAGAGATTTAGGAAATCGTTGGGATTTGGAAATTTTTATTTCAAGTTCTGTAAATGTGAGGACCATGGACCATTACGTTAATAGATAGTTTCCTTGTTTGACATGAAATAGCAGGAGCAGTTGAGGGTGTGTCATGCTCACTCCAATGTCTCGCTGATGGTGGCGCGTGTATCGGATCATTCGATTCCCTTCAAAATGGTTGAGCTGAATGGTGCTGATGCACGCGTCATGTTCGTGAACGGGCGCCGTCAGTGGAGACTGGTCATCCCTTAGTTGCCACTGCCTCATTTTAATATTTCATACTATAAATTGTTTTTTCTTTCTTTACATTGTTCTCATATATAGAAGCAACAAAGTTAATGTAACCAGGATTTTTGTAAACATAAAATGATTTAAAAGAGTGTCCGTGGAGGTTCTTGCACGTTCTTCTCCATAGAGATCTACGCTTCCGAACGTGCAAATAGCTTCATGTTTTTGACGGACTGACTTTGACAATTCAAAAGTAATAATAATAATAATGTTAATGATAATGGTTTATTTGAAATAAATGCTTTGACTTTGACTTTGGTGAAGATTTAGGAAATCGTTAAACAAATTAAACTTTAGGTTCCCAATAAAAACATTGACTGGTAATGACGTCCTAGGTACTTTACTCGTTTATTATTGTTTCTAATTATTACTGGGCAGTGTTTGACCACATTTTACGTTTACCATTGTTTTTGAAACTTGTAAGAACTTCATTTTTAACCGACTTAAAAAAAGAGGAGTTTCTCAATTCGGTTGTTTTTTGTGTTTGTTACCTCATAATTCCGTCATTTTAGAATCGATTTGAAAAAAAATATCTATCATATGAAAGGATATACGTTACGACTGGTCCCATAGAAATTTAATCAAAATCGGTTCAGTAGTTTGTTTTTCCAATCAATATATCTGGAGGAAATAGAAATTCCAGTGGTGTTGTTAGGTGTGGGGTACCACTAAAAAGTGTTAAATAAAAAACACTACAAAGTATAAAATAACTTTCTCGAAATTAAAGTTTTTTTATACTTTGTAGTGTTTTTTTTTATTTGGAAGTCGGTTGTATTTTTTTTACTACAGGATAACAGCATCAAAAATTGAAAAGGTGCATTAGAAGTCGTATGTAAAATAGGTGAGGAATTCAGCTTAAAAAGAAGCGGTAATAAAACAGGAATACATAAAAGTAACGTTAAAAGTCCACGGTTCACGAAGTCCACGAGTATATTGATTGATAGCAATTTGACATGGAAACCGCATGCCGATGACGTTTGTAAGAAATTAAGTAAATTAGCCTATGTTCGGAAAACCTATCGCATAAAATTACACGAAATGAAAATCTTACATCACTGTAAACCAATAATGACTACAAAAATGACGATTGACGAAAAAACGAGCCCATCCGTCATGTTTAAGATCGTGTATACAAGTCGCATAACATACACATGAAATTGATGACCACTCCGCAGAAGGAAGCAAGAAAGGGAATAAATCACGATAATTGGGATCGAACATTAACTTTATTTATCTTCCCTGTGAAGTGATACATGTAATGCAGTAATGCACTTATTTGTCAACGCGGTCATTTGTCACAAGTTGTACTTTTTACGCTATAGTTTTGTCAGATTATCGTCAGGGTTTTCTGAGAGAGATTGTGTTCGAAAATACTAATTTTTTTTATCATCAAATGACTTCTTCTGCTCTGGGTGGAGCGGAAGGGCGTGTCAGACTTTTACTGCCTAAAACCTATCCGTGTTCCTTTTTAAGTCCTTTGTGTTCTAGGGCCGCGGTGACTCTTTCGAACAAATTCCGTAACCCTTTGCAAACTTTGGCTCTAGTGGGCCCCGTCTCCTATATTGACATATCTTTGAGGAGCGCGTGGAACTCAACGCGCCATCGACCCGGGCCTGGTTGTGACCGGACAGCGAGCCACCCAACGCTCGCCGTCCGCAGGCCCACGCCTACGGTAGCTGGGGATCACCTTGCGACTCCTGACGCCCGGGGCGTCTTCTGTAGCGGCGGTTGAGGCTAAGATCTTGTTTCTTCCTCGCGCGGCCCGCTTCTCCGTCTGAAAACACTTGCATATCAAATAAGGCTTTTTGTAACTGCTATGCCAATCAAGCTTTTATTACTGTTATTGGTAGGCTTGCGTTAGACCATAATGAAGTTATGGAAAGTGATGATATGGTCGACGATGAAGAACGCTTGCCTAGAAGTAATCTATTCACTCTTGACTTAAAGAGTCTCATGTATGTGGAAACACAGACTCTGGCGGGCATTTCCAGGTAAAATAGTGTGAAAAGAACAGTTGATTGAAATGATGATATAACGTGTGTTTTTTAGTAGTTTTTCTCGGGTTAATTCAGAGATTAAACGAAACCCATGATAGTGAGCAAAAATGTAGCTTTTTAATCAATATTTTTTTTTTCGGGAACGGATCAGATACCTAATCTAGAGATTACCTTTTACAAACTTATAGTCAAACAATTAGCTTAGGATCAATATAACCCAAAAAACACTCAATAAAGCAAGACAACAAAGAAATCAATAACCAGTGTTGTCTCTATTGGACAATAAAGCAGTAATTCACCTTTGAACTAACAATTTGTAGCACCTGCCGTAATAAATTCTGTGTTTTTCCCTTAATCGGGCTTTACGCGTGAGGCCAAGAATTCTGTACATACCACTAATTTTATAATTCGGCATGACGAACGAGATCTCAAAACACCTCCGTCCCCGTATCAATACTCGGTTATCGGGGATCAGGGAGACACCGAAACTCATTGATTTATATGAGAAATCATCTTAAAAGTTCAAAGAAATTCAAACTTTACGAAGTCATGGTTAAGTTTGCTTTCGTTTGACAGCTGTCAAGGAACTTAAATTTCTTGCGTTTGAAGTAGTTTTAACTGTGTCGTTTGCAGTTTAAGGTTGTGTTTCGTTTGACTTGATTTAAGATGGCATACCACCAAAGACGAATACGCCACTTTCGAGTGATTTATACCCGATACGGCGTATTAAATGTTTTGTTTTCGTTTTTATAAAATGTAAAAATCTGTTATTTATGATACCAAAATCGAGAGGTCCCGATTAAATTATGTCCGATACTATTTAGATTTATAGCGTCTTGATGTTTTGTGCTTCTTCTGATTTGTAAGATTTTTTTGTTTTGCGGGTTTAAATGGTGTAGTATGTTTTTTTGAACCGCATTGTATAGTGACAGATTTTTGATTGAGGTTTTTAAATGATATTTTTTAAAGAATTATAATCTAATTACGCGAACTATAATTTTTGAAGTGACGACTTTACATTTGTGTAAGTCGTCACTTTATATAAAGTAACTTTACTTTATTTAAACCCAAAATGTTTTTTGTTTACTAAAATGACGTAAGTCAAGAATTGAAATATTATGTTTTTTAATTTGATTAAAGGGCTTTGTCGCTTAGCGACCATATCGCCCAGATTTGAAACTTTGATCGAGTCAAATCGTCTTTGACTCTAACGTTAAATAATAAAAATCATGCCTAAAATAGCTTGCTTCGTATAGCACAGCAATAACAAATAGTCCGTTAACTTATTGCTTGAATAATACAAGAAACAAAACGGAATATTACTCCGTCATTACACCTCAAAACAATGTAGCTAATCAAACGAAAGTAACATATCCAAACAGCATTGAAGATCTGTTTACAATAACAATAACAACGAATAAAAATAGCCATATTACTAACAGGATTTATATAAAACAACTAGCACCGTATAAACGGCTAAAAATAGATATATTACTAACAGAATTAATACGGAAGCGAACAATAAATGAAAGTTTTTCAAAACGCCATAACGTGCGCCTGCGCATCGACAAAGCAAACGAGTGTAGCGGCAACATGCTTGATTAAACACACATTCGGTGCACGGCCGATGCCTTAATTAGAACTGGGAATAGAGATGGGGTGGTGGTATATCGATATGGAATGTCGATATCGATGATTTGTCATGACTAAGATTAAAGTCGAAAAAAAAAAAAATCAAATTCCTACGTGGACACTTATAGAAGGTTAGGAGGTCACACAACATAACGCGTGTACACTAGAGGCTTAGGCAAAGGTATTCAGTAGATGTGTTGACAATTTTTATTTAAAGACTCGTGGACGTCACGTGTTTTCACCCGCGTAGTTCCCGTTCCCGTGAGAGTACGGGGATAAAATATAGCCTATGTTACTTGCTGATAATGTAGCTATCCATTGCTGAACGAATTTTTCAAATCGGTCCAGTAGTTTTTAAGTTTATTCGTTACATACAAAAATACAAATCTTTCCTCTTTATAATATTAGTATAGATAATTATAGATAACGTAAGGAAACTCTGTTCAGGACATTTTGTGATCAAATTATACCGTACAAAAAGAAACAAAATTAGTGACTTATGCAGGTGGGTACAAGGCTGAATATCAAGATATCAAGGTAATGGAATTGTCCTAGTATTTTTTTTCCGCAACGTTATTTTACAAAGTTCATGTTTAAAACAAATAAAAAACCTTAAAAAAGGTAAAATGTTAAATAAATAAAACTCTGGTTTTACCTTACCTATACATATTAAATTTCTTAAGACTTACATTACTGTACAAACACTATGGTAACAGTATGTTTGTTTGGATGAACGCGCTCTCAAAAACAACTGGTTCGAATTGAAAAAATATTTTAGTGTTGGATAGCCCATTTATCGAGGAAGGCTATATAATATCACGCTACGACCAATAGGAGCGGAGCATTAATAAAAATGTGACGCAGACGATTTTGCGCGGGTCAGCTAGTCATTTTATAAGCATACTTGCAACTCGTAACATAGTAGTAGGACTTTGCCTCAACCCCACATATCTATCGATACTGGTCGCCACACCCACACCCCATCCCTAAAGTGTTAATAGCAGTAACACCAGAGTCATTGAATATGGTCGTAATCGTAATTATTTTTAATTAATAATCAACACGCTTAGAACGGTGCACATAATTAGGATGTGGCGTGTCGATGGCCTGACGATGTTTGAACTTGTTGTTCGTGACATACGTACAGTTTGTCTTTGTTTGTATGTAGTTTTCTGCAATCTGCACCTACTGATATCTTTTACTATTTGTGTAGATGTGTACTTTTGAATGTTGATATGATCGTGTTTGACCACCATCCTCATCTGATGCAAAGCGACGACGTGGTCGACGATGGACCATGCTTGCCTAGAACTAACCCATTCACTCTTGATTTAAAGATCTCCAGGTTGTAGTTATCCGGAAACACGGCCTCCGACAAGGAATCCCACTCCTTAGCTGTATGCACAAATAAAGTATTCTCAAAATGTTTTGTGCGTATGGCTGGGATGTCCACCATATAAAGTTATTATTCAATGACTATTCAATTATTTTCTAGGCATCAGGTATCAATCAAATACAGGAAAAATAATCAGCTGTTCCCTACATTGCGCCGAGTTCATCATCATTTGTCTAGTCTTTTCCCAACTATATTGGGATCCAAGCTCAGTCAAATCAGATTCAGCTAGTCACTTTTTACGTGGAGCAGCTGCTTACCAGACCTCCACAACCCATTAACTGGGAAACACAGTAGTTCTTGGCAAGACTGGAGTCAGATTTACTGGCTTATGACAACCCGTAACGACTGCCAAAGATCTACAAATGACAGCCGGGACCAACGGCTTAACGTGATCTGCGAGGCACGGAGGAAATTCGGTATGTTAAGATGGTCACCCATCCACAGACACACCAACCAAGCCAACAGCTGACTACAACTGAACAGCTGATTTTTATCTTGCAACGTCTTGTCGGTGGTAGTGAGGGACGGCAGAAGTTCGATTCAACTGACTTATCCAAAGATCGAACGACTGAAAAAGAATAGTTCTTAATAAATTATTTTTGATTGTATTGTTAGTCAATGAAATAAAAGTGATGGGAGTAACAAATAAGGAAATTATGGAAGATTTAATGTTGATTTTATCCTTAATACTTATATATTTTTCAGTCATACAATTTCTTGGACGTCCCGTACGTCCAAGAAATTGTATGACTGAAAAATCCAAATGATCTCAATGATAAGTTTTGCCATTCATTAGAATTCCCACTTGGTCCTATGTATGGTTTGATGATGGGAAGTTCTGAGTAATACTTAGACAGGAAAACTTCACTTTATGTTCAATGAGTATTTATTTTTTGCCTACGGTCTATTCTGTAAACATTTAATCGTGAAATTCAAATAAATACTTTTTTTTCCTTTCTAATTGTCATCCACATTAATTGGATGGATAGACAGCTCACTTCATGTTCACTTCACCTTATTTTTTGTGGAGAGATTTAAAAAAAAAACGACTCTGCAATGCAATGCTTTCTTTTGAGGATGAGAAATCATCAAATGACTCCTTCCGCTCTAGGCAAATCGAAAGGGAGTGTCAGACTCTTACTGACTACAACCCATCCGTGTTAATCCTACTGCCCTTTGCGTTCCAGGACCGCGGTGACGATTTCGAATAAATTCCGCAATCCTGGCATGCTCTGGCACTAGCGGGCCCCATATATTATGCTGAAATCTCTATGAGGCGAGCGTGAACCACAAAGCGCCGTCGACACGGGCCTGGTTCTGATTGGACGGCGAGCTACCCAACGTGAGCCGTCTGCAGGCCCGCACCTACGGTGACCGGGAATCCCTCTGCAACTCCTGACGCCCAAGATGTCTCCTTCTGTTGCTGTTAGGAGTGCTTGGAAAACTCTTAGGTGGTTGGAACCTAACACTTATCTTAATTATCAGGCTACCTATTTACTATCGTTTTTTTTTACCACAACCAATCCCAAAATATTATCCCCACAAACAAACACACAACTTTCACTATCCACAATATTATTGGCCGTTGAATACTACATATCTCAGTATAAGTCTAATTTAGGAACGCGATGGACGCGACGTTCAGGTATAACGATATAAATACAAATAACGATTATATTTCTGTTCTTTCGATCGTTAATAACGTTATAACGACCGATAATAACGATAACGATAAATATAACGATATGGTGTCGTCGGGGTATCATTTATTCTTATTTGTTAGTTTGTATGTTTGTATTGGAAGTAATTTTGTCGGGTTTGAGTTTAATCTGTAAGTAATAATGCAGTTGTTGTAAATAATAAGTACTTTACTCAAACTTAAGTATCCTGATTCGATTGTAATGGTCCTTTAAATAAAAGTGCGTAACACTTTTCTATTAGTCAGGATAACATTTTCTAAAATAAAAAGTTTTTTTCCAAGAATGTATTATTCTATATAGAGGCAATCGTACCTACATATATATCTTATACCATTTTTGCATCATGTTAAATTCGGGCTTCTTCTGAACAATCTTAAAAAAGTAAAAAAAAACTTACAAAAATAATAAAAATGCGTGAGTACTACATATTAGGAGAGAAGTGGGATGGCAGGGACAAATCCAATATCCGGAAAAAACTAAAAACAATATATTACTATAACAAAATCAAAAAGATAACCCACAATAGGGATTTTGCCTGGGTTAAAAAATATTGTTTTATTTAGTCCGTCAACTAGATTATCGAAAAGTATTGGATGGGTACGTATTTTTTATTTTATCAATACAATAAAAATGACAAAGATAAAACGCATCAAAGATAAGGAGTGGGGGCTTGTAACGTCACTTTCCAGTAAAAAGTGTACTGGTAAGTGACGTCACACGAGTTTTCAACGCACTTTATCGTCTGCATTTTTTGTTTACGTGACTTAAAAAAATACGTGTCCAATATTTTTTGGAGATCCATCTGACGGACTAATTAGTTTTTTTTAGTTGAATTTCCTATTATCACTGAATTAATAAACATTACTAAGACAATACCCAACCGTCTTCCAAACACTAAAAAACACCTGTGAAAATAACAACCAACAAAAAAGAACAGGCAACGCCACGGCAAAAACTAGTGCCTCACCTTAATACGACGATAACCGTAAACTAAACCAATAGTCGTACAAAACAATAACTTAGTTCCCCAAAAGCGGCGTTTCCGAAACGAAAATCGATATTTATCGATAAAAAGATCGGTTTTTCGTTCTCGACGATCGTAAAACGGAATTTATACAAGTGTTTATTGCCATCGTAATGTATTTTAGAGTTTTTGAGACGATGAGTTTGTTAGAAACGGGGAATTTAGTAGATTAGTCGGTAAAATATTTATTGCTCAATCAGGTTATTATTGGTAGTAGCTTATCTGTGATCGGGACCAATAACTTTAATAAGAAGATTGTTTTTTGTTTAAAGGTGTTTCTGTTTTAGATATTTTGGTTGTTTTAGTAGATATCTGCTTTGCGTTTAGATGTCAGGAGATTGATATTAGGGTACCAAAACCAAAGGGTCAAACGGGACCCCATTACTAAGACTCCGATGTCCGTCGGTCTGTCCGTCTGTCACCAGGCTTTATCTCATGAATCGTGATAGTTAGGCAGTTGAAATTTTCACAGATGATGTATTTCTGTTGCCGCTATAACAACAAATACTAAAAACAGAATAAAGTAAATATTACAACAAACGTGATTTTTTTGCTCGTTTGTGCTCGAAATTGATAACGGCATCTGGTAGACGCTTGAAATATTTAGTTATATATTCACTTTAAAAAATAATTAAATTAAAATAAATTATTATACGGAAACCTTCGTGCGCGAGTGCGACTCGCTCTTGGCCGGTTTTTTATGATGACAAACACCCTCTAGTCCGAGATGTCCTCTAACTAGACTCCACCTCGAATCATCAAATCAACAGAATGATTTGATAAATACTCTCATTCCATTATAGTTTGAGTACAGATTTTCTTGTTATATTTATTTTCGACGTACCCTTTATCGCTACTCAAGGACAGCATTTTAAATCAAGCTAAGACAACCATCCCTCCACATAGAAAATAACCCTTTTCCCATCACTAAAATCAGCCATAAAGATTCCAAAGACAAAGATCAGTGACATAATAGACAGTTACAATAATACTACATTTGCATTTGTTCGATTAAGGCCCCCTCACATCTAGACATAACAAAGACGCCCCGTTAGGGGTGGTCGAGACGCTAGATTTATGTATGTAAGGGTTGTACCACCCTTCTTCGATTTATGTGCAGTGGTTAAGATACTTCTGATTCGGGATGGGTTTAAAAGTGTTAATGGGTTACTGTTAATGGCTGGTGGTGTGGTGTTTGGTTCGCTGATTGGGGGCTGGGCGTCCAGATTGGTTGTAGAAATGTTTGGTCTAAGCGAGCTTCGCAATTTTCTATTTTTTTTTTGCTAAAATCTTATATGCGTTGTGTGAATAATGATTTTAAAGAAAAGGAATTCAGTGATAGCGTCACAGGACAGAATGGAAGAAAAAGAAAAAGTACGAAAACGTGTAGCGCAAATTCACTTTTTAAATAACATGGATAAAGCGCAGGAAGACGATGATGATAATGTGGATGCACTAAAAGATAATACGAGAATAGAAGAAGAAGAATAAATAAAATATATAATACTCAAAAGAGTCTGTCAAACACGGTAGTAGGGGATTTGACCAACCAGGGCGTTTAAGCATTTTAAAGCAGCTTTTAATGCACAATTCATATTTACATTAATACTTTAAACACGACATTACGTAAGGCTGTCCCAAATAAGCTTTAACCTTTTCGATCCAATACAAAAATACGACCAAACCAAAAAAAAACGGAAATAAAACAATATAGAATTTACGACACAATAAAAACTTATGCGAATGACACTTTAGACGCGCGGAATACGAAAATTTTAATATAATCCAATCGATTTAATTCAAAAGTGTAAAGTATTGAAGATTCAAGAATTAATATATAAATAATGGACCATAAAGTTTAAGTTGAAGACAAATGTACGAGTATTTATGAAATTAAAAATGTGACAGAATATTATATTGCAGGATTCGATTATGGAAAAGGTTTTAAGGGATTGGTCTTGTAGGTGAAACAGCTGTTCTCAATTCTGAATTTAAAACAGTATGAGTGATTTGAGTAATTAATTATTTTTAATCACAGATCAAGAAAATCGAAATGAACGAAATCAAATCATTCATTTGGCACAGTGGAATGCCGCTTGGACATAATATTCATTTTAATTTGTATTGTACCATTATTTTGTATTATTTATTATTATTTATGTGTGCTTATGTATCTATTTGGATGTTAATCTGGCAATAAACAATTTCATTCCATTTCATATTAGTATTCTATGACTTGATTCTGGTCATTTTTATCCATATGTGCCGAAATCTAATTGACAAACTTTTTTGAAAATTTATTGACGATCACTCTTAAACAAGTTAAATTCTCCCATTTGTCTCCAAACGTAATTTGTTGAATTTCACAACATTTAATATTGACCAAATTCTTGGGCCTCCTGCAGAGCTTCACACATAATTTAACGCAATATTGGTGTTTAATTTTGATACCACTAACTTTCTCTCTTCTTTCTTAAACAATTAAGTGACACACTGAGTTTACAGTGTTCATAAATCTGTCGGCCTTGGCTACCAAATTATAAGAACAGGAAAATCATTGTCAGATAGAATTCTTAAATGATGACTGGCCCTTATTCTTTGAAAAGAGGAGCAGCAGCTTAAGCAGCTATCAGACATCAGAAACTTATCATGATTTCAAACACCACCTGATTGAAAGTGACAACCACACTCATTGGACAGGACAATCGAACATGCCTGCAATTCCGAGCGAAATTTCTCTAGACGAAGAAATTCCAAAAATCCCTTAATTATTTTAATAATTGACCTTAACGCTATTAATTTGTAGAGGGCAATAAAACGAGACATGTTCAAACATTGAGTTAAATTGCGCCACGGCACGAATTTAGTGCCGAAAGGGTTCATATAATTACGCCGCAGCATTCCGGGCCCGATCAGGAACTGGAATTAAAATGAAGAGTCCTGTGAGAGTCAGCTGTGACTTATGGGCTGGATATTGAAGAGTGGGGGCTCAGGAATCTGAAGGAGATAGTTGGGGAGCTGTTTTCGAAGCGTTAGATGCTGTAAGTCGATGAGTATGACAAATAAACTATTATGAATATGACAGTGGCCAATGTCCTTACTAAGATTGTATGCATTTTGAGACTGTGAATGGTATCATAGATATTGAAGTTGATTCTTATTTTGAAGAGTCTGTGGCCGATGTTAAGGTGGTAGTGATTTGGGACTTACAGCTTAGTAAACTTAGTACATAGTTAAATACTGTTTAATAGATTATTACCTATAGAGAATTAAAATTCAGAAACGTGGTTACATTTTTTTATGCATACGCCTTTATATGTATGTTTATTTTAAATGACCATTAAATTTTTTTCATTTAAAATAATTTTCAAGGTGAATTTATTTTATCTAGATTGTCAACTAGAAGAAAGAAAGAAAGAAAAAGTATTTAATTGCCACAAAACGACATAAGTGCCTACCCACATTCATAATTTTATTTTTCTTGAACTATACCCTAAACGAAAGTGTTAGTAGTTCTTAAATTGTATTAGTAAAGACACGTTAAAAACTAAATATGAAAAAAAAAAAATAATAATAACAAAAGTATGAGTAGATGCATGTCGTGGTTGTGGCAAAATGGCTTCCACTCTAGGCTACAACTCTATAATATTTATCAATTTCTAATCCACAAATATTCAGTTACTCCCAGAATTGGTCATATAATCCATATAAACTAATCTCAATGCTGACATCTTCGATAGTTGTATATCAAATAATAACGATCGCCACTAATTAGTGGGTCCTCCTCATTCGATATTATCTTGATATACTCGGAATCGACACCGCACTGACCGACTAATACGATATTTTTATATGTATTTATATTCTGTCAGTTTGTGATATTCATCTCTTTATTGCATACTAGTGGTACAGCTCCTGTTGCTACTGTCTTTGTGTTGAATATTTTTTGTATCATAGATAAGAGTGAGTCAGAAATGTTACGGAAATATGCACATAGTTTGTGATATTTTGTTTGACCTCTTTGGTACTTTTAGTTGTTATTGTAGGATTTGAGGTTCATTTCAAATCTTTTGAAGTGTACACCACTTCACTCAGTGTCATTAAATTTCACGCCGCAGTGTCTAAAAGTTAAATAAATTAGGAAATTAATTTAACCTCCTTGCACCTGGTTGCGCCTACGTCCAGGAGTGGACATCTTTTTGCTGAAATAATAATGATCAGTCACATACCAAAGTTTAAGCAGTTCCTTTGTACTCATAATTATAACGTTTTTTATTACTATATTTTTGTGCACATGAGTTATCCAATACAAATATCAGTCGTTGACAAATTGCAGCATAGTTGTCTTATTCATAAAGTTCCTTAAGATAAAAACAGTTAAATAACAACTGACTATTATAGCTTAAACACATACTAACATCTTCCAAAAATAACAGTACTCACGACTCACCCCTTTTAGGGGGCTGATATTTATCGCGGGGTGTTTATTGCTGTGAAAATTATACCCCTAATGAGTTCCCGAATTCTCCCTGCGGTGTAGAGCGAGGACAGAAAATCCTATTGGCTATTAACAGTCAAGAAATGGTAAATTATTGTGTCTGTGGAGCAAAGTTTTGGTCCACAAAGTCCTTATGGAAATGTGCGCTTTGTACAATGGCTCCTTACGTTTTTGTTTACGTGATTCTGTTAACTGTAAGTGTAAATCGTAAGTTAGGTAGGGTTGTTTTGGGATGTTTTTATGTGGTTTCGTACAGCATGGGAATTGCGAGTTTTAAGAATTGTGAAACAGGAAATCTTTCAGTTAAAAATGTTCAATTAGTTTTTAATGATACTGATGACAGAAGTCATAAAGTAAATCAAAGTGTAAGGAAAAAAAAAACACATGCAGCGAGACAAAAACTCAAGAAATTTAAAGCGAAATTAAAATTCCTTGCAGTTAAGAACGTCTCATGATACAGAATTACAGACATACATACACATTGTCTTACTACACAACAATCTTACTCACTTCAGTACGCCTAAATGGTGAAACAAAGAAGAAAGCTAAGTAATTTGTTCCTCCAACTAACAAGCACACAACAACAGTAGTAAATTACTAATTCAACCACAATAAATAGTCACGTAATCCCATAAAACATTTAACCATACATTTGACATCAGTAGTAACTACAGTATTTAATAATCTTGGCTTGTCGATCAACCCATTACGGGTCCCATGGCCGGGTCGCGCTGCATTTCAAATCAATTACGAAACTCCTAACACCTTTCCGACCTCTCTTTATATTCTATACTCCAAGATATCGACTGTTTCCGAGAAAAGCTGTGTCGTGTACGTGCATCGGCTTTTTACCGATTTTTATCGAATTTTTATCGGTTTTTTTTTTGGTTCGAAGTTCCAAGTTTCTGGAGGCTATAAAATTTTATGTCTCTATACTTGATGGCTGATCGGTCGGATAGGTTTCGGGTTGGAGACGACTTTGATGTGTGGTTACTGTTGGTAGCTCCAAGTATATTTTGTTGATGGTTTGTTATGGTTTAATTAACTGAATTGTGGTTTCCATTGATTGGTAAAAGTCACAATCTGGGCCTTCTACGATAAAATGTTGTACCTTAACGTAGAAGGTCCAAATTGTGTAGTCGGAATTTTAGTTTGGTCTGAACACTTATTTTATGTTTCTTGGAGTGTGTGAGTTTCTTAGAATTTTTAAGATCACACAGGGAGGCTTACTATGTTACTTGGTTTGAAGCAGAAGGTTTTACAGATTGCTAACGTGTGACCAAGGTAAGCAGGTCACTGTTCGTCCAATATAAGTCCAGTATTATACAGTTTCAGTGCCCCATCATATCAGCCGAAAGACGTCCACTGCTAGACATAGGCTTAGCTTGGCAGGCGGGTTGGTGTAGCTGTTGCATTGCACAGAGAATGCTACTTCCCATACTCTGGTGAGTCCCTTGGTCGCCTCTTACGACACCAACGGGAGGTGATGGGATGGTGCTATTCTTTTACATCCGACACCATACAGAACAGTAAAGTTTCAGTGCGTAATAAAGCATGATTCTATTTTTGTAATGAAACTAATTTGAGACGATCGTATGAAAGTAGTAAGTCTAGTTAGTAATAAAATACGAAAGGACAGGAATTTGCTTTTACTAATTCAACCTTAAAAATAATCTAATAATGACACAGCCCAAGCATCTGAACCACATAATATCAAATCAAAATTATGTTAAAACAAAACGAATGAATCCACCATAAAACTAGCATAAACTTAACATAATCACCACAAATTATGTCTATTAAAAAATAATAAATACGGAACGCGAAATATCAAAGACGAGACACAAAATGGCGACGGCGTATGTTTTCTGCAATTTTACAGTCTTCATCGTAATAGGTGTCGATTTGGACTATGCGATGACACCGATAAAGTTTAACGATCGATATAATGAGCTGTCCTGTCAAATATCAGTTGTTTCTCTTTAATGTGTACCGGCTCCAAAACATAAATCAGTGAGATATTCATTTTTAATATAAGAGTGGAAGATTTTGTTCAGAATTATTGCCGTTTCTTGGAATACTTGAGTTGTGATGTGTCGCTGTTTGTACTGGTGGGTACAGTTGTGTTTGGAATGCATCTATCTTTATGGAGACTTTATTTTGGTTTCCTCAATTTATCAAATTAAGTGCCTTTATCGTTTAATCAGAAACAATGCATACAAGTCAGTATGAACTACTAAAGAATACAGAACAAATAAGAAATATGTATATTTTACTATTTCAAGTAGCTTTTTGTGAAATGCACAAACAAAATTTCTCTTTAGTGACTTAATTTTGTTGCCTACAAAAGTAATGTAAATAATAATGACATAATACCCATACCTTGGAAAGCTCTGACCAAGTGAGTAGGTCCCATTTTGAAAATTTTCGCTTCCTCTAATAAATATCATCATATCAGCCCATTGCCGTCCATTGCTGAACGTAAGTCTCCCCCAAAGATCGCCAACCATCCCGGTTTTGAACCCCCGGTCCGGACCGCATCCATCCGCTGCCGGCCACCTTCTTCAAATCATCGATCATCGTGCCGCAGGGCGTCCCACACTACGTTTGCCCATATGCGGTCTCCACTCTAACACCTGTCTGCTCCATCGACCGTCTGTCCGTCTACAGACATGGCCGGCCCACTTCCACTTCAGCATGCTCATTCTACGCGCAATTTCGGTGACTTTAGTTCTAATAAATATGACTACCCAAAATTCTCCAAAGCACCACTGTCGTCACCTACCCACAAGTTCAACACGTCCGCGCGTGCAGTACTTTCAAGATGCCGAAACGAGATAGAAGCATACGACCGTACGATACGCATGTCTTATTGCCTTATAGCGGTTACTGTAAAATTGTAACCGTTCGGTTAAACGCCTCACACTGGTAGCTAGTGGTTAATGGCTGTGCTTACTTTTTATTTTTTCTACTCATAAAAATGGTAGTTTTAAGCATCTGTTTGGTTTCTAGGAAGATCAGGTGTGAGCTGATATGGGGTCTAGGATAGTGCCCTGAGGAACTACTTAGAAATATGTATTATATTTAATACCTAGTAATCTCCACTAGTTTATATTAGCTATTAAAAGTGATCCGACTCATGGGCCGCACGGGTCGATCAAGGTTGGTCTGTGGATGGGTGACCATCTTAACATACCGAATTTCCTCCGTGCCGCGGAAAGCACGTTAAGCCGTTGGTCCCGGCTGTTATTTGAAGATCTTTCGCAGTCGTTACGGATTGTCAGAAGCCAATAAATCTGACTCCAGTGTTGCCAAGGAGTACCGTGTTACCCAGTTAATGGGTTGTGAAGGTCTGATAGGCAGCCGCTTCACGTAAAATACTGGTATTCAGCTGAATCCGGTTGGGAAAAAGGCTAGGCAGATGAAAACTGATCGGACTGAAACTTGTAGAACTGGAAACATTACGTTTTCTACTTTTAAACAAATTTTAACATAGTGGGGTGTTTATATCGGTAACCTCTGGAAGTGCTGGTCCATAATCTTCTTTCCCTTGTCCCATATTACTTGGGATCGTTGCAACAATAATTCTGATCTATTGCGCCCTGTCATTCTATTACTATCTCTCTTTTCAAATACGAAATTGGGAAAAGGATTAATTGCGAAAATTATTTTACTTATAGGAAATCACACACGCTTAGTACCATGAGTTTTTATTTTGACCCGGAAATCATAATATCCTTTGGCCTCGGGAGCGAAGCTACGGGTACATGCTAGTACAGAATGAGTGACTTTGTAAAGACACTACGTAACGATAACAGCTGTTGACTCCAGATGCTTACACGGTCATTATGATTCACCACATCATAGATATGCAAATCATTGATTCACACTTCAGGTTGTAAAAATGTTACTGAGTTGTTTATAACATGTTAATCTCGTAATCAAATAGTTACTGAAACATCCGGAGAAGCTTACAGAATGTAAGAAGACGGAGGAGCGTGAGGTCTTGGATTCGATTGCCGTGTCGTTCATTGGGGTTTTTCATATGGTTTTCTTCAAAAGCCTGGTGATGCTTTCCTATTACACGGGACTTGCTACAGCTTGCGAAGTATGGGTGGGCACCATAGCAATTGCTGCTCTTTCTGCATAAGCCTTAGCAGAATATGATAAGTTAGATTCCAGCACGCAAACAAATTATAATTGCTCAAGTTCCAAGTAAAATTTGATTTGAAAAGTTTTAAGAACATTTTGGATTGACAGCCACAATAATAGGGGAAGATACAAAGAAACGATAAATGGACTGTGTGGAAAATGATAACGTCCAGAAAGAGTGTACTACTCTAAGATGATGACTAATAGAGACATGTGGATGAAGAAGACGTACCTGCAAAAAAAAATGAGATCAGGGTAAAAAGGAAACTTGATATCACCAAATTTCAAGTTCCAAGCATAAACTTATTTTCAAATGTTCAATTCATTCGGAAGACACTCCGATCTTCAAATAGGTACATACAACGCCACATAGTGTGAAACAGTTCCATAACCTTATAACAGTCATTATTATAGCAATTACACGAAGATTATGATCGCCAGCCTGAGATACTCAATTAAACTGTCGTTTTAGACACCTCCTGTATTTGCTTAGTTAGTAACTATAGGTTTAGTTGTTATTATGTTGGTAGAATTGAGCTGAATTGGAGTGTGTTGAAAGGATTGAAAAGGATTCTGGTAAAAGTTTGCTAAGAAACATGTTATTAATAAATTAATAAGGAGGAAATATGAATTTTGTGTGTTTTAGATGCTATACTATGTTGCACTTTAAAGTGTTAAAGATGTAATGGTGCATTTTTTATTTATTTAACACTTTGTTGGTTGTTTGGTTGACATACTTCCAAAGGTATATTTTGCTACCTGTCTATGATTGGAAAATGCAGAGATACATAGTGATAGTTTCAATATTAAGAAAAAAACACGATTCATTAGAGAATTAACCTATTAATACGTAGGTACCAATGAAACAAATCATACAATGCATGACGATGCTTTTGAAGACAGGACGATTGCAGTTTAGTAGAGACCTGTAACAAAGACCAGCCTTACTATGACGTGCTAAAGCCATCCAATTCCGATGATGTAAAAGGGATAGTGCTATTCGCTATGTATAGCTCCGTCTCCCTTTTAGAGCGGAATCATGATTGTTTTAAAACTTCATAGTACATTGTGAAACGGTTCAATAATACTTTATTTATTTTAAGTTGCTTAGCTATATTCAGAGCTAAAACTCTTCAATTTAGTCCTTCACAATCTTAAGAAACACGATCACATTTTCAAGCGTCAATAGCTTGGAGCGTGGGTAAGGCAAGCCGCAGCATTTAGTAATCAACCAGCAGTTTGCAATCACAGCGATACTATCACGAGTTGGCTGCCATTACGTAAAAATTACGATTACCGTAATGAAATAGTGGTGCGTGGTGAAGTGCTGGATGTGGCGGGGGTTTGGGGTGCCATAAATGATATTAAAACCAATCAATCTGCCTCGCCTTTTTCAAACTATGTTAGGGTTGACTTCCAGTCTAATCTGACGCAGCTGAGTACCAGTATTTTACATGGAGTGTCTGCCTCTCTGACCTCCACAACCCAGTAATGAAAAATAATATCACGATACCCCTTAGCAAGACTGTTGTCAGATTTTCTAGCTTTCAACTAACCGTGAGTTAACAGGGTCAGTCATCCACAGAACGACCTCGGCAAGACTGGTGTCAGATCTTCTGGCGTCTGACTACCCTTAAATTATGATGGTCATCTAGACCGAACGCGGTCTTAACTTCGGTCTTAACCTTAAAGATTGACCCGTGCGGCTGGTATTATTTAGCCACGAGCTCCTCAAAAAAACATAACAGAACCAGCCTATAATAACCTCACTGCTAGAACACGGCTTCTTTCTATGATAGTAAGTGAGCAGGAAAACACCACACAATGCCAGTGCGTGCTGGTGAATGTCATACAGATCATCTTTGAATGTGCCAGTTTCCTCAACATGTTGATGTCATTTATGCACTATTATTGCTCTAAGCATACAAGCATCCATAAAATCAACTTAAGCACAAGAATTTAGATTTCATCACATATCTGTTCATCAGAGGTTTTTGGCAGTTTATTCAGTGTCATAGACATGTTCATTTTTCAAGTCTACAGATTGAACAGTGCCTGTTCTCTACTACTTTTCTGGACCATGGATTTGTTAAAGTTTAAAGGCTGACTGTAAACCAAAAGTATACAGCCCAACTACGCTTAAATCTGTCTTCAAACTACACTCATCCTTCATATCCATATTCTCTAAATCATTACAAAGACAGCCAGCTCGAAATAATTACGTCGAACCGTAATCATTACAGGCGACGATTAGAGCCCAGATAGCTTCGCTCCTCTGAACTCGTACTTTAATAAAAATTATATTAAACATTGCATCCATGTTTGTGCAACAATCATTGTGGTTAGAAGAATCTAAACTGTAGTTACAGGTGGTAAGGTAGATTTTGGATTAAGGGGGAAATGTGCAAGAATTTTGGTTGAAGAAAATAAAAGTTCGAGGTTATGTTGACATCCTGGTGGTGTTTATGAGCTATTTAGTTTAGTTTTTATTCATATATAATAATATATAATATATCCTGGGACAACTCACACACGGTCATCCGATCCCAAACTAGGCAGAGCCTGTACTATGGCAACCAGACAACTGATAAACATACTTACATATTTCTAAATACATACATATTATAGACAAATTACACCCAGACACAGAACAAATGATCATGCTCATGACACAAAGATTTGTCCTGGGTGGGAATCGAACCCACGACCTCCGGTTAAGCAGTCAGGGTCACTAACCACTCGACCAACAGGCCAGTTCATTAATAGTATTAACATTAGTTCAATTTTAACCTCTCTCACAGAAACAAAACATGATTCATATCGGTTTTTTTCTGCGATTTAAATTTTCAGTGATTAATACTGCTTTTAACTAAATAGCTTTTTAGCAATGCCTTTGAAATTAACCTCCCTCTTTTGCTATGTTTTATTTTCCCCTTGGCTTTTGCTTCTTTTCTAGAAGATACTTTATACATATTTTAATCTTTTTATAGCATGGTCTTTGAGTGTCTGCTTAAAATTCCACTAACACATTCCTACAAGAAGAAGAATGTCATTATTGAGATTGATACCTACTGATTTATGTCATGAATTACTACAATTTCAGCCTAGCTCATATTTTATGTCAGTAATCACAGAGTTACCAACTATCTAAAAAAAAGGCCTTGCATACATTTACCATCCTTACAACAAAATAACGATCCACCAATAAATCAATAAGAGCTTCCCAACGTTCACCAAGAGATGGCGCCACTTACAACAGACGATCAGGCTAGCAATTACGCCCGTTCACGCATGGCTTCTTCATGGTCTAAATTTATACCGAGGGTAGATTTCGATCTAAACCGCTGCGGTATCGACGTGCATCGGGGCCATCTTACTAGCTATAAGTATCGTTAAATTTTTGGATCGGGGTTTTTTTGTAGTTTTATGTTAGTTTTGGATGTTCTTAGAAGTTTTTGTGTGGGTGAAAGTTATCGATTTAACTTCCTACTTTTATATGTTTTTGTCACTAGCCTAGACAGAATCGGCTTCTCAATATCGAAAAAAAGTTTTTTAGATTTTCCTGAGTAGGTGATGTCTCTTTCATTTTTCAATTGTTTTACTACAGTTCTAGATAGATCCTTTGAATGTAGTTCCATCCCGTCATCTCGTTTTGGACCTGATGCATTGCTTTCTCTTTAACAGATTGAACAGCCGGTCTATTCTTTTGACATCTCACCGTGTACACTTAGGTGGAGTGAACGAAAAGTGAGCTGTCAAACCATACAAACAAGAAAAACAAAAGTTGGAACGATAGCTCACTTGTCGTTCACTTTGCCTAAGTTTTCACTTCGACATGTTTACAGAATTGCACTGCAGAAACTCATGTGATTTTAGCCAAATAAAAACGACACCTGGTGTCCTACTAGGACGTGCTAATGCCATCCAATTCCGATGATGTAAAAGGTATAGTGCTATTCGCCATGTATAGCTCCGTCTCTCTCTCTTAGAGCGGAATCATGATCGTTTTAAGACTTCATGGTAGGGCCCTTGGAAGCAGTGTATCTAACTTATCTACTACATGTAATATAGTTCATACGAGCCTTTCAAAACAGTATCAATTAAGCCCCACCTCATGGATACAGCCACGTCTAGTCAGTTAATCTACCAACCAATGCCAAAAGTATTGCCCAAAACAAATCAAACTAAAAAATTGCTCAACCCACGATCTATTCAGACAATACCCCTTGTGTCGTATCGTGAAGTGTCGCAAGTGGTTCAATTTTATTGTGCGTACACTTTGACAATGCATTGCACTGTCGCTGCTCAGAACTTACCAATTGTTATGTATTTTACGAAATAATTTAAATGGAGGATATGTAATGTTACTATTGCCTGGTTTATTACTATGCAAATTTGAGAGCCGAAAGAAAAATTGCTTCGCGATGTATGTTAACTTCAGTCAAAAAATTATACCAACAAAAAATAGGTACTTAATGGCAGATAGCTGAGATTTTGTAAATGTTTTAAATGGTAAATCAAAATGTGAAAACCTTTAAAAACATATAATTAATTAACAAATCTCACATATTTTCTTTTTTTTATTTAATTGTATTCATATTTTTAAACTAAAAACAGTTCCTTTCCATTTAGGGACTGTTGTTAATTTTTAACGTCAAAGGTAAAATAATGGTAATTTTTGTTACGATCTTTACTTCAATGATGTTAGATTTAAGACAACAGCTAGCGTACCTACCAAGCCTGAACCAATTTCATCGTATCTAGCAACTCCAACCAAATCAACAAAACGTAATAAAAACACTGATGCATAATATACTACCACACAACATCAATTTCAACTGAC
This sequence comes from Mamestra brassicae, assembly GCA_905163435.1. NCBI lineage: Eukaryota > Metazoa > Arthropoda > Insecta > Lepidoptera > Noctuidae > Mamestra > Mamestra brassicae. The sequence continues at coordinate 1,586,716 of LR991008.1, read as the reverse complement.
CTAGTCGAACGGCAACCGCAGCGAACACAATAGATGTAGAGGATACGACACATTTCAATAAACACGAGAACATCAATCAATTCGTCGCCAACCAGTCATCAGGTATGAATGGGGGCTGTGAACTGTGACCAGTTGGCGAGGAGTATATTCGGTATGCAGTTGTCTGTTTGTCAGGTGAACATTTGAATATGTGTTGGGGAGTTTGTTTTGGATGGAAACAAGTTGAAGTAGTTAGGCTATTAATAGAATAATAGAGGTTTGTTAAGAAAGATAAATAATTTATGGAAAAAAACTAGAAGAGAAATGTAAGCGAATGAAAATATAAGTCAATGAAGAAATAGGTCATGAAAAGTGTAACGTGTTACTTAATATTACAGTTCCTTTCTAAATGTACGTTCGCATCAACTATGCAAAAACTATGAAAAATTACAGTCGCCTAATTCGGGCAAACAAATTCTTACTAGTACCTACTTACTAAATGGACTTAGTAAATGGCAACAAATATGTTGCCGAAATAGTTAAAAGACAGTATTCCTAAAACAATCAAGTTCATCGCAGGCATGGTCCCAGTTTATTGGGCTATTAATATCAACGGTTTCAACCAACTACCAATCAATGGTACACCGCTGCATAACCACAAAAACTTTTACAACATACTGAACACCAAAAAATCACCGCCAATATTAGCAACAAGTCAACCAAATCATGTTATTCTAAGTCGTACAAATTCAGCAGCGAGTTGGTGGTTAGCCACGGTCCGGTAGAGACCGATAATTGTCTACCTGATTGACAGGACCGATGTGCATTGTCATGGAGAACAGCCTATGGATGTAGCCAACTGATTTCGATGATTTGCATATGTGCATGAAATGAGTCGTGTGATTTAGAATTGGATGCAGCTAGGACAGTCTACATTCCTACTGCGTTTGAAGTTACTATGAAACAATATATTTTTCTAATGAAACTTGTTCTTATACTCTTTGTTTATTTTTTTTCTGATACGCTTAATTGTGCTTCTAATGAGCTATGGAGATAGTTTTCAGTCAGAATTGCAATTATATTACAAACTAGGCGATACTTTTGGTCATAATCGCTAAATTGACATTAAAAGCAGACTGTTTACACAAATTTATTATCTCTCTCTTCATTAATATATGGATTCAATTCGATTCTCAATCGCCGAACCACATCGTCCATTCGTCAGTCGGCAGCCCTTGGCACATGTGAACCACTCGACCGAAACCACAGCATGTTTAAAATTCCTACTCCACCATCATTTGTATTCATTTTACAATACAATACAAATTCGATACTTGTTCATACACGTCCCAAGAATACGTTTTAGGTTTATATTCTGTTTGTTTATCATTATATTTACCGTTAGAGTCCTTGAGGTCGTGAAGTCACGGATTGATGGGAATTTTAATAAAAGTAGCAGTTTTGTCATCATTGAATATGGATTGTATGATAATTAGATTGTTATACATAGTACCTTCTTATGAGTAAGCTGTAGTATTGGAGTACTTTGCTTTTAATTAATATGTATTAAAAAAAATTAATGACATCATGTCGATGCATTTGGACGTATCGGTTGCATTGTAATTAAGATCACGATAAGTATAACATTAATATAGCACAATTAACCTTTTAAATGGGATGGAATTCGTACGTAAACATTTCATACAAATTTTATTGCACACACAATACGCGTCGTCCCAATCATCGTGCTACGAATACTTCTTCTAATCTTTAAACGTTAAGCCGGGGCGGATCGCTTGTGCGGATCATTAATTGTTTTATTAAACAAATGTACTAATTGTCAATTAGAGGTTGAAAGATTTCCTTCAATCGTTGTTCCTGTCACAATCAAATTAATCAAAATTTTTTTTGGAACTAAAATAGTACTCAAAACAAGACAAAACACCAAATTCGTCAGTTTCTCACATAAAAAAGCCATTCAATAGTCAATCCGTTCGTTTCCTAAAATGGCCGCTTTCTCTCCGTTCCTCAGTACTGTCATTCATATCATCAAGCCTCACAATGTGAAGGGTGACAGCAATAATATCGGTACTACTGACGTTTCTGTAATCATTTCACTGTCACGTATTTTTCTCAATAGAATTCAATAAGGCGCCTTTGTCATATAAAAAACCTTCCAGTAAATATGGCGGGTTGTTACACCGAAGTGAACTGAAAATATATGGACGTTATTTATGGTTTCAAAATGTTTTAGAAAAATGAGTTCAATTAAGAAAATGAGAATTATTGAAAATAGGGCTCTAGAGAACGTGACTCTCAATAATTTTGGTACTCTTTGTAATATAATTGTGATCACCTCACTATTAAGAAGAGGTAATTTTTGGTATTGTTGGTATTGCAGCTTCTATCGGCGGTGTTGATTTACCATGAGAGAGAACAAAAGATAAAAACTGACATCAGCAATCGATAAGCTTAATATGTACATACATCATCATCTGCCTAGCCTTTTCCCAACTATATTGGGGTCGGCTTTCAGTCAAACCGGATTCAGCTGAATACCAGTATTTTACGTGGAGCGGCTGCCTACCAGACCTCCACTACCCATTAACTGGGTAACACGGTACTCCTTGGCAAGACTGGCGTCAGATTTTCTGGCTTCTGACTATCCGTAACGACTGCCAAAAGATGTACAAATGACAGCCGGGACCAACGGCTTAACGTGCTCTCCGAGGCACGGAGGAGTCCCGGTATGTTAATATGGACACCCATCTACAGACCAACCTCGGCAAGCGTTGCTTAACCTTGTAAATCGACCCGTGCGGCTGTTGTTGTACATACATATTGCTCTTAAAATGAATGCGTCGTGTCTAGGCCATCCCAAGCCACGTTTTTAGTCCTAAACTCTGGTTTCTTCTTCTGTTTTGCGGTTTTGTCATTAATGATCTTACAGTTCGGTGTAACAGCCCTCCATTGTCGTTTAATAGCGTTTCTATTGTAACACAAAACGCAAACGACAGGAAGGCAGACATCTAATTTGACGTTTGACATAATTCCACCACCCATTATGCTTTGACAAAGATATTGTTTGACACACCATTAATTATACTTCTTTCGTATTACCCAAAGAATAGAGTTGCAAATTGACTGGCATCGAGTTCTGGTTCCCATGTAGATGAGACAAATAATGTAGAAATTGTGGTCGTGTATTGAACGTACGAAAGGAAATATCTATTTTGATTTTTCTTACTTGTGTTGTTACTAACCTACTGAATTCCTTGAAAGCTCTATAATGGTAAACCCTTTCAAAATCTAAATATTCTAGAGTTTTTATTTTCTAACATAGATATTATCCATGGATTTGAAATTCTTCTATAGTTGTTTACTTGAACTTAAGAATATCTTAAACTTCCTTTAGAAGCTTCAGCATTATATTTTTTCTATTCACAAGAACTGATATTTACTCTATATGATCGTTAACAAGCAGATCAATTTCAAATTCTCATTGTTCTTTCAGCTGAGCAGGTGTTAAAAAATGATTTAAACTTATAAAATACGTCCTTGTCCCCGATTGACCTGCCAGACAAAATCTGACTGACTCACCCCAAATTCTTATCAAGGAACTCTTAAAAATGACCCCACAGCTTCTTATGCACACATTATTTACTATTCGCAACCTTATTGCAATAAATTTAAAGGTTATTAGAGATTTGGAGTCAGTGAAGATAAGTTTGTTCAAAATATGAGTCATGAGGACCTAGACACAACAGCTTAAAGTCGCCAGTTCCGCTTTCAATGACTCCAATTTACATTAAGATGCTTAACACTGGTGTGTTAGTCATCATTATACATGTGGCATACAAACTACTGGACTATATACTCATACGTACACTGATGTAGATTTATGAAATTATGACAAATTATAAAAAGATCTTGACCAATGATCATCTCTAGCCGAAAGATCTTTCTATAATGCAATGACTTTTAAAGAGACGTCATTATTTGAAGGAATAATTTTGTGAAGTATTTGAAGAAAAAGAAATTGGAACAGCTCAAAATACGCGAAACCCAAAATTTACAGACTAAAAAGAATTCGCGAGTTTCCTGTTAGTAATGTTACATTGTGTATGCAGGTGAAACACCGAACTTGATTTCTCCAGAAAAAGACACATTCATCCAGGCTAGTACATATGTATGCCAAACGTTAATTTTAATCTAAGATTCGTATCCGCAGCCTGCGTTCCCACGGCTCATCACTGAAACCACAACTCTTAAGAAGTGGCCGAGACAGGTGACGATGGATAGAAGATAGAAGTTACATCTTACAACAAAAAGACGTATTACGGTAAGGCAGAAGGCAGTTCAGCTTATGACCAATGACCATCAGAGCACTGGGAATCCGCGATAGACTAACTTGAATTAGTGATTTATTGAAGGAAAACCTACCCATTAACAGAAAATGAGAAGCATCAGTAAAGGTTTGGCGCGTTGTGTTTCACGCGCGCGTCAAGGAGATGTCAGCAGAGAAGACGGGGCCCGCTAGGGCCAGAGCCTGCCAAGGTTGCGGAATTTGTTCGAAAGAGTCACCGCGGCCCTGGAACGCAAAGGGCTTTAGAAGGAACACGGATGGGTTTTAGTTAGTAAGAGTCTGACACGCCCTTCCGCTCCACCCAGAGCGGAAGAAGTCATTAGGTAGGTAGTAAATTTCGTTCACTAAAATGGTCAATCTGAGACATTCTTACTGAATTCAGCATGCAAGACCAATGTCTTGCATGCTAAATATATATATATATATAATATATATATTTAGTTTCAGTCATCCAATATGACTGAAACTAAATACTAATTAAAATAAAACGTAGTAATTATATTCAAGTCTCTAAAATTCAAAAGAGAATCATCATCGTTATTTTACAAAGTAACAAAAGATTATCTATGCAACTTCGTATTCACATCCAACTCAGAAATAAAGGTGATACGTGCAAATTGAGCCGCACTATGAGTGAATTAGCGCAATTTGCGCCACTGCGTGTTACCTTACATAATGGCATGAGTAAACGCCACTGTTCAAGTCATCTTCAGGCATTTTTATTATTTTTCAGGACATGATGTTTCATGTTCATGTTCTGGAAAGGAGGTGGCTGCTAAGATGGTGAATAATAGAAAAGTATTCGAAGAAGACGTGTTCCGCTGATCACAAATCAAATGGAATAAAGGCAAGAGAATGGTGTTTTTTTTTGTTAAGAATGAGAAATCATCAAATGTCTGAGCGGAAGGGAGTGTCTGACTCTACTTAAACCTACTACTAACTTAAACCCATCCGTGTTCCTCCTAATGCCCTTTGCGTTCCAGGGCCGCGATGACTCTTTGAAACAAATTCAGAAACCCTGGCAGGCAAGAGAATGGTGATGATGTTTTATTAAATATGATTTAATGACATAAGTATTATTCTGCAACGTGCAACAGAATAAGTGCAATAAATGAAACAGGTTAATGTACTCATCATTATGAACAACTTTTACAATGGCACCAATCCCAAAATCACAATAGTAAAAGTAGGGTGGAAAAAATTATAACAGGTCACAGCTCTAAATTATGCTCTTACGCGACCAATATGTAATAGGTAACTAGGAGTGACCACAGCAAAAAGGATTGATTTTTGTAGAGAATAATATTTTCCTTTATTTGATATTACTATAAACTTTAATAACTAATGCTAATATCATACGAGAACAGCTACTGCCCCTACCTACTTTGAATCCCAAATGCAAAACACTTGTATCAAACGACCAACTGCAGGACCTACTCTTTATAAATCCTACACACTTCTGCAGCTATTTCCAACGATTTCAAGTAAGCCATCAAAGTTATTAGCATACCTACCCAAAGACGGCTACCATCTATTGACAGCAACCTGTCCAGGTGTCTCGCGCGTCAGATACTTGGAAAAGAAACTTTGACCGTGAGAACTCGAAACACGTCCGAATATGAATTTTAACGACTTCAAAAGAGGTGCTAAATGTTGACACTTAATATACCACAGATATTCATGACACCAGACAAATGCTACCACAAAAAAGAATCAAATAAACCCGAACTTTATGTTATAGAAGATAAGGTTTCGTTTGGAGAGGATGAAGGGTTCTTAGATGCAAATAAGACTTGGTAATTGCAAGTTATTTTTTAAACACATGAGATTTTAAAACAAAGATACGGCTGAAGTTCAAGGGAAATACTAGATGTTATCAATAAATTATTCCGATGTGGCACGGTGAGTCAGAGTATGAAATATTATTGGGTATGACGGTAGACTATATGGCAGCAGGTTGCAAGATGGAGGACAGGTGTCCTTGTTTGGATTGCTGCAAGTTCGAAATGTGGATTGCAAGATTGTAAAAGTGATTGATATTATTACTGCTTGATCTTTAAAGGTATCATATTTCATAAGATTCTGGCCTGCATTATAGCCTAAGAATCCTGAGGGTCCATCTATACTAATATATTAAAGTTGAAGAGTTTTTATATTTGTTGAAAGCTATAGGCTATACGGGAATGGGAAAAATCGTGATATGCGCGTACGAAGTCGCGGAAAAAAACTAGTTTCTGAATAATATGACCGTTTCTAACCATAATATTATTTTGTTTAGACTAAAGACTAAATTATTTTAAAAACTCAATAAGCTAATCTTTCTGACGCAGAGCAAATGGCACAGTAAGTAAAATAATACAGGATAACTTCCAAATCGAAGAATCTCCTAATAGCGTAAATTGTCTCCAAACTCATCGCTCAAAACAATAATTTTACAACTTATTTCAGAACTCGGAAGATTTGTGTCATCAATTCAATTTAACATACTGTCGACATATTCACGGAAGAAGTTGACGATTGATATCAGTACCCTAAAGGACAAATATCCAAATAAAGCCATCGTTCATCAGGAAATTACTTTGAATACTAAAAATGGATGACTTTTATCACTGAAGGCGGCCATGTGTAAAACTGATAGTGTTTCCGATAAGATAGTTTTCAATGAAATCATTCTTTTTCACACCCACTAACACTGACATGCTAATAGAAATAATCGAAATTACAAAAATACCAATCTAATAGCAAAGGCCTATTTTGTCATAGACAAACTTGAACTTTACAATCGCTGAAATAGTACGTTGCAAACCTTTGATCATAAGCCACACACATACGTTCCAAAATCATTCAAATAAACATTTCAGAACGGCAATAACTAAAATTGTTGAAATTAAAACTGCAAAAATATTTTTGCGTTCGCTGAAAAATTTTCATCTAAAATCGAACCTTAATTGAAATGACTAAGCTTCAAAATAGAATTGCCATACTTAAAATAAATGCAAAAGTGTTCTACGCTATGGTAACATACAAATATGCAAATAGCGGCGGGAAGTTCGCATGGACACAAGTCAATTGTTCCGCGGTGCGAACGAATGTCGATAAATGGAGTGTTGCAATATTGTCACAATAGAAGGCCCGATAATATCAGACATGTTTGTCATTACAGTATGTTAATATCACAGAGTTGCAGCCCCAGCAACGATTAGAGACGCTCAGTTCTTATAAAATTTCACCTTCTTTGGCAATATTGTGTAGTCGCAACAATGATTAAATCAAGTGCCTGGTAGTGCACGGATGAAGACGTAAAAACGTGCGGAAGATATCCAATGACTTGGCCTGATCAAATCAAAGCTAGAACTAACTGTTAACCAAATACACAAGAAAGACAGAACACAGTGAAGAATGGCGCATCGCACAAAGCACATCATAATAAGCCACTCTTTGAAAAATATTGATTGTTACTACCATTCGACGACCTTGTCAAGGGTGTTAAAATTCAGAAGAAGAAGTGATATTGCTAGTAAACGATGACACTCTTGGTTTGCATGGAAAGCGTCGACAATGCAATATTTAGCAGTGACCGCTGAAGTGTTTCTGTGCTCTCTGGTAAATATAAAACTTCACGAGATTTGGCAATGAAGGAGAAACTTGATTTAGCAAAGAAACCAGTTGAAGATAATCAACTTATTGGACCAGTTTTGAAAGCCAATTGTAAGAATATTGCAAAACTCATAATGCTGTTCGCTGTTATCAGTCATGCACATCTATGATTGCTTTACTTATGTTATTGTATGTAAGCACTGTGTAAATCTGTATTACAATTCTTTGGTCGAGTAGATTTGATCGATCGTTGCACAAAGCCATAGAAGGTAGTAGGAAAAGTAAAGGTCGATTAATTAAAATAGTAAACGAACTAAGATTTTTAAAAATGATACCAGCAGCAGTTTTTGATAAAAAGGTAACTAAATTATTCCAAAGCGTAATCGCAAATAGTTTCCAAAAAGGTGAAGTCTTGAAACGAAATTTTCCATTATCAGTTTATCATATAAAATTAGAAGTGTGGTTGCACCACATTGTTGAATTTATCTTATACCCGGAGCTACACGATAAGTGACAAATGCTTGCACTGTCAGGACAGGTCCACTCAAATCCGTGTGGTACTTTCCTCAAAAGACCACTTCAGACATTAACCTACATGGTTCTCATATGTTTGACCAGTACGATTGTATGGATATTAAAAGAGACTTTGATCTCTGAGTTTGTTTCGGTGTTTTTTCCCAGGGTAATCAGCTAGGGAACACCGGCCTCATCTAGTTTAAAATTATCCAAAAATATTGACATGTAAAAGTGTTATGTTTTACCTACTTACAAAATAAATATCATGCATTCTATCCTAATCTTATGGCATACTACAACTATTATTTGAGCATTATTTGTCTATCTTCACAAGTTTCTGTTCTAGGACTGTATCTGCGAGTTTTTGTTCTGTTATGTCATGTTTTAGTTTTGACTTTACTGTATTGTATGTGTGTGTGTTTCAGTTCTGTGAAATCCAAATCAAAACCACATTTAATTTCATTCAACTCGCTCCCGATACCTGCACAGCAGTCCTGCATAGTTCAATATACCAACAATTTGGTCCACTCACGGTTTCCCTCGGTATGTATGTGAACGTTGCCGCTCGGTTGGGCGCGGTAACGAGGCACCGGATGACAGGCCTCACTCTGATCAATCACCACCAAGCTTAAGGTCAAGCGCTCTGTGGTAGCTACTTCAAAATCAATGGCAGGCTTTGTCTATGGTGGTTTGAGGATGAAGAGATTTAGTAAGTCATCTATGATAAATAAAGGAATCAGCTTAGCCAGTTAGAAATATGTATGTCAAAAAAGTGTGTTATGATAAAACAAGGTTGCTTGCTGCTAACAATATTATACTGTGATCCTCTGTATATTACAGATATGTATTATTTTATTATAATTATGTATTTAGGTAAATCTATTTGTTGTGTATATTTGTTTGGATGTTTATTGCAGTTTGATTCGTAGTTATTAAAGGATGTTTTAGTTAAGATAGTATAGTCTATACTTATTAAGTTTCCTTATCTGTCTCTTTACACACTGTGTCTACGTTTCTTATCCACTCTCCTGTCGCAGGTCTGCTGGAAGAAATTTTTATTGAAATAAACAGTGCCTTTGTGCTCTTTTCTCTGTATACAATTTTCTTTTTTAAGAATATTGTGTGTACATAAATAAATGTTTATGTTAGTAGCAAGGAAATTACCTGGAAGTAGTTAATAATAATATCTAATAATAATAATAATATCTTGGGACAACTCACACACGGTCATCCGATCCCAAACTAGGCAGAGCCTGTGCTATGGCAACGAGACAACTGATAAACATACTTATATATTTCTAAATACATACATATTAGAGACAAATTACACCCAGACACAGAACAAATGATCATGCTCATCACACAAAGATTCGTCCTGGGTGGGAATCGAACCCACGACCTCCGGTTTAGCAGTCAGGGTCACTAACCACTAGACCAACAGCCCAGTCATAATTATTATCAGTAGACTATTGAGATTGTAACGATAAATATCAATGGCAATTGATGGTTGTTGGTGCAGGGAGATACTTATTATTGAAATGAGAAAAACAAATAATAACACAGATTATAACAGAAACGTCATTCCGTCAAAGGCTTTACCTGCGTAAAAGTCGAAAATTATCTCAAAGTACTACCGGGATTAAAAGTATTCTGTCTTAACCCAGGCTATTAACTATGTGCCTGACCATCTTAATCCGTTCAGCAGTTTCACCCTAACAAACTTTCTAATTTCCAATATTAGTAAGATATGATGTAGAATAATCTGTGTTTTTTTATGTTTTCATCACAAACGTTATGCCAAGAAAGAAGATATCCTCGAACAATAAACTTTAAAATCAAAACTACCCACGCCAAGGACTCAACAGAAAAAAAAACACTCAATTCGATAGGTTGAGTGGGGCGTCAAGCCTGGCTGCGCTCTTTGGCACAAGCATGATGATATAATGGCGATTGTCGCGACGCCAATGAAATGTCTTTCTTCCTTCCTGTCTGTCCTTTTGTGCGAAGCCATCTCGGAAATATGTTGACGGTAAGATGGTGCTTCTAGCTAATGGTGTTTGGATGTCAGTATTTTTAATGGGTTATGTTGGTGTCAATTTGATTTTATGTCTTCATGGAAATTTTTTCCCCTGTTCCAGCCACTTTTGAAGTATCATCAATATTGATCCATGGTTGATTTGGAAATATCCACACTAGGTTTGGTTTGTTTTCAACCAGTGCATTTATTTAACGAATATAAGGTTTTCTTTACATTTTACGTCAACTTGTCCCAGTTGACTCATAAAGCTCTACATATAAAAAAAAAAAATTACTATTATTTTTGTACTTGCTTATTTACAGTTGATAATATTGTTATTATATTATACATTAACATCGTTAATGTGAAAATTGCTCAGAACACTGGCAACATTGCCACATGACATTGAAAAGCAATGCTGATGCATATCCATTCAAATGCTCATACAACTTTTTTTTTGTATTTATTTACTATCTGTTTATGTACAAGTAACTATTACTATATATACACTTAATAAAAAAACTCTTAAGTAACTAAAAATAGTCCAAAACATGGCGTCGAAAAATTCCTCCACATCGCTGGCCCCTGATAATGTATCAGTGAAAACAAATTGAAATAACTAATAAGTTGATCAATTTCTAACTCAACCTGTGCCTTTTACGCAACATGTTGTATAGAGAACAAAAAACACACTGTCATCATAATCCATAAAAAATACATCAATTCACACCAAAAACCAATGCCTGCCATTGTCCCTTGTCTCCTAACACGTCAATCACGCGGTTGGTTGCACTCCTAAATGACATGTATTGAATCAATCAACCCCCCACCTGCTTGTTTGAGACCTAATGACCCGTGCCTGGTCGTGCTTAATTTAACATCATTGTTTCCACCGCGAGGTGACGGGTTAAATGGGGTACGACGAATATATTGAAGAAAAGATATGGATTGATGCTTCTGAGCTTTTAAAGCATTTCTGTTTCAATTTATCACTGTTTAGTTCTTAAAGAGTTCTGGCAATTTTACTTAAACCTTTTCATTTATGCAAAAGTCATTTTCTCTCTTCTCATTTGTCACAATATAAAGAAGTAAATATAGCAAGACTAGCAGCTACTCGACGCTATTGACATTTTCGCATTGGCACATGAAGAAAATAACGTTTAAAAAACGAAAGTATAAAATAATATTTAAATCAGAGTGCCAATTCTACTTTTAAACAACGTTCGCATGTCAGTCATAATCTGTCAAAAATATAATGGAAACTGAGGCTTTTTGACAGATGTGAGATGCGAAGTCGAACGGTGTTTAAAAATAAATTGAATAATACCACCCTGTAACGAAACATTCTTAATATTAAAATAGTTAAGCAACAACGTATATCATCTCTAAAATTATTTCTAAAAAGTACTTGGAAGTAATCAAACATTTTTTCCTTATCATTATTAGCCTATTTAATAACATAACGACATCCTCATTCGTGCTTGCCTTACCTATAAGACGGGCCTTATCTTCAGATCTGTCTCCAGCCAATGATTTATCTAATAACACATATCCATGTAATTTGTTTGTCTGTATGTCATCTACCGTGCGTTTAATTGTGCATGATTGCTGTGACTCCATAGTTTTTTTATAATTGGATTTTGTACTTTTATGTCAAGGAATTGTATTGTGTTTTGTGAAGGAAGATTGTTTTCATTTAAGTTTCCTTTATTTTCTATGATAGAATCAGTTTTAGAATGGAATTACCTATTATTATTATCAGTGAGGTTCTTGAATCTTACTTTGGAATTCAACAGCAGACCTATGTATTGGACGAAATTAACCATAGATCAAATCATATTTATTTATTTAACATGGGCACTGACCAACTAGTCTTACTTGTCTGAACATTGTATTGATATTAAGGAAGATCAGCTGCTAATCTGAAGTATCAGAAGAAGTCATGTAGTAATAATAAATCTTTATTGCAGACCATGCAAGGTCCATATTCACAATTACAAAGAATAAATTTATTTAAATAATAATAATAAAAAAAAAGTATAAATGAGTTTTAAAAAAATTACAATAAGTTAAAATAATAATAATTAATACACGCATTCACAAATAAAAAAATAACTAATCTATTCATGTACATACAAACAACTTAGAAGAGAAAAGAACAAATGCAGATGAAAAAGCACAAAGGTGTAGCTAATTCAAAAGAAATTTCTTCCAGCAGACCTGTGACAGGCTAGTACCAACTCAATTTGTTCTGACAAAGCGAAAAAAGCAAATCGCGATACAAAATGTAACATAATCAGTAACATCTCTAACTTATAGCTTGAAGCAGATTAATTGCAAGCTATTAAGAGTGCTATAGTAAATAAACAAATAGTTGTTTTTTTAGCTCGCTGGCCAACAGAGCGCGGCTGCTAAGATCTTGATGGTGACTAGATTCTTCATTACCACTACTATGAAGCAAATGGAAACAGATATGAAGTTATTTTTGTTCGAAAATTATGCCATTAAGCCTATAATAATACAAGACGATGAAAAAATTGGGAAATCAGATAAGTCCTAGTCTCAAGAAGAAAAACCACTAAGAAGAATGCAGATAGTACTTTAATTTTATTTCATGTGATAAGCCAGCATTTTATTTATTTATTAAACAGTTTATGTACACACATAACATAACAAATACAAACTAAATAATCGTACACAAATATCATGTATCTGTTCATTTCGTATATTTCTTATTTTCCACACATTGACTAACCGCATTTTCACAAGAAATCCCCAAACATTCTCCCAAAGTGATTCTCACCCAAGTCCCACATCACCGAGAATCATTAGTACGTCCATGTACCTACGACTAAGTACCAGAGTCTTCCTACCCACAACAATGGTAAGCCGTGTCTAATCAGGAAGAGATGTTATCAGCAAGCGCGGCCTAAGGTGTCTGATTGTTCTGAGGATATAGGTGTACTGGAAAATTGTTATTGAACTGTTTCATCGAAGGTAGGAAGATCTATGTGTTACTATGAAAATAAAGTCTCCTTAATTGAGCTCGTGAAACATTATGACGAAAATATTAATTTTGACAATTTACTTTGAGCTTTTAATGTCTTAGATTCTTTTACAATATATACTATATTTTATCATATAATAGATACAATCTCAACAAGCAAATGGCTTTCAGTCAACTAGGACACCCTAATTTTTAGCCAAGTTTCGCTATCATTTTAATCTCTCGATTTATCTGTGGTTTCATCCTCGATTCGAAAATCGAAATTCCTGAATCCAAGCTGTCCCAAACCAGAATGGTCATAGACATCGTAGATATGAAGATATCTCACAAAACTTTCAAAAATTAAAATGGCCGAAACCACCACCCCGAAGAAGCAAGACCACACGCATAAAAACAATTTACAGCACTCATTATAATAGAACTTATCTAGGTATTTTAATGTTCTCTACAAAATCACTGAACCAATTTCGATAAGCCGTACATTGTCGGGTACATCCGTTTAATTAGTGGGCACAAGTCGTGTGAAGCCAGCAAGATATTCGTTGAGATATCAGACAATACGTGCGTGAGAGTGCGTACGCGCACTTTCTAATGCACAATTATGTACGTAACGTTTGCGACTTTTTAATCGTGGTGCGTCGGTGAAAATATTTTTATACCTATATTTTTATGATGATGTTTTTACATTCATACCTTGTCTTCGGCTTGTGTGATCTCAAGGAGCTGAGTTTTCAGAGTGAGGTTGCGTAGAAATGTTTCATTATCGTATGAGGTGTACTGTGTATAACGAGTTTAGAAGCTTTGACAAATATAACATCTAGAATTCGTGCGAATACAAATTTTAAATTTAGTATTTAAGCTAAATCGAGTATCATGAATGTAAATACTTGTTTATGTTACGTCAATATCAACAAAGATACACACAGCCAAGACGCAACAGCTTGATTTTGATTCTAAAATTTTCCACTTACATTCTACAATAGGAAGTCCTCAAACAACTATGCCCATAAACGCGACAAACATAGCTATCAGTGGCGTCTAATTTTCTGCATCAGAAATAAAACCAAGTAATTCCTCAGCTTCTGCATTAAAACCAACATTCCTAACTGGACATCCCAATAACAGTCTTTAACCTATCTCCGATCCTATAAACATACAGTTACTGATACAAACCGAGTAAATTGAGATACTATTCCACCAAGACTTTACTATAACAAACCAAGCGACAATCAACCTTAAGGTAAAGGAGATACGTTAATCTGGATTGTAGACGTATATTTGCCAAGTTGCCAGGACATGTTAATCGTGATACAACAGAGTGATCTGTGAATAGGCTGGCTACAAGCTGGCGACTAATAAACAGTACATCTGTGACTGTTATGGAATTTGTGAGTCAGTATTTGGGAGATAGAGGCTAAATTAGTTCTTTTGGCTCGGATTTGATTTTTGTGTTTGGTTGGTTGTTGTTTTAATAAGTTGCTTATATATTCCCATTGAGTAAACCATGAATAAGAAATGACAACTATTTTGAGAGATTGTCAACATCATTCAAGTGGATTAGTTATGTTTAATAATTGTAATAAGTCGGTTTTCAGCAACGGCAACCAAAAATTAAATTAGCTTGTTTGTAGGAAACCGTCTATATTTCTCGGCAGATCTGTCTTGACCATCAATGACTCTGACTGAATGACTAATCGTAAGCATGCATCCACCCTAAAAGGGCTAATTAAATGCGGATGAGCGTATCTCGGTCGAGCATAGCGCCGAATGATTTAAGGTGGTGCAAAAACTTACGGAATTATTACCGTTTTCCTAGTATATGAAGTTACAGTGCATAAGAATAATGTTCCTGGTGTAAGTGATGGTTCTATATGAGAAGAAGACGGAATCTTGGAAATGGTAGCACATAGTGACATAATTGCTAAGTGTTATTTATTCGTGAATCCAAGAGATTTGTGGAGTGGGATGTTGATTATGTTACGTACAAGCGAAATGGGCTTATATTTCTATAAGCAGCAAAATAATCTGAAGCTACTATAAACCTATGCCCACTGTAGTATTCTGGCGGGAATACAGAAATAACTCACAGGTACCGGCAAATAAAATTAATGAGAAATAAATGGTTGATAATTACGATGTTGATATGAATCAAGCTAAGATGGTGGATAAAGAAAAAATGGCAAACATTTTACTAGACTACTAGAAAATAAACTAGTCTAACGCGTGCTTACACGAGAAAACCCGCCGGTAACTCCGGTCTTTAAGTCAAGAGTGAATAGGTTACTTCTAGGCTAACGTGTCTCATCGTCAACTACATCATCACTTACTATCAGGTGACATTTTGGTCAAACGAGAGCTTAAAATATTAGAAAAAAAAATATCCAACCCAACTCAGACTAACACAGTTAGTCTGCTAGACAAATCCCACTACAGAGTTGGATCAGTAGGTACCACCCAATCAGCGTTATCCAAATCCACTCCGCCCTCTCAATTCACCATCACTCCTTCAATAGACTCGGCCAGGTGCTGCACAACAAAGTTCACATTAAACGATGCCAATCGATCATCTTGGCTTGTCTCCTAAGATCCTGGAATCAAGCCAGATGCATCGACATTTATAAGAAAATATTATTAATAACCCGTTGTATTAGAATAGATTATAACACAGCAAATGTGTGAGTAATTGCATGGTCTATGAAGCACGTGTTGGTTTTATACTTCGTTATTATCACACTGGTTGTGTCTTGTGATCAGGACGGGTAACTAATCTTCAATATCTTTGAGTGGTTATTGTGAGAAATTGTCTGAACATGATTCTGTGCCAGACATAGATTAGGCTGTCTATATTTTCTCTTATATCCAAGATATCCTCAACGAATAGCAGAACTTGATGGATGGAATACCAAAAGCCATAATTATAGATGAAAGAATCAGACATCTCAATAAAGTCAAAACAAGTCGACCAGCACAACAAGAGACTAAAATTCAGAAAGACACAATGATTGACAGTATAATCTAAGATTATGCAGATCCAAATCTTAGTACCTACACAATTTATGTTTTCCTTAATTTACGCATGGCAAAGACATGCAAGTAACTCTTCATCAACACGACTATAAACTACCAGAACCGTTCCTAAAGCTTCAAAAACAACAAACATTGCCTAAATACCGATTGGAGCAGCAAAACAAACAGTTCCTAATCCTTAATATGTCTCAATCTTTGCCTACATATGTCTTATTAAAATAACGAGTCGGATTATAAATCTCAAGTGCCGGTAGAATGTGGGAGATATATTAGCCGTTTGGACACATTTTTGATATAGCAGTGAATACCTGGCATAGTTTATGATTTGTAGTGTCACTGAAAAATATGACCATGTTCGTGTTTCAGTGAATTTGTTGAATCTTTGAAGTTGCAAACTGTTTAGGAGGATTTACTAGCATCAAAATGAACACTAGGTTCCTTATGTTTAGGTCAACTAAAAGTAGGAAGCTTCTAAGAAAGTGAGGATAGAGTTTGGATGAGCTAATCCAGTGAATTGGTTTTCACAGATTATTAATATATCAATTTAGGAACACCTATCAGATTTGCATGGTTTTTGTGTAATTATGTTTATTGTTTTATTCTCGTTATATGCAACTTTCTCTATACTTCTTTTATTTTATTATTTTTTAAATGTCATCTGTGTTGGGCTGAAGGAGACTAGACCCCACGACAGACACACCAAATCCTAGTGTTGCGTTTAGGGTTTCGATTTACCTCAATATTTTTACTTTTTTGGTGCAATAAAGATTATTATTTTTAAAATTTTGCAGTCCTAATACTTATTTGACTAGGATACAAGTGCCAGCAGCATGCTGAATTCTTAACTCGCCACTTACTTATTTCTATAAAAGATAATATCTTTTTTATCAGATTTTTCCATAGCCATTTCAACATTTACGACAACATTACCTATCAAACCTCAAACATCTATAAAAACAAAACATCATCAAAATATACTTTGTAAATCGCCAATAGCGATAGTCTTCTGCGCACCGGCGCGTGAGTTTCCGCACATTGTTCTATGCGCTTGCGCAGATACGCATTATTTGTGAAGCGACGTTACACTTTGATCTTGGGCTGGGAAACGATCATCGGACAAGTGAAGTGTGCATAGATGAGAGGGTATCAACAGGAGGTAGTGTACAGCCTCTTCATAACTATGAAAGAGGGATGTTTTGCTAAAGCATCTTTGGAAAGGTGGTTGAAGCTGATTTAAATTGAAATCAACTTGGCTACATGTTCTTGAGCAAAATGTTTTGTGTTTTTCAAACCCAATTCTTTGATAAACTATGAATGTAGTCTGTCTGTCTATCATACAGGTGACTAGTACTGAAATAGTCGGATTGAGCAACTAAAAATAATATTTGAAACTAGATTCGGGCTGAAAATAGAACTTAGTCTAAATATTATGACAGATTCGCTTTTACCAATCAAAACAAAATCTCAGCATGTGTTAATACATAAATGAATGCAACATCACCAGAGGGAAATCGGGGATCGTTTAAAAAACCATTAAAACCCTAGTTTCACCATAAGCTACTTGAAATGAACGCCATCGTTTAGATATAAAAACAAAAAACTTATTGTCACCTATTCAGAAACAATCGAGCGATTTCTGCGATCACCTACTTCTATTTACCATTGTATCTGCATATTTTTTTGCAATTTCCATCTTATTGTCTTGAGCATAAGAAAGTTCTGCGTTTGCGCAACTGTAAATCTCTGATTGTCACTATCATTCTCATCTGCTATGCCAATGTCATCTTTATTATTTAACACAAATAGATCATTTTTTCTTATAACACCACGACAATTCTTCACACTTCACAAAATGTTTATACTGTTTTGGAAACTGTCAAGATTCCAAATTGAACCTTATGATCTTAGTAATAAAATACAAGGAAATATTAATGGAATGAATGCTGAAGATGGTTCCGAAGTGGTTGGTGATAATGACGTCACGGTAGGTAACCTCTGTCGTATTAAAATGACATTACTAGGCGTACGGAACAGTTATAATAATTCACGCCTTCGAGCTTCGGATATTCAGATTTATTTTGATTTGAACACCAATGAGGTCGAAGCACAAGGTAATTTATTACAAATTATAGGTGTAATAACATTGACAGAAGCATCGTTATGAATCAAGAGTACAATTTGGAATACTGTCAAACAGTAATTGGACGTAAATAATTTCATACACCAGTATTTGAGAAAACAGGATCTAATTATATGAACGAAAAAGTTAATACAAGATTCTTTCACACCTAGAACATAATTTCCGTTTTTAAATTCTTATAATTAGAAACATTTAGATCATAAACATTTTTCTAACACATATAACCCCATATTGACAAGATGTTTAATTTTAGTATAATTAATGAAGAGATAATGAAAAATAATAAAACCCAAACGAACCAGCCACAGTTATCAATACAAACCTTAAACAAACACACACCGACAGCAACAAATCTGACGACATGAAATCTTTTGAAGTCGCCATCTTAAATAACCATCCAATAATAAAATAACACGTCGAAACTCATAATGTGATAAATATAGAGTATCAATGATGCGTCAACTATGTGATGCAGAATTGCGCCTGGGATTAATGATTCGTGCCAAGACATCTGGTATATGACCATCAATATCTGTCAGTCATATGTACGCAATAAATTTACGAACGATATGCTTCGACATTCGGAGAAGCTCTTAAATTATAGATCATGTTTGTAATTGCAATGTTTTTCCATGTTGATTGCGACACCTGTGGTAGACATCGATCAGGTTGGAGTATTCGTGTGAGAGAATTTGGAATGGCAAAAAACGAAATGATTGAAGAGGCGGATGGAGAAGACAGCTGGAATATATATTGAAAGGTGTAAAAGGTGATGCGCAGTAACGCAGAAAACAAAGATGATTCCGAACAAGAAATTGTTGAAGATTTAGGTTTTAAAAGAACAAAGCAGGGCACGGCTCTAAAGAAATTACAACAAAATGTAAATATTGATACAAACTGCCACTCTCATAATCCTAAAAACGAAGATTCCAACTCAGAAATTGAAATATAAAATTGCTATAGTTAAACACAAAACTAGTCCCGCCAATAATTTGCTATAAGATGTCTCGTGACCTTTCATCAAAATTAAAATCTTCTCAAAAACCTCACATCGTCCGTACAAATTCTTCAATACCGTTCCAATTGCAGCACATATCACTATATCTAATAATATACCGTTAAAAATCTCTCCGTGGTTCGATGATGCATCGTTGGGCAGTCCTATGATTTGTGGGAAGACAGGTGTTCGACGCAAATACATCGCAACCGGTTCGGTTTCGCCATCTCAATTGGCATTTTGACGTGGTACTCAAACTTTATTGATTGCATTTAAAATGTAGCCAGCTAGCTTTTGATTGGAACTGGCACAGTCATTAAAAAAGTTTTCAAGATCTGTAAATTTTTCTTCACTGACTGCACCACCAACATCAAGTCCGACAGCAGCGTGCTGCTTATAATTTTTCTACTGCTGTGAAGCATTTGGAGCCACCGCACTTGGCCTGTATGGTAGACTAGCTGCGCCCTCAGCTCCGCCCGCGTGAATCTCGAAAATTATCCCAAAGCAACATACTCCCGGAATAAACCAAACTAAAAAAACCGTTTTGAGAGCATTGGCCACATTCCTGCTGAACAATCATTCAGATCCAGTTATGTGATAATTGACATGCGGTAGTAGCCAATAGGTTCGACAATTGTTTTCTTTGGACACACTTCAACACTCGCTTCGGTGTCGAGCAAAAGGTCAAATAAATCTTAATAGATGTCGAAGTCAATCTATTCTGGTTTCTGGTTTGTTTTCATCATGTGGCGTCTGGCGATTACTTCCTTGACTTCCTGATAGCTCTAAATTAGGACCTATCAAGTCACGACTGACTAGGCTTTGGGCTTGCACAATGGTGCAAGCGTTAAGTACGATATCGACTATCAAAATACAGACCGATCTTAGGTATGTTAATAGTTAGGAAATGTTCTTACTTGATAGTAAGAACATTTTCATATACTGCACGCTTTGACACAAAATTATCGAGTACAATAATCGGTTTATTGAAGAGGGCAAAACTTTGTAACAACGCACAGTTCCACACCAACTAAAGTCTTCGGTATATCAACACACATTCTTGCATTCTTAAAACTGCATAGTCAATTTTTACAATGCCTATCATATATCGCTATGCTTGTCTCGCTATGGTCGTTCCTCCAAGCCTGTGAAGTCCCACGAAGCTTCTTGGCTTCTGCGCCTAGCTCGGCTGGCTACGTTCGCTCGGACACACAGGTCCGGAATGAGAATCTAAGTACGTAAAACGGAGTCCCTTCTCTACTTTACTGCCTGCCATAGTGGAATTATGACTTTTCTATGTTTTAGATTGGCAAACAAACCAGAATTTCAGTGTAGTAAGTAGCCAACGGCTCCTTGCAACAATCTAAGAAACATCACAGAGCCTAAACTAAAATTGGTCTCCTGTATCAAACCACAACACCTCAATGTCAATCCACAGCAGTAAACACGCCATAAAACAGCAGTAAAACAAACTAGAAAGCCAAACTTTGAGCACCGCACCGCAATAAGTTCGGTCCGTCGATAAATCTATGAAAATGAACGTGCTCCTAATGTCACTGGAATGCTTTCATGATCTGACCGAGCCAGGGGCGGATTGCTCGCGGTATTATTTTGATATGAACACGCATAACTTCTTTTTTGATTATCACGGCGTGTCTTTTGTAGGGGCACGGGGAGAAACAGGTCAGAGCAAAACTGATGGCCACATAGTGGACAACCGCTACCAAAGATCTGGAACGCGCATAGTAGTCACGTGATCACTGTTTTTTGTCCGTCGCCATTGTCATTACAGCCAAAAGACTTCCACTGCTGGACAATATTCTTCCCAAACGTTGCCAAAATCCATTGGTTTTGGCAACGTTTGCTTTTATTCCGCAGTCAGCGGACTCTCACGGCCTTCATCAGGTCATCGGGCAACCATGTTGGAGGCCTGCGGAACCTTAAGAAACGCTGCGTATTCCGATACGCGGGTACCTTTCGGCCCCACCACTATCAAAACATTTAGACAATTTTAGACTCACTTTGTTCCTCTGAAATCTCTCAAAGAAATTGGCAGAACACATTTCAAATTATTCACGAATCTCAATCAGCCGAATCCGCTCACCGAGTCATAACTAACGAACGACCGGCTCAGATCGAAGTGCAAGTATCTAAATATACGCGGACACCAACAGCCATCAATTTAAGAGGAATTAATCGCTCAGGAGACATTGTCGCCGGAATGTGGGCTTTTGGCGAATTGGCAGTTTTACAGCACGCGTTATTGATTTCCATTGCAACTGTTGAGCTGGTGAAAAATAGTTTTGTGTGAATTAAATTGCGGGTGCAGAAAATTACAGTTTCATCTACATGTCGATATTTAAACACAAAAAATAGAATCAAACAGACTGCTCGATTAGTGAAATTATCGGGTACGTTACTATCCCAAGACCAAGTTGCAATATGTTTTAATAGGTAGGATATAACAGGTCTAATGGTTCCGGAAGACGCAGCATTGGAAAGCCTCCAACTAAATGGACTGATGACCTGGTAGGCCGCGGGAATCCGCTTTTTGCAAGACGCACGTCAGGACCGGTCGATGTTGCGACTCTTGGAGAAGGTCCCTATCCAGCAGTCGAAGTCTTTCGGCTTAAATTATGATGCTGATGAGGTATGGTGAATTGGTGACTGGTGGCTTAAAGTTGAAATTTCTGGCTGGAAGTACTTTACGGGTCGAGCTGATTCATAAAGAGTTCTACATAATAACACGTAAGATGATGTGAAGACACGCTGTGCTGACCTCAAATAAATCGGGAGTACGACATAAGATTTACGACGATTCTACTGTATTTATATTGAATTCCCTAAATCCCTCACCCAGTTAATAACTAACCCGACCGACTGCCATAAGATCGAAGTGCACTCGCTAAATATAGTGTGCCGCCGACACGCGCATCAATGTGCGACAAATTAATCGCAAATGCGCACGCTACTTTGTTAAGGATATAAATTTCGATAGTTTGTTGTGATTTCTGCATTTATTGGGGATATCAGGGGTTTATGATCTATAGTGGGCGCCAGATAATCGTGGAATAACGGTCATTGACCCACCTACAATTATTGACATTTTTAATTTGAAAAACGGAATTAATGACACAAAGCTGTCCCGAATCATCATCTCTCGTGATCCTTAACATTGTCTAATAATGAAAAACAATTCATATTTAATTGTTCAGGTACCTATGAACAGTTATTAGGGAAAGGTCAATATACTTTATTCCACATTTATCTGGCGCCTACTATAGTATATAAATTATTTAATTTGGGATTCAAGAAAAAATCAACTACTTTCTTTAAACTCAACTTTCAAAATTCATCAACGAATTAACTCGATACATTGTTGACTGGTCTACGCAATCTTTTCGTACCTCTTAACACAGTACGTCAGTGGGTCCGAACCTGGGGGTAATTACTCCCACGGGGGTAAATCAGCTTTTCTGTGGGGGTAACAAAGATGGCGATGCGCGGTGTGTTGATGCTGATACAACTGTGTGAGCAATTGGTAAATAATAAACCAAACAAAGACACGTTCGAAAATTCTGTGGCTCAACATTTGCCGTCCCTGTCATGTTAAATTTATTTATTTAACAGTTAACCGACGAGAAGAAGGACAAATGAAACAGAAAAATAAGCATAAAGGTGATCACTGTTTTTAAAGAAGAAGCAATATTGCGCAAGGAGTGTCGAAAAAAAGAGATGTAGATGTCACCGGAAAATTGCAAAAGCCGTAAGATTGTAAAATATCGCGTGAAATTGTGAACTATTTTTTCTTACTAAGACAAGGATACATTGGAAACTATTGAATTTTGATGGGATTTATTGTATACGATTTTTACATAATATATATCGAGAAATTATAATCTTATGCAGTTTGCAATTTTCCGGTGACATAGACACCGTGTGTATGTAGGTAATAGGGGAAAATAAATTAATTCACTTTTAATATAACATACGACCTACATAAAATTACGGACGTATCATTTTTGAAAAAAACATTTTTCTTTACTCAGACTCCATTCTCATCCACCTTCGGATGGACCTACTTCTAAAATCGACCTACAAAAGATCTCATTAGAAAACGCCAGATTTTAAACCCCAACCTAGCATACCTGCTTCAAAAGCAACTCCACAAACCTCCACACCAGCAGAAACCAAAACTGCCTTTAAAAACACAACACAGAATCTATTTAACCGTAACCATCATTCCTATTTACCCCTCAAGCTACACAGCGCTATATTTTTCCTCCCCCAAGACTTACCTATACACCCCCCCACCTAGGCTACGCGAAAATGCAATCTTCTTAATGGAATTTCAATTTTCACAGCAAAGTTAACTAAAAATCCAACTGGTTGCAATATTGCCGCCTTGCGAAGACGCCGGGCATTTTAAATGTAGCTTGTCTGTCTGTTTGGCTCTTACTCACGATATTAATGTAGGGGGAATTGGACTTTTTTAAAGCAGTTATTGGGAAAAGGAGAAAGAAATAGCGGGGGTATTGGTGGTGTTTTAAAAAAAATGGTACCAGAGAGTATAGTCAAAAGTTAAATGAACTTGTTGTTTTCTATAAAATATAATATAGTCAATGATAGAGTCACTAATCACCTGACGTAAATATTTACAGCCGATTTTAAAATCTGCGTGCGTGAATACGGAACCAATGTTTTATACGAAATCATCGTCATAGAAACGTTTGTCGTGACCTTACTTGAAAAAGATATTTTAAAATAGGAACCAATGCTAAGGATAAATATCGAAGGTTCTTCAGTATTAATATTTTATGCACTTTCTAGTACGAGCCATTTTATTAAGATCCTCTTCTTGAACTAATATTTCCTGAAAAATATGAGACACTGCATTCAATTTCTCATCATTTAGTAAATGTTATACTTATTTTTTTTATTCCAACGTAGATTTGAGAAAACTGAGTTCTACTGCTACTATTCCAGTTGCATATCAATATGCTTGTGTTTCACCACTGCCTTGCCTCATCATCATCAGTCTATAGCATCCCACTGCTGGACAAAGGCCTCTCCTACTTCACGCCATTCAATTCCATTTCCAGCAACTCTCATCCAGCTGCTACCAGCTACCTCCGAAGATCGTCGCTCCACCTAGCCTGTGGGCGTCCTACCTTTTTTATTTTTTTATTTTAACGATGGGAAATCATCAAATGACTTCTTCCGCTCTGGGTGGAGCGGAAGGGCGTGTCAGACTCTTACTGACTAAAACCCATCCGTGTTCCTTCTAAAGCCCTTTGCGTTCCAGGGCCGCGGTGGCTCTTTCGAACAAATTCCGCAACCTTGGCAGGGAGGGGGTCCTACCTTACGTTTGCCGATTCGCGGTGTCCACTCAAGAACTCGTCTACCCTAACGGTCATCGGTTCTACGGCTAATATGGCCGGCCCATTGTCTCTTCAGCTTACTTATACCTTACCTAGTGATGATACTATGGTCAACGATGATATAAAACGCCTGCAAAGAAGTGATTAAAATGTTCCCAAAACTTAACTTTAATCAACAAGCTCGCTGTTACAACCCACCCAACTTAGCGACCAAATCCAGGGCAGAAAGATTCAAAACCTACAAACAATATCAGAATAGTTTCCTACTATAACAGAACAAAATAAAATACCAAAAGAAAAACGAGTTATTTGATTCAATAAGCAAAGTTGGGAGCGAGACACTAGTATTTAATATCAAGAACGGAGCCCGAGGAAAAAGAAAAATCTATGCAGGGTGGCAACTCCCCGATCTTTATGTCTTGTGGACGTTTTCCAGCTGCAGCCATTACAGACACACTGCACGTGATCTTGTGCGTATTTGTGTGTCGTGTTGACACAGTGCGACACTGTGTTTACGGTTTTAGATTAATTAGTGTTTGTTTGATATAGGATTGATACTGTTTTTTTGTTTAATTATGAGTGTACAGGGTGTTATTTTGTGTCATGTGTGTGGGTTTTCTTTGTTAGCTGGAAGAATAAATTAGAAAAGGCGGTTTTTGCGACCATGAATAATTATTCGGTGGGTAATAAAGTCGCTGTACTCTCAGCGCTGCCCATGGTTTATTTTTTCACTAAAACAATTTGATATTTCATATTATTATCCTTCTTAATTTATGAATGATGATCAGATAAAGAATCATTATCTTGCCTTTATTACAGTTGATTTGAGGCAGCTGCGTCATTTTTTTAGGCATTCAATAAAAATGTAAACTCTCACTTGCACATACAACAAAAACATTACTTCACGAAACAACATAATAGAACCAGACAACAACACTGAACCATGCAAACTCCACTCCATAAAAATAGTCCTAAAAAATGCACCTGAAAATACATGACAAGCGGTCACGAAGTACATACTAGAGCCATACCAATCAGACGCTTCAGCGCCGGCTATGTCCGTAGCGCTCACTCCCATTTACGAGAGAAAAAACCTCGGAAAATCTACGTGACGTAACATAGAACCGATAGCCAATGGCGTATCGAACCTTCGGCGATTAACGACCAGCGCACCAAGACCTCCCCACCCTCTCTATACCGCTCAAAAATCGAACCGCAACGGGGAGTGTGAAGTAACAACGGAGCGCAAGCGAAAATAGTCGGTTAGTATCGAGAACGAAGTACGCGTCGTGATTGGTTGATCGGTTCTGCGCGATTGGGCACGAAGGCGCACACTCGAACCGATACTTCGTATTTACCACGTTCGACGTTTGTGTGAATGTGTGCGTGCGTGAAGCCGCCTTCGATAGGCATGTGCCGATGTGTTGGTGTAGGTATCGATTCGATTTGTGACGCCTGCTCGCCGATCGGTCAATCGCCGTACGTCGCTGTCGATTTAAATTTGGAACGTGATATTTGAATTTGGTATGCATTCGTTGACCGTTACCATGACGTAACGCTGTCTAATTGGATGAAAGCATTCGTCTAGTAGAAGATAGTGTCGTAATTAACTAAACTAATATTGTAAATTGTTGTTTTATCATTTAAGTTTGTTGATAGCAATTTGGACATAAACTAAGGAAATTTGTAGGTAAATAAGTAACATTCAAAATATGTCTTTCAGAAAAGATATAAAAATACAAAGACATTATCTCATTAAAGTCATGCTAAATATGAAATAAAATACCTAAGTGTCCGTTTTTATTATCCAACTCTACATAACTTCATAGGCAGCCCATTAACCAAGTAAACGACCTCCCTTACAAATCAACGCACACGGCACTCTTTTCCTACAACATGGAGAAAAAAAATCACCACCCACCGTTAATTAAAACGCAACAAAATAAGTCCATAATTCACTACTATAGCGAATCTTCACAAATGTCAGTCAGTGCAAAAAAACCGGGGCTCGTTTCGACAAATTAAAAAAGCACGTTCCACTCCATTTCTGGATACAAAAAAAAAAAAGTTTCACAGATAAAAAATGGCAGAATATCCTCATCAGCCGGGCTATTAATAGGGAAAAAGTGCGCAATCCGGGGTTTTACTGTTCACTACCCGCTAATATTTAACGAACTTCTAGATAAAGCAAATATATATGCTTTCCCGTGTACTTATTTAAAATGGAAAAATATTTTTCCTGCGTCCCGTCGTCGCTTCCGCTGCAGATAGCCGTAACTGCATTATGTTTGATGTTTTTCTTTTTTATAATGCGGGCGGCTAAAGATAGATGGCCTTTATATTTCTAGCTTATGCGGACCGATAGGAAAGATGGCTTGAGAAATGGTCTGCTTAATTAAATTATCTGGTGCACAAAATAGGTAGGTTTGCTTCGTTTTGCCGTGACAGTTTCCCAAAAGGGGAATGCCGATTTTAGGCCCAAGAAATTTAATTTAGTAAAAAAAATATGTAAATTTTACGTAATTAACTCTTCTATTCACGACGCGATACAAGTCAGTAACATTTTTTAATAAATAATAGATATTGAAACGATACAACGAAATAAACAAACATTTGCTAGGTTGCCAATTTAAAATACCGGAAAAAATAAAGATTTGTTGCAAAACATTGATTTGACATTTACACATATTGTACTTTATTTATTTGTCCTTTTGTTTATAGAAGTCCCAATGCATTCGATGTTACTTGTGGGCACTCTGGGCCTAAATCACTATGGCGGCTTGGCATCCCCCTTTGGTAAATGAAATTTATTTCGCAAATAGGTAACACTGACAAGGAACTATTTGGCCCGTATTTTTTTTTAATCAGATGGGGTCAGTGTTGTCTAGCTGACTGAGAAGAAATAAATTCAGAGATGCTTCAGAAAACCTGAAAACTTGAGTAACGGTGCATCCGAATTCTAACTGATATTATAAAAGCGAAAGTGACTTTGTTTGTTACGCTTATTTTTTTTTTTAAAGAATGGGAAATTATCAAATGACTTCTTCCACTCTGGGTGGAGCGGAAGGGCGTGTCAGACTCTTACTGACTAAAACCCATCCGTGTTCCTTCTAAAGCCCTTTGCGTTCCAGGGCCGCGGTGACTCTTTCGAACAGATTCCGCAACCCTGGCAGGTTGTTTGTTACGCTTACACACCTAAATTGCTGAATCGACTTTGGTGAATTTTGGTCAGGCTACTTTTTTACCGAAAATCAGTATTACCGCGAGCAAAGCTGCGGCCAAAAGATAGTTCTTTAATAAAAGTACTGTTGCCCTTAAACTTTGTACTTTCGCGGTACACCACACGGTAAAAGTACGGTCAGCCTACCCTTAAAGCAGTCAATATTGATATATCAACATTCGGAAAATTCATTCAATTTCATATTTGAATCATTCCCCCCACAACTCGCTAGTCCTTCCAAAAAGCTTGCAAATGATCACTGAAATATTCTACATGCTGCGATATATAAAATTCTCAGTAGCGCCACATGAGAGAAGGAGAATTACTACAAAATCGAGTATCGCCGCAGCGAGATATCCGCCATTCGGCCGGCGGAGGCGTCGCACGTTCGTTCGTAGGAGACACACTGGGAGGGAAAATAATAGATATTATTTTATGTTGAAAATAGTCAGGGACTGTTACCCAAAATGTATCACAAAAACCTTTGAACCAATGAATTTGATTGCCATTGATGACGTTGTGAATTTTTTGGGTAAACAAAATTTGATGTGCTGACGTGCCAGCCACACGAGAAAGAAAAATGTACTCGTATTAATGTGACACTGGATTTACAAACGTCCACTGCTGGACATCTCCCTCAAGTATCGCCAAATCGACCGGTCCTGTGCGTCTTCCATCCAGCGTATTTCCGCGGCATTGACCAGGTCATCGGTCCACCTTATAGGAGGCCTTCCAACGCTGCATCTTCCAGTACTCGGTCACGTAGTTTCAAATATCAACAGGATATAGGTAGGTACTGTCAAACTTGGCCGATGTATGGGGCCACGACGCGACGATTGAATATCAGGAAGAACTGCCTGTCTATTCAGTAAATATCTCACCGTGAAAATTAAAGTGGAGTATACTGTCATACCAGCCGGTCTATTCTATCAACATCTCACCGTGTAAACTTAGGTGGAGTGAGCATGAAGTGAAGCGTCATTCCAACTTGTTTGCATTGACAGCTCACTTCACCAAAGCTTACAAGGTGCGATTACAGAACCGCACTGCTGTTTGATTAGATGGATTGACAGTTCATTTCGTGTTCACTTCACCTAAGTTCCACCGTGAGATGTTTACAAAATAGACCGGCAAGTCTAGTCTCAAAACAACAGAATTTTCGCAGGTTATTGAAAATGAAATAATATAAAGTTGTGCTCCATGTGTGCAATAAGTTTAACATATACGGTACATAGTTGGTGGCAGTGCGCTCGGAATATGCTCGATATAGAGCACGTCGCCTCCACTCGATCCCGGTGAAACATTGCTCTAGTTAGTGATGTGCTGTACAACGATATATCGATAAAAATAAAACTGTAAATATGCTCGGAATATGCTCGATATAAAACATGAATAATAAATTGATCTTGGTGAAACATTTCTCTGTTTAGCGATCTACTTTATGGCAATATATCGATTAATATAAAAAATATATAATGCTCGATGTATTTATAGCTCTGACAACGCCCATCTCTCATAATTTCTACTAATATGCAGATAACTTGATAAGAAGAAACAGACAGTCTATCAGATTGGCAGTTGCCCTATGAGTTAAACCATATTATGTTCTATAAACATTATGCGAATGCAAAAAACTCATACTTCACTTAGCTTTATCGACTGTCATCGGTGTGTGCTGATTTTGCTGAACTCAAACTCAAACTCAAATTATTTATTTCATTTAAACCATTTACAGTCATTTTTTAATTGTTAGAGTCGGAACCCTACAAATACCTATAACCTCTATGATAAGCCATCCTCTTTCATAACTAATTAATTAATGGTCTCAAAAAATAAAAATGCGTTTACAAAGTATCGATAACACCTTCGCCCATTTCTAACGGCACTTCCGATATAATATTTCATATTTAATAGTGATGCACCACGAAAAATCCTTCGCAGATGACTCTTGGCTTATATTTTATATAAATTGGATATTATTGCGCACATATTGAATTCACAGATGTATATTATTATGTAAGAACTATTACTAGTGTTTGTTTGGTGATCACGAAATAGTTGGAAAAGGCTAGTCAACCTGATTTTGTTCTACAATCGATATTTATCGATACTTTAGATTTCTCCGTGATATTTATTTTGTTACCAGGTATTGTAGTTTACTCCTTAAGAAACGATTCTCATATTTAGGCCGCGGTATGAAAATTTTATGAGTAAAATCGAGCGTTAACTAAAAGTGAGGCGTTACGTTACTTTGCGCAACGTACTTTCACTTCGAGATTATGAATGTGTGTATATACAAAGTATACTAAGCTAATTTAAGATGCTTTCATTTAACCTCTTTTTACATAATCTACACAATAATAGTTTTTAGGGAGTAAACTCCAGTCGTGCGTCAGAGCTGACACACCCTTTTTTTTCGAAATATTATAACTATACCATTGCAAATCTGCATAGCCAAATAGTTGGTAGGTATGCTCTAAATTCCCCGAACCCAAAACCGTGTTCGAAAATTCAACAAAAACATATTTACCATTAAAGAATTTTGAAAAATTTTCAATATTCCCC
Organism: Mamestra brassicae; assembly: GCA_905163435.1. Classification (NCBI taxonomy): domain Eukaryota; kingdom Metazoa; phylum Arthropoda; class Insecta; order Lepidoptera; family Noctuidae; genus Mamestra; species Mamestra brassicae. The sequence continues at coordinate 1,555,904 of LR991008.1, read as the reverse complement.
GGAGGTAAACTAACTGAAAGTTATACTCACCTTGTTTTTAAATAAAATCAAAGTATACGTAGTCTGCAAGTTGCCGGCTTGTTCTTTATGAACTTCATAAAAATGGTCGTATTTACTGGCAGAGAACGGAGCCCCTACTACCAGCACTCGATGGTTTGTACCAAGAAACTAAAGAGAAAAACAAAAATATTTGTGGAGTTATTGGTATCGTGTTAGCTATGTTATTGGCCCCAAACATTCGGATAAGCAAATCATTAATCAGCTGTCAAATCTCATCTCATCATCTGCCTGCCTTTTTCCAACTATATTAGGGTCGCCTTCCAGTCAAACAAGATTCAGTTGAATACCAGTATTTTACGTGGAGCGGCTGCCTACCACACCTCCACAACCCATTAACTGGGTAACACGGTACTCCTTGGCAAGACTGGTATCAGATTTTCTGGCTTCTGACTATCCGTAACGACTGCCAAAGATCCACAAATGACAGCCGGAATAACGGCTTAACGTGCTTACCGAGGCACGGAGGAGTCTTGGTATGTTAAGATGGTCATCCATCCACAGGCCAACCTCAGCAAGCGTTGCTTAACCTTGAAGATCGACCCGTGCGGCTGTTATTATTTAGCCACGAACTCCTCTTAAACGCATCTCAATCTAAGGAGTGAAATTCCCTGCCGGAGTCTTTCTTATAGCTTCAAGTCATGATTGAACAGGTTACTTCTAGGCAAGCGTGCTCCATCGTCGACCACATCATCGCTAACCATCAGGTGAGATTGTGGTTAATTGTAATCCTATCATTAATATTATTAAGGAGGTGAGTTAACTAACCAGAACGACAAAACATTGCACAGTATGATTGTCTGTCAAGCCTCGCTTAATTTGATTGATAGTGGAAACCTTTTCAATCTGGTATCAGTTCAATTTCAGGTATATTTGTAGGTGAAAAGATAGTGACTATGTATGAAAAATCTATCGTGCGAGAATACTCACTTTTTACTTGTTAAATGAAGATGGTTTAAGGGTGTTAGCACACCAATCGATCGGTCGTCTATTGATGGTACAATGAATTAGTCGACGTCGATCGATATTTTCTACTAATTTCTTCGATCACCCAAAGCTACCACACCAATCGATCAATATCGATCGATGTCTATCGATTGGTGTAGTCACACCGTCATAATAGTATGGTTGGTATATTGGCTTTGATTGTGCTATAGTCAGGCAATACGACAAGGAAAACTGTTATCAAGTTTTAAAAAACTCGACGCAAATGATAAAAAGTTCCAACAGATTTTTTGGAACATGTATTTTTTAACTACCTGGGCGTGGGCAGTCGTTAAAAAATGACACCAATGATTTCTTTGTTTTTCAGTTTTTATAACAAGCGCACTTCACTAAAAGCTACAGGAAAATTTCGATTTACCGACGTTACAGACAAAGGCGGAAACTTTATTCTCACCGGTCATCCATCAAATAGAATCTAGCAATAATAAAAAAAAATATATAAATTACCAATTTGTCATATTAATTTTTGACGTGACAACGTCTAATAAATCGATGAACACCGGCTGCACGCACGACAAAGGATGACTCATTGTAACGTTACGAACATTGTAACGTTACGATCATTTCATCAATGTTTTGTTATGACGTTGTCACGTTAAACTATCGTCCGTAAACCGACTTTTTAATGTGAAATTTATTACATTCAAATGTATTAATTAGCAAGTCAAAAGTAAATGAAAACTAATAAACGTGAACTCCAATGCAGTGCAATCGCCATGCATCTTGTAGGTAGTTGTAAATATTGTAGGTAGTCTACACTAATATTATAAAGAGGAAAAAATTGTATTTTTCTGTGTGTATGTTTGTAATGAATAAACTCAAAAAGTACTTTGCCGATTTCAAAAATTCTTTCACCATTCGAAAGCTACATTATCAGCGAGTAACATAGGCTATATTTTATCCCCGTATTCCCACGGGAACGGAAACTACGCGGGTGAAACCGCGTGTCGTCCGCTAGTTGTAAATAAATGAGAATGGTTGTACGACCGTTGTGACGGACTTCGCACAAGGATACAACTATTCCATAGTTCAGTACCATTGCAACCTTGTCTCCCTTTCTACACTTCATACGCGTGACGTATTACCAGCTAGATTATGACGTACTCTATTCTGACCCTGAATTGAAATAACAAATATTCGTGGTCAAATATAATACAGGACGTTCCCGGTCGTTTCTGTAAACATGTTGAAATGAAGGCTTGGGTAAAGTGATCACGAGGTGAGCTGTCAATCCTTATGATCAAGATGTCACGTGGTCACGAAATTAGCTGTCATTCATCTTGATTATATGGATTGACAGCTCACCTCGATCACTTCACCTAAGCCTTCACTTCGACATGATTACAGAATCGTCAGGCGTGGCCATTTTTAGGGTGGTGTTCTGTATTCGCCAATATCAGTTTATTTTTTCTTAACATAGTTCTAACATCAGCTATTTTGTTTAGTTAAAAGTTAAAAAAAACGAGCATAGCGTACGAAATGATTAATCAATTTATAAGAATGTTTGTTTTGTGAACTTATTGTAAGGACTTATTTTGATTAATAATGTAACACTTACGTTGGAAATAAATACTATTCTATTTGCTATACAATTAGGATTTCTTTTTAGGTTTTTTTTTTTAACCCGACCGCAGAAAACTTCTAAAAAGTTCAGAAAAAAATTACTTTTCAAGCTGTCCAGTGTAGTTAGTGGTGTATATTTTAGTTCAATCACAGATTCAATGCCGCCGGCTGCGTCAAACTGCTTGAAAAGTGTTTTGGTTTTAACATTTTAGTCGATTTTGGAAATCGGGTTTTTAAAAAAAAGGATGTATTTATTTTTGTATATTGTAGCTACAAAAACACCATCCTTAAATATGACTACGTACTTCTAGAACACCATGTAGAGGTAAAAATATGTGTAGAGAAGAAAGTGCATATTGCATTACGCTTCACAATATGAATTTCTCAAGGATATATTTTGTGAAAAGTGGGTGATGATACTGAAAGAGTTAAGCAAGTATAGAACCTATTTTTGGGAGAAAAGCCAATTTTGACTTGAGCTTGTCTTTGTACAAAACTCTGTCAATGACTGTATGAAATGTGTGTTTTGTGGACTATTAAGAACTAGCTTTTGCCCGCGACTTCGTCCGCGTGGATTAGTTACTTTGGGCAGCCATTTTATTTTTCGAAAAAGCTTAAACATATGTTTCATTATTGGTTTTGTTTTATCTTCAATAATGACGGACTCGCATGCAAACTTCCACCCCCGTTTCCACCCCCTTAAAGGATGATTTCATTTCCCGAGACTCAAACTATCTCCATACCTAATTTCATTTAAATCGGTTTAGCGGTTTAAGCGTGAAGAAGTAACAAACATAGACACTCTCAAACTTTCGCCTTTATAATATTAGTGTGATGTGATTAGTATGAATAAGGAAAATATCACTATACCCACATTCATAACTTGTTTATTTGACCGCACTTTCTCAAACATAATAATGCTACAAATAATGAAGTGTGACTTACGTACTACAATTTTCTGAACCTTATGCAACGTATAAAAAATGGCACATTTTTAAAACCAGAAATAATCTGAAACCATATCAAACAAAAAACGATCACATCTCCCCAAAAATTTACTCAAACACCATTCTTCGCCACTCACCCTGTATATCTGCTCAACCAAATTCAAAACTTAGAAAGTTCTACAAAGGTAAGCAAGTAACACCCTTTGATACCTCACCGCGTTCAGAACGTTGCATTTTAACCAGTTTAAAATACTTTATGCATAGACATTACGGCAAGCTTTCTGTACTGGAGAAATTTCATCCAATGCTCAAGGAACCGGTGCTCGTGGATAAGAAAATATAGAGGAACTTTGAGTTTTATGATCTTTATGGGACTGAGTTGTGGTGGGCAGTAGTTTTATATTGGTTTTGGTAGAAGATAGGTTTGTTGCAGAACAGAGGGTCGATGAGTAGCGACCGCATACCGAGAGGTGTAGGCAACGTACCTACGTCTGGCACACTATGTGGCTCTTTCTTCCAAAGACCACCTCAGACTCTTGTTGTGACGTGTGTAACAATTGCATCGTATGGATTCAAAGTCTTTGGTGTTATATGTATATATATATGTATTTTTGCAAGAATAATTTCAAAAAATTAATTGATTAATGTATACACATCATCTGCCTAGCCTTTTCCCAATTATATTGTGGTCGGCTTCCAGTCAACCCGGATTCAGCTAAATACCAGTATTTTACGTGGAGCGGCTGCCTACCAGACCTCCACAACCCATTAACTGGGTATCACGGTACTCCTTGGTAAGAGTGATGTCAGATTTTCTGGCTTCTGACTATCCGTAACGACTGCCAATGATCTACAAATAACAGCCGAGACCGACGGATTAACGTACTTTCCGAGGCACGGAAGAGTCTCGATATGTTAAGACGGTCACCCATCCACAGACCAACCTCGGCAAGCGTTGCTTAACCTTGAAGATCGACCCGTGTCGTGTTAATTGATTAATGTATACAAATTATTGTAAAACTTATATTTGAAAAGAGTAACTATGGAGTTTCTTGACCGTTCCTCTTCATAAGAATCTACTTTTTGCGAATGGACAATATATGTAGCGTTACTATTATATATTATTTTGAAACTGTAGATTTGACGTTCGAAAGTGCCTTTAAATAGTCTAGTTGAAATAAATGAATTGACTTTGACAAGATGGACTGATGGCCCGGTGAAGGACATTGGAATCTTCTGCATGTGAGAATGGAATGTTCTGAATGTGGTTTGGGCAGGACTTCTGTCGCTCAGTGGACAGAAGTCTTTTAGTTGAAATAATGGTCAAAGCAGTGTCCTCTTGTATAACACGTGTGTTAACTTTAACAACAATAATGTTGATTTCATTGTTTCTTTAAGTTATGGAATATTGAAAATATACGAAGCAATAGTCCCAATGACTCTGCCTATTATTGGGTAGTAGATATTATAAGCAAGAAACTTGCAAAAGTATTATGGGTCTCATCGCCATTTCAATTTAAACATCCTTAACTCAATCTTCAATAAATTCTTCATTATGCCTCTATCCCAAGAAAAGAAGATAACTATTCTAAAGATAAGATATAAAACAGAACCTTATCCAGTATTTCATAGTTACTCGGATGTAAAATACCACCTAGCGGCAGCCAATAGCGGCGGCCAATTTGAATATAGAACGCCCGCTCGGAATTTATAACGGACACACGAAACTTAAATGTTCGGCAACTGTATTGTGTAGTTTGCAACTGGTTGTTATAGCAGTCGTGTTTGTGTGTGACCTCACGAAATTTAAAAGGAAAAGTATTTGCTAACTATGCTTGGGCGACCGTGAAGTTTCGTTCGGCAAAAATTCGAAAAAAAATATAGCGGGGTTGGGTTTAAAAGTGATGCAAGGAGAAGTGGACCGATGAGCTGATGAGGGTCGCGAGTAGCCGATGGATGCGTGACGCACAGGACCGGTTGTTATGGCGACACTTGGGGGAGGCCTACGTCCAGCAGTGGACGTCTTTAGTCTATGATGATGAAGGCGTGTGATTTTATTTTTGTTTTTTGATAAACTAGTTATTTAGAGAATCTGACAGTTTTGCCAAAGGGTGTCACGTTACCCAGTTACTGGGTTGTAGAGGACAGATAGGCAGTCGCTCCATATAAAATAAGCAAATTGATTTGATTAAACAACTTGCCTTATTTAGTACCAGCAAGCCTTCTGATGTTCTGTATGGTGTCGGACGTAAAAGAATAGCACCATCCCATCGTTTCCCGTGGGTGTCGTAAGAGGCGACTAAGGAACTCACCGGAGAATGTGCAGTAGCATTATCTGTGCATTGCAACAGCTACACTGCGATGGCCAACCCGCCTGCCAAGCGTGGTGATTATGGCAAACCGCGGGGGGAGGCCTATATCTAGCAGTAGACGTCTTTGGGTTTATATGATGAAGCCTTCTGATCATACTCTCAAAGTATGAGTTTACTTGGAAAACATCCTTATCCAATATCTTGTTGACATTACCAATTCGACCTAGTTAGTATTAAATTTTTCAAATACCTTTATTTTGTAAACAGTTTAAAGATATGCTCTCGTTTACAAAGAGTCGCATAGCAATTGCGATTCAACAATTCCAACCAGTCGCAAAATTACACAGTAAGTCATGATTTTCGTTCGAATTTTTGAGAGCAATATTCGTATTCGTACGGAATCTACGGAGTAACATCTGTAGTTCGGGAGCAACGGAGCGAACCGTACAGCTTCCTTACTGAAGAATATTAGAGAAATATGATTTCGTCTGCTTTTGTTTTCGTTTGAATGTTAGAAAGTTCTTCAGAATAAGGTATCTTGTCGTTGAAGTATCCACCGGGATTGGGCAGAACGGATTGTTAACAATAATGAGAACTTGTACAGTTTTCTTTGTGGCAAATAGTGGGTGATGGTGATTTTAAAAACATCAAAAATACTAAATACGTTTCGTCCGCATTACTGCAAACGGAGCTCGTAGGAGATTTTTTAAACGACTTTTAACCTTGCATGCTTTAAAGTTTTGTTCGGTCAGAAACGTAAAATTATATTGTTATATTTGTATTTCATAAATTTAACAGAATATCGAGTAGGTAGCTAAGACATACGTCATTTCCTATATTCACTTGAAAGTTTCAGTCAATATTTCTACAATATTTCAACATTTCTTCAATATTTCTAGTCATCAGACTCAGTACGATCTTGATGCAAAAAATTGGAAAAAGAATCCATGAATTCGATCCTTTTTCCAGATTTGGAATAGTGCCCAAAGTGTTCCAATAAATGGCTCTAACGATGTCCCTTATCTCCGCTCGTAAAAGAGGGTAGGCTGTCCATTATCGTTGAGACTGAATAACTTCATTGTCGACTATTCAGCACTATGATTCATTTCTGCCTACCTCCTTTAAGGTAGTAAGCGTAATGACAGTTTGTATTAGTAACGGATGAATGTTTCTATATCTACGTCTTCTGCTTATCCTGTCTAAGGTAAGAGACACATATTATGTGTGTGGAATAGGTACATCTGTTGTACCCTTAGCTAAAATATAATTTGATCTATGTTTCTTGTGATAAGAGAATGTCAGGATCGTAGCGGGTGACGTTCTGTAGTTTCTGAATGAATTAAATGATAAATGATATTTATTTGCAAGTAGGTTCAACATAACATTTTACACGTCAATCTTTTTTGGTCATTTTAAATTAGATGAGGCCGGTGTTTCCCAGCTGACTACCCTGAGAAGAAACACCGAAACAAACTTAGAGGTCAAAGTCTCTTTTAAAGTCCATACAATCTGTACTGGTCTAATCATATGAGAACCATGTAGGTTAATGTCTGAGGTGGCCTTTTGAGGAAAGTACCACACAGATTTGAGTGGACCTGTCCAGACAGTGCAAGCATTTGTCAGTTATCGTGCAGCTCAAACTTAGAACTTTAAGGAGCTCAACGATTTGACGAATAATACCAAAGTAAGGACATTTGGGTAGGCCGCATAGATAACTCAAACTGCCAGACTTAACAAATGAAATCCTAATATGGCGGGCGATATACATAGTCCTCACATTCACAATACGTTATATGAGAACCATGCAGACCAGTTGCATGGAATGGAGTGACCAATTGAATAGTCGTGTCAGACTGGTCATCCCTTGGTTGCCACAGCCTCATTTTAATATTTGATACTATAAATTGTTTTTTCTTTCTTTACATTGTTCTCATATATAGAAGCAACAAGGTTAATGTAACCAGGATTTTTGTAAAAATAAAACGATTTAAAAGAGTGTCCGTGGAGTTTCTTGCACGTTCTTCTCCATAGAGATTTACGCTTTCGAACGTGCAAATAGCTTCATGTTTTTGACGGACTGACTTTGACAATTCAAAAGTACCTGATAATGGTTTATTTGAAATAAATGCTTTGACTTTGACTATGATTCAAAGAGTATAGATATTATCAGATTATGATAATTTCTATACTCTTTGAATGACACGACCCAACAAACAAATTTCAAAAAAGTCAAAACGTTTATTTCAATTAGGCCATTAAACGGCACTTTTGAACGTCATCATTTACAGTTCAGTAAAATAATAATATCACATTAATAAAGTGACTCTACTGTCCATTCGGAAAGGTAGATTCTTATGGAGAAGAACGGAAAAGAAACTCCATAGTAAATTCACGACTTTTTCGCATGTAGGTCAGCTGATACTACAAAATGCCACCCGCTACTATCCAGACATTATTTTATCACGATAAACATAGATCAAATTCTACTTTAGCTAAGGGTACAATAAATGTATTCCATACACATATTATGTGTCTCTTACCTTAGAAAGGATAAGCAGAAGACATAGATATTTACCAGACATCTGAAAATTTACCACCTGACCTCAGACAAAAAAATTATCGTTTCTTCTACCTCAATTCTTAAAACTCAAGATAACAAATCTAAAACCACCACAATTTAAACCTAAAATTAATAAGTAACCCGGCACAGTAACGTTAAAACTAATAATGCAGGGGCAGACCAGATTGCACCAATACATTGCACCTGCCCGTACTAGCACTGGGCTCTTGTCACCCCAGGGGCGCGCCACCCCCTAACCTCCCCGAAAGGGGGTAGGGAGACCGCTGTACGTGTGAAACCGGTTTTTTTATATGTATTATATTATATTGAACTGTAGAAAACTGGGTGGTATTGAGAATTTTATGTTTGTATTGTCTTGGAGTGTGGGACGATGCTGTGGATCGACTTTATGTCCAGCTTCGGGTGGTTTCAGGATATTATGGTATTTTCTGGCTACACGATCAAGCCCATTGTTCTCCTACCATGTTAACATAAAAGGCAGTTTGCAAGGTAACCTACAAATCAGGCTGAATGGTATTTTAAAATATGGTAAACTCGCCTTCTAGGCTCTTAAGCAACATGAATGATGTGCAAAGAAAGTAAAAAATCTCTCTTTCCTTTTAAATTAAAGTTCTTCATTCACATTTCTCAAAGAATGGAAACCAAGCAAACGTTTTTGGTATAGTCGAACTCGCCGTGCTTTTTGACGATACCTTCAAGACGATATCACACCATGATTCCCAATAATGGCCAAATACGGAATTGACTGATAAACTGGTGATTATTGAAGCCAGAGAAGAAGATATTGCTACCAGTCTTTTTGTCGAAATACCATATAGTTAAAGTGTCCCATACAATCAACTTAATAACAACTCAGATGACCTACAAAAAACTTAGTACCAGACAAAATCTATATTTAAACCTAGCCTCCAAAAATAACAAATACAATATGCGGACAATAATCTATTTGTCCCTAAGGCCGACATTGTAGGCGAGGATAAAAAACTTAAAGCTTACATCGGGCGGGCGGGATCATAAGGCATTTTTCCGAACATACACGAACCACTACCCCCTCCCCGAGCTCCCCCCAACCCCCGGTGATCTGCGCCCGATACCATAGAGTAGCCTGAGAATTTCCTGCAGAGACTTTCGAAGTTGAACTTCATGTTTCTTGTGTAATGTTAAGTTTATTAACTGAAGTGAATGAATGAAAGTTGCAGAGGTACCTTTGTCAAATAATGCTGGATTAAAGGATACTGTCAACTAAGGATATAGATAATTCTTGAAAAAAAAATATTTCGAATTGAATTTATTCAGTAAGTCTTCTATTAAAATTAAACTTAGGATAGCAACTAGGATACTTAAAATAAACTCGAAAGTGCATTGACTGCAATTCACTCCTAATAATAATATATAATAATGACTTTGTAAGTTTAACGGCTCATAGTAAAATATTTTCAATATCAATCTTACTGTACACTTTAATAAAATCCTAACTTCTACGAAACAAAATGTAGTAGTAGAACAACATAGTCCAATCCCAAACGTACTCGCGTACTGAAATCAGCATCCTGAAAAACGTACTCTCTGAAGTTGAAAACTAACCTACAGGCACTCTTTGCTTCTTCGTCTCGCCGATAGCCTGGGATGTGTGCGGCATCGGAACGCTGAAAGACGCCCTGTGACGCCGAAGCCTTCCTGAAAATGTATGCTACCCCCCCACCCCCACGCTCAAGCAAAAACACACACAGCGACACAGAAAAAACCTCACCAATGTACGCCGAAGACGGCTGTGTGCGTCAATGAAAGATTACTCCTATGTAGTAGCAATACATATTCGTCGAGCGAAAGGTTTTCCAGCTGTGTGCGTTCTGTGTCAACGCTATTTCGTATTACCGTGTACAAGTGTGCGTGTTTTATTGACATTTTTATACATGAAATTTTATGTGCACGATTTAGATGTTTTTGTATATAGCCTGTGTGCTGGGTGGTGTGTGTGTGTGTGAATTATTTGCGGTCGCTTTCGATGTTCGTAGAATACTGAATGGGTGTAATTAATTCGTTTCAGATGAAACTGTTCGGGTTGCTTTCCGTGAGGAATATTCAGGATTTGCTGAAACTGGAGGATTTTCGTTCGACGGTCTGCACTATTTGTTGTTCATTGGGGATTTGATTTCGAGTAATACTATGTGTTTAATAAATCTGTGTTTGTGGCGGGTTCTGGAGAAATTGTGCTGTCGGGCGCTTTGTTTTCCGCTGATATTGCGACATGTTTGAAAGTTTTCAATTTTGTTTTTAATGTTGCAATGAAATGAGAACGCTTTACGATAGTTTTGTAATGTGAGCATACTTTTTAAATGTAGCATTTTCTGTATAGGATGTTTCAAGAATGAATTTCCACTACTCTCTCTAGAGAATATGTCTATGGCCTATTATTTTATGTTTACTGCCACGTTGGCTTAAAGGCCGCTATCACACGTGACTTATGTGGTTTCGGGTTTGATTCCTAAGAAGACCAAAATGAGTAGACCTACTTCTGAATAAGTAAATTTGTACTTTGTAACAAGTTATTTTATTAGTAACAAGCAGTTTTAACTTATATTGGATGAAAGACTGGCATGAACTGCTCAAGTTCAAATTCGACATATAAGAATCAAAGAACCTTTTATTTATCACACCTTCTTAAAACAACATCAAAAGTGACCACAACGAAATGATGCCAACCAAAAAAGGAGGCAAACTAACCAAAAAAACTCTCTGGTTCGCCCGACCAAAATTTACATAGTTAATAGGAATCGGCACTCACACAAACATACGAACATTCACAGACAGGGATCTCACACACACGAGGACACGGAATTTTCCTCTGCCGTATTAAAATGGACTTCAAAAATATAGAGAACAGTTAATTGGGTATGGAATATTTTGCATGGACTCTTGTTATCTTGGGGCAGTGCAGAAATTTTCCCCCTTTTACCGCACCGTGTATGGTGAACTGGTGTACTATGAGAGCTATAGATGTGGATATGGTTGTTCTGTATGGTGTTGGACGTAAAAGAATAGCACCATCCCATCACTTTCCGTGGGTGTCGTAAGAGGCGACTAAGGGACTCACCAGAGAATTGACAGCAGCATTCTCTGTGCATTGCAAAAGCTACTCTGCGATCACCAACCTGCCTGCCAAGGCGTGGTGCTTATGGCAACCCCTTCTCCCTTTGGGGGAGGTCTATGTCCAGCAGTGGACGTCTTTCGGCTGACTAATATTATAAATGCGAAAGTTTGAATGTTTAAATGGATAGATGGGTGAATGTAGGTTTGTTACTCAATCACGTCAGAACGGCTGAACAGATCTAGATGAAATTTGGCACAGGGATAGATTATAGTGTGGAATAACACATAGGATACTTTTTATTATTTATTATAGAGTATTTTTTTTGGGATATTTTTCATTTTTATTTGGACTTGTCACATTGTCCGGTGGTGACCGCATACCAGAAAACGAAGCATAGGAAGGCTTCCCACACACAAGGAAGACTGATGACCTGGTAACGGCCGCAGAAATCCACTCACTGGACCACTACACAGGACCGGTAAATATGGCGATTCTTGGGGAAGTTTATGTCCAGTAGTGGACGTCTTTCGGCTGAAACGATGATGATGCAACATTATGTGTGTCTACGTACAACTTTTACACACGCTGGAAGAGATTTCTATAGAAACAAGCATCACATTTGTATCAATTTTTCTGTTTTCTTCTTATCTTTTTTATTAAGTGTGTGTTCATAAATTGTTAAATAAATAAATGTTTACCATGGTTTTAACATTCCCATTTGCATCCCACAACAAAACAATATTCTACATATGTTGAAGAACTTCATGACGCAACTTCTTTTCCGCTACGTTACGATACCAAATACTACATGGCCATCACATACATATTTACAATGTATATCGCCGTCCGCCTGCATCCCCAAGGTACGTGTGTGTCTTCTATTTTTATTTCCTTGCCATCCAGCATGTCAGGAGTATATGTACTATCTTTGAAAGTCGTGCGACTAGAAAATTACGACTTTGTTCCATTCTGTTGCTCTTCTTGACCTGTTTTCTGGTGACAACGACGTGTTTTGTTTTGAATTTGTGTTGTTTATTGTATATTAATATATTAGAGATTTGAATGTGAGTGTGAATGATTATACAATGTGGAGACATCGATATGACAATAAATGAAAACGCTGGTTCATTGGAATATTTTGAAACTAATTTCGATGAACTTTTCAATTTCATACAACGACAAAAAAACTCAAACTAGTCAAGGATAGTGACTACTATTCTGACGAAATATTCCAAGCAGTCTGTTGCAGTTAGTGACATCAAATCTGTGATAAAAGACAACATATGAACTAGTATTGCCGGTGTTTTGATTTATTGTCGTATCGTCGTCTCCACCTTGTATAGTAAAGAAACGATGAATGGACTATGTGAAAAACGGTATGGCTAGTAAGGAGATAACTGTTGATGGCAAATAGCTAGACATATATCGAAGGAGAATAAATGAAGTGCTGGCCCCAAATAAAAAGCATTCTGAGGGCCTGGTACGAATTTTTTTGACGTATAGTAACGTTACGTAAAACTTTATTTTTCTATACTCGTTTCGCACATAATATTTATTTGAACTATATTTACACCTAAAGAAAAAAGATTAACTAACTAAAAATAAGTCTAAAATATGGCGTCGAAAAATTCCTCCGCGTCGCTGGCCACTGGTAAAGTACCCAAAAGGCTGGCAGCATTGCCACGTTGTATGGCAATGCTTATCCTTTGTCCAAGGTAAAAGCCAGCCCTTGGGTCACGCAAAGTGTCAACTAAGCGTCTTGACAGATCTTTAAACAAGTTATGAGCACTCGGACCCTCGGCCTAAGAGTTTCAACCCCAAACGGCTCGAAAATATAACTACCAACTAGCTTTCACGTCAGCGACCAGGGTTTTATCCCATATAGCTTCAGATATTGAAATCCAATTGCAAAAACTATTTATTTCTTGATATCACATCGAAAGTCTAATAAAATACATTGAAATAATTGTTGGCAGTTAAATTATTGATCCGAAACCATTTGAAAATCACATTATTTCTATCGACTTCCATCGGAAGCGACTTGACAAAGTACCCATTGATCATCCATTGGATCTGTTTTTCCCCTCATCAGCGATAACATCACGCAAAAACGTAATTTCAATATAACAATTATTCACCACAATAACTGTTCTTCAGAAACCCATTGAGCCAAGAAACCCATAAAGACAAGCCATTAAAAAACCTATTCAATAATGCAAAGTGGCGCTAATACTCGATGAAGACATAACAATCCATCGATGATTACTATCGCGAAGTTTTTCTGCTCGACAATAACAACTAGAAATGAATTGTGCAGAAAATTATTCATACTTACATCCCTAACTGATGCCAGTACATTACCATACAAATTACTGTCTCATTTACACACAAAACACGCAAAAAATAACTCTATTTCAACCCAAGCAAAGGTTGATCCAACTGTATAAAAGATCCACTTGGTAAGATGGTAAGAAGTATACATAAAAAAGAGGACGTCCTTATTTTTATTGAAGATCATAATGTGCTAAGAATTAATTAGAATAAAAAGCATAATTAACATATTGGATAAAAACTGGTAACAGCTGGTTATGGAGCGGTAATACTAGGGTACGATGAAGACTGAAGAGTTAGTTGTTGACTAAGAAATGAGCTTGTAGCCCGTCGTCACCTTGTCAGGAGGTGTGTTTACTGAAATAATAATTATATACTGCTAGGAATAATTACTTAAGCATTAGCTTCTTCATTTACTGATGAAGTTACAATTCAGCTAAAGTGGGCTATGTTTTTGTCGCAAATGATGCATTTAACGTTAAGCCCTTTCTAGAAGTACTTTTAACAGCAAATCAATCAATTATGGATATGCAACAGAAAATGAAAACATATTTTTTGATTATGAAAGGATATTTATGAAAAGAGGACTCAATGTTACACCAATTCAGTAGCAAAAAGATTCGTAAAACAATATCGTTCTCTGGGCAAAAATTACATTCTGTTAGCAAAATTTACCGTCAAAAAGTTCAAATGAATACGTCACATTTCGGCAGTCAAAGTTGTCCATGGCCACTCACAGAAGTAGATTATTATGGAGAAGAAAAAACAACTAACTCCACAGTTATTATTTTCAAATGAAATGTTTTGAAATGAAATGTTTTACGAGGCAATGAGGACGAGGCAGGCAAATGCATGTCCAGTCAGGGGTGCGCGTGAATTTTATTGTATCCCGGGCCCCCGTAATCATGGTTACGGTAGGAACTGTGGGATTTTGGTCGATAGGAGTCCGACAAAATATTCCGTTTACCCCAGACAGAGTATAACGATGAGGATTTACCCACAAAAAAAGCCAAGCACATATAAATATCATCATCATATCAGCCGAAAGACGTCCACTGCTGGACATAGGCCTCCCCCAAAGAGAAGGGGGATTTGCTATAATCGCCATGCTTAGCAGGCAGGTTGGTGATCGCAGTGTAGCTGTTGCAATGCACAGAGAATGCTGCTGCCCATTCTCTGGTGAGTCCCTTAGTTGCCTCATACGACATCCACGGGAAGTGATGGGATGGTGCTATTCTTTTACGCCCATTGAACTGAACTCTTACTCACATTTATTGAACTTATTGATATACTTATTGATACATATTACTTATTGATAGATTGGGACTTAGTCTAGAGCCTCTCCAGTAAGAAGGCGACATTAGAAGTATCTTCCTTAAATGTGGAACAAAAGAACGAACTATTTAAGCCCCTTTTCAAACCTACAGACCTGCTCACACCAGTTCACAAAGGAATCTTCCTCGAACTAAAATGTAAAGAGCATATGAATCCCTCAATTATCATGAACTGAACAAAGTTCTGGAATCGAGATGTATGACGTGACCTCCCCCTGCCACCCAAAGGAGGGGGATGGGGAACGCGACCCACTTATCCCTGTAATATAGTAATGGCGGAGAAGCATTTATTAAATTGTAAAAATCTTATTGATTTCTTAGTTTGTGGAGTATGAGTGATGGGTAGGAAGGGGGGGAAAGGGGGAAATGGGTAGGATTTGTGATTTTTCCGTTCAATGTATGTAAGTGGGGCGGTATTACTTTGTGGTTCTGCGAATAAATGGGTTTTTCTTGCTACCTGTGGGTGTTGTAAAAGGTGGCTTCGAAAAAATATTATAGGGAATGAAGTAACCTTGTACCTTAATGTTTTCCTTTAACTATGTCGGTACGGGACCAAGACTCTGCTAAAAGTATAGTACAGTTTACTATTATTTTTTCATCCTATAGTTAATAGAAATACACTCGGTTTCTGAATTGCGCTTTAGCATTGAAGTTTTTAATTTCTTCTGTAGTTATTTATTATAGAAACAAATATATAAGATTAGAGAGAGAATTAAATAGAATACGATTTACTACTTTATTATTATTATTTGTTTTTTCTATGATATTATTAATCATTGGTCTAAATATTATTAGAATTTCAGCAGCTTTAACGCTAAAGCCAAATTGAATTTGAATTCTTGTCTTCAATTTCTCAATGTTGAAACCTGGTTCCCTGATTCCAATATTGACACATCGATCAATTTCTACTAAGTTGATCAATGTTGTTGTTTTGTTTGTAAAGATTTGGTAACTAGTCATATATTTTTTTTATTTTGTGTGGTTTTTCATTTATTTTAATATTTTTTTTTTACCAATTACTTATTTATTGAACATCCTAATATTATTATACTTCTGCTTGCATGTTATTTATTTTGTCAATTAAATTTAAGTTTTGTGTTTTCTTTTTAATTTAATATTTTCGTTTTATGATGTTGATGTTCGAACACAATATATTGTAACTGGATAAATTGAATTGAATTGATGGATCAATATAATATATAAGGGTTTAATGATTAAACATTAAAAGAAGCGTATGATTTTTAAACACAAGTGCACTTTTCACCCTCAAAATACCATCCACATGAGCCATCAAACTACCCCTTTTAAACACATATTAAATCACGGCACAACTCATCCAAGATTATCACGGCAAGTGGTGACAGAAACAGCAATATCTACGTCTTCGCCGTTCCGTGCCGTACTGCGCCGTTCAAGGGCCACGCCGTGCCGGCATGGAGCTCAATGGCTCTTGTACGGACAGACACTCCATTTTATGTACGTATGGTGGAGCTTCTTGCATTTTTCTTGTGGTTTTAATACAGTTTTGCGATCGGGAATGTGAGGTTCAATTGTGTTTTTAACACACCAACAACAGCTCTTATTACTGACTTATTTATTGCCTTGTAGATCTAGCTATTGGTAGGTAATGTGGGCTCCTGGAATAAACGGACAACCCAGTACTACACATAAATGTAGTGTTTCTGCAATTGCAATTCTTAAACTGTTTCTTAGTAACATCACGAATCCCAGTCGATGAGAAGGTCTATGTCCAAGTTGTCCAACAGTGACGACTTCCAGCTGGTATTATGATATTGATGATCCTTTGATGGGTAATCATCAAATGACTTCTTCCGCTCTGGGTGGAGCGGAAGGGCGTGTCGGACTCTTACTGACTAAAACCCATCCGTGTTCCTTCTAAAGCCCTTAGCGTTCCAGGGCCGCGGTGACTCTTTCGAACAAATTCCGCAACCCTGACAATTTTGATGATCCTGGACCGTAGATTTCTTCCCGATAGATCTCGTCCCTGCTAGGTCACCAATTAAACTCCTCTCCTGTTCTATTAAAATATTACACTGTGGTCAGGCTGTCCAAGGAGTTTTGAACGTAGATGTTTTGACATAGTGGCGTGTAGGTACACAGTGTAAATGAACTACAGCCGGTCGATTCTGTATACATGTCGAAGTGAAGGCTTCGGTTAAGTGATCACGAAGTGAGCTGTCAATCCAATCAATTAAGATGGAATGACAGCTCACTTCGTGATCACGTGACATCTTGATTATATGGATTGACAGCTCATCTAGTGATCACTTCACCCAAGCCGTACACTTCGACATGTTTACAGAATCGATCGGCAGGTGCAATGTAATTAAATACTTTAAAGCTTTTCCTAAAAATAACATCGAGTGACTCTTTTGGTATAAAGAAGCCAATTAATCAATTATCACCAATCCTTAATAATAGGCCTTCTTCTGCTTCCTTGGTCTGTCCTGAGGCTTTATACCAGTGGTTCACAAGCTTTATTTGACCCGGGACCACTTTAGTTTTTTCTTTGTTAGCAGGGCGCACAAATCAAGAAAAAAAATAAACAAGGTTAATCTAAAAATAAACATATGTCATATAGTTATTCAAAACTTGTAGCATAGCTTGTAAAAAACGCATCAATGTTATTTGCAAGGTCACAAGATTCAAATTGAATAATTTCGTGGACTACATATTTGCCCTTCAGGACCCCTAGTTGTCTGTGGACCACAGGTTGGGATCCACTGGTCTATGTAGACAGATATATCGCAATTTTCGAGCCACATTCTATTAAAAAGTCTACATATTTTACATAACATCTTGCGCAATTAATATTTCTATTGTTACACTCGTAACAATCGTGCTGTGACACATCGAGACCGCTCATTACATTTGTGTACCGTTTGCGTAAGACACTCGTTTCTTACATGTATGGGAAATTTCATATGCAACCTTTTTGTAAATCAAGTAGTACAGTCAACAAAGCTATTTGGTATGCAGTTAGCTGATTTGCAACTACTTTTAAACAATGTTGTTAGTCTAAGTAGATAATTATTCCTGACAGGGTTGCGGAATTAGTTCGAAAGAGTCACCGCAGCCCTGGAACGCAAAGGGCTTTAGAAGGAACACGGATGGGTTTTTTGTCAGTAAGAGTCTGACACGCCCTTCCGCTCCACCCAGAGCGGAAGAAGTTATTTGATGATTTCCCATCCTTAAAAAAAAAGTAGATAATTATTGTACACCAGACTAGTAAGTATGTCATAAGCTTCTTTTATATGGATGGCAAATCATCAAATGACTTCTTCCGCTCTGGGTGAAGCGGAAGGGCGTGTTGACTCTTACTGACTAAAACCCACCCGTGTTCCTTCTTAAGCCCTTTGCGATCCAGGGCCGCGGTGGCTCTTTCGAGCAAATTCCGCAACTCTGGAAGGAAGTATGTCATAAGATTAAACAGTTTTAATACACACATCAGAAATAAATATTGGCAGTGCAGTGGAAAGGTTAAAATGTTTGCCTGTATACCAAATAGCTTTGTTGACTGTACATGGTGGTTTACAGTAACTGGGTTGGGGAGTTCTGTTAGGCAGCCGCTCCATGTAAAATACTGGTATTCAGCTTCACCTAGTTAGACTTGAAGCTGACTTCATCATTGTTGGTTGAAGGCTTGGTAGATAATGATGTACTTGCGACTTCGGATGATCTCTAAAATTTTGTAGAGTTAACGGCTAAGGCTGACAGAATAAATCCTTTAAATTCGTATATTGACTGGCCTGGTGGTCGAGTGGTTAGTGACCCTGACTGCTAAATCGGAGGTCGTGGGTTCGATTCCCACCCAGGACAAATCTTTGTGTGATGAGCATGATCATTTGTTCTGTGTCTGGGTGTAATTTGTCAATAATATGTATGTATTTAGAAATATATAAGTTTTTCAGTTGTCTGGTTGCCATAGCACAGACTCTGCCTAGTTTGGGATCGGATGACCGTGTGTGAGTTGTCCCAAGATATTATTATTATTATATTTACAAAACAAAATTGGCAATATACAAGTGAGTTATTTTTCAAATTCAGTTGCTGTTATCCAGTGCCAATATATTAACTCTCGTCTTAGTTAATCATTGCCACACACCTGAAAACCAATTGCAATCGAAAGACATCTTCCCCAGCGGAACCAAAAATACAAACCCGAAACACGAACACCCCAGCACACAAATCTAAACTCAACACAGATTTATATCCTCATACTTTCGAAGACAATAGAAATCCTAACCTGGCTCCGTCCTAACGTACGGTGAACAAAACAACACCTAACAACTAACTCGGCTATACGTAGGAGGCAGCACTCCTAACAAAACCCAGGGACTCTGCTCAAAGCGCGAGAAAGTAGAGCCCTCTTTATCTGAGAGCCGTCTAGGAGGGGGTGCAGGGGGGGAGGACAAGTGCATCTCAAAGAAATGCAGATTTTACACGTCGCTACTCTTCGGGTGTGTCGGATGTATCGCGTAGACTGTTGCGTAGCGTCAGCAAACTTGATGTGGATGGAATTTTTTTCGGAAAAATAAAAGGGGTTTTTTGTAAAAACCGGTGGGTTGTATTGGTTAGGTGTTTTAAAAGCGTAAAAGATTAGTTGACGGAAAATCCTAGTTCGATCCAGCCCGTCCCTAGCTGTTCTCCCCAGCGACGAGCCGGGGTCCGGACTCCACATGGGGTGCCCTTAGTCGCTTAGTTTGTAAGTTTTTATAAGCCCTGGCTGGAGGCTTTAATATTTATATTAAGGCCACCACAGGCAAGTCCGGCTAAGACAGCGATAACCTCATAGGTTCCTGCCAGGGTTGCGGATTTTGTTCGAAAGAGTCACCGCGGCCCTGGAACACAAAGGGCTTTAGAAGGAACACGGATGGGTTTTAGTCAGTAAGAGTCTGACTCGCCCTTCCGCTCTAGGTATAGGAATTGTAGGAGAATAGTCAAACAATTTCGTACAACTAGAGTCTATTCAAAGACTTGGTGATCTATGGAATGATAAATGAAATTTATTTTCTAAACTGGTTAAACATTTTACAACACTTTTACACGTTAATCTTTTTTTTAGTAATTTTATATTAGACTAGCGGACGTCACGCGGTTTCACCCGCGCAGTTCCCGCTCCCGTGATTAAATATAGCCTATGTTACTCGCTGATAATGTAGCTATCCATAGCTGAAAGATTTTTTCAAATCGGTCCAGTAGTTTTTAAGTTTATTCGTAACATACAAAAATACAAATCTTTCCTCTTTATAATATTAGTATAGATGAAGCCGGTGTTTCCTAGCTGACTACCTTGAATCGAATTCCCTGTCCAGCCTTGAATCTACAGAATTTCTGATAGACGTTTTTAAGCGTCTTTTATAAAAATAATTACAAGCCAATATTCTCATATATTAACACGTGTTTTATGTGAACAACAATATTGATTATCTTCCTTTATAAACTTGGCGTCTACTATTATATCCATAAATAACTTCTTGCCTATTATATGACAAGACATTGCAACATGTAATTCAGGTAGACATAGCGTGACAGATACGTATCTAAGCACATTTTTATACAATACACCGCGTTGCGTTGGATTTATGAGACATTACATTAAAAGGAACTGTTAGAAAAACTTGATATTAGATTATTATAAAGTCAACTCGGTAGTGTGGTCGGGTAGCACGCGAAGACGGCTTTTGTCTTTTTATAAAAAAAAAATATACACATATATATATATATTGACAAGATCTATTGCTTGTTTTAAAGAAGGCAAATAGTGCGTTAGTTTTAATTAATTATTGAGACTACATTTATGGTTTAAATAATTATTTTTCCATTGATCTATAGATTTTTTACTTTTTATTTTTGACGTGGCAACGTCTAATAAATCGATGAACGCCGGCTGCACGCACAAAAAAGGATGACTCATTGTAAAGTTACTATCATTTCGTCAATGTTTTGTTATGACGTTGTCACGTTAAACTATCGTCCGTAAACCGACTTTACAGACAACCAATTTTTTAATTTGTAAACTCAACAGCTTATTATTAATTTACATGAGTTATGAACTTTACCTCCCTATCAATGAACATCCCAATGCAGTAGCGTTAAAGTTACTAGCATCTTAGAGTCTGCATACACTGCACAGTGACAGCGAGATGATGACAATTATCTCTTATAAAGTTATTCTATACAGTAATCAGTATAAAAATATTCACAAAGCATTAAGGAAATAACTGTCAGGGTGCGCCATACTGTTATTTATTTTAGGCAAATATATAAGTACTTTACTTTAAATATGAAAAATCACCAAATGACTCCTCCTGTTCTGGGCGAAGTGGAAGGGAGTGCCAGACTCTTACTGACTTAAACCCACTCGTGTACCTCTAAATGCCGCTTACGTTCCAGGGCTGCGGTGACTCTTTCAAACTATTCCGCAACCCTGGCAGGCACTGGCCTTAGCGGGCCCCGTCAATTATGTCGACATCTTAGTACTTCTAGAAATTATCTTTTTCAAACACAGAACCTTCCTTTTTAAAAATAAAATTGATAGTTTAGAGTTTATCTAGCTCCCCAAAATCTATAACAATATACGTAACAATACATTTCACATTGCTATAACCTTTCTACATAACGTTGGCCTAATTTTTTAACCAGCTAAGTTCATTTTTTGGCCAATTTAAATCTGCCAAAAAGTTCAGACGATTACCTACCTTATGATAATGCTAAAACGACTTTATTAACTTAAAAACGTTAGAAATGCCATACTCAAACATGCTTTCTGAACAGTAGGAAATCTTCATAAAGAAATACTGCTAAATCCTATAAGAACCAACAGGATTTCCAGAATTATGATTGCTAAAATGAAGTGCAAAAAATTCAGTTTTTTCTTTCTCCTGTAAACTATGCAGAAATGGACTTAACTGGTTAACGAATTAGGCCGACGATAAGTGAATAAAATAAGAAAAACTCTCCTTCCCTTCCCTCGTATTCTGCAGACCGTACACCGAATATGACACTCATTATAGCGCGCCGGTAGGATTTGAGTAAAATATGTCAAACGTAAGTAGGCGACGAATGTCTCGCCGATCTCAGCTCTAATGCTCTTTGTCTAATTGTCGGGAGGTGCTACAACTTATGCTTAAAGAAAAACTCATTAAAAACACATAAGATTTAATATAGCTCCTAAAACATAATTGATATCATCAAATAAGTATACAGAAATTTCTGAAATAAACAATATTGAGTTTTTTTTTGAGCCAAACATTACCACCGACCTTCTTATTGATAATAACAATAAATTTATTTCAGAAGCTTTACAACTTCTACAAAATATCTTACATAAATATAATACAAGATTATTTCAAGAACATAGATAATAATCGTCGTTTTTCTATATGAATAAAACCTTATATTACTGCTACTATTTCGTTATTTTGTAACAAATATTGCGAGACTCGAACTCTCGATATATTGAGAACAAACCATTTCAAATAACTACAGTAAATCGCATATTAATTCAATAGTTCAATAGTTCAATATATCCATGTCAAATCGAGAAGATAAATTTTAAAGTTAAAACCAATCTTTATTATAACCGAGTGTATGCGATAACCCGATGCAAGACACAACAGAAAAATTAAAACGAAAAGAAGTTTCAAATTCATCTACCAGTCATTTGATCAATAACTAAGAGACCTATTCATTTGCTTACTGTACCAAATTAGGACCATAATCTCTACTCAAGCAAACACCATTAAGTAGCACCATTTCAAATATGATGTTTCTTACAAAACAGCTTCAAAAACTTGAAAACAAAACGCATTTACAATCAAAATTAGCTGCAATATTAGTTAAGGGGTTCCTTCAATATTCTTAAAGGGGTGAGTCCAATCATCTTTAGGGTAAGTCCAATATTCTAGCGTTCGATCTGGTCCAGTACGGAGGAAAACTTGGCACATTATGATTGTAACGTCAGGCGATTAAGAGAAAAGTTTTTACAAAAGGGTGTGGCATGGGGACGGAGGGAAGTTTATAGAGCTGTTAATACTGTATTGGGTGAAAATTATTTTTTTGCAACATCTTTCGGACTAGTAAGTTTATTCATAAAAAACTGACCATATGATTAGAGGGCCAATTTTACTAAATTTTAAACAGCGTGTGCATTCACATGTCAAACGCAAACTGTCAAATTGATTGTCAAAAAATTTGTATAAGTTTATTGGCCCTCAGTTTAAATACTGATTAGTGCATTCTTAATTCAAATTGTCTATATTATCTGCTAATTAGTATGTAAACAAAGCATGTGAACAATTCTTAATCTTTTTTGACGGAAATATCGTCATAAGTGACGATCATAGCATAATGAAGACACTTGGATGTGTAACCGACTTCGTCAACTAAACAGTTAATAGAAAAAGGCTGGAACTATAAGCGGTATTGGAACGGCCTTTCCTTTAGCCATACATTTGCTATCAAAGCTAAATCGAAAGTCACAATTAGGCAATCTAACAAACTGACTTTCATACATTAAGTGAGGTCGCACCAGACATTAATTTTCCAGTATACGGTTAGGTTGAGGTTTCTGCAATGTTATAGCGTAAAAATTTACAAATCTGTGATACCTTTTTATTTGACATTTAACATCGCATAAAACATTTCTGTCACACCAAAACCCTCAAAAATCACAGTCGCACCTCTCTATACAGTTCAACAATTAGACAATCGGCGCATCGGTGGCCCATGAGCCATTAGGACTTTAATTGAAAATAGCGTAAAAGCTGTAAATCGTACAGTGCAGCCCGGTGTCTCTGCCCCTTCCTGTAGCAATTGTAGGAGACCAAGCTTTTATAACTAGATTTGTTTGAAGAAATGATTCCAAAAACCTATTAGTACCTATTAGTACTAGTATTTTAGGGTTTGAATCCAATAGCAGTTTATCAACCAATTATTCCAATCCAGTGCTCGGGTTGGATTGAAAAATGATAGTTCCAAAATCGACAGCGCCGAATTAAAAATGTCATTTTGTCTAGAGCCCAAGATATATAAGGTTTAAATACCCTCATCTCTGTCTTTTGCTGTGCTGAAAGCTTTATTTGAGCATTCCCTTCTACCATCGGACATCTAGATGCTCTGCAAGTTACCATCCCTACCCTGTTGCTATTCCACCAATTCACACTTAACGTTTCCAAACGTCTTTTATAATGCGCACAGCAAAGGAGTGGAACTCTCTGCCTGCGTCTGTGTTTCCGAACGCATACAACCCTAATCTCTATTCAAAATAAGAGTGAACAGGCTTCTTCTGGGTAAGCTCGCTCCATCGTCGACTTTGTCTCTGTCATCTATGACCTAGACTAGAGTCAAGAGCAAACCCATATTAAATTTAAAAAAAATATACATTAACTCTCTTTATATTATACTAGTTGCCGCCCGCGGCTCCGCCCGCGTGATTGTTGAAAGTTATCCCAAGGGAACATATTCCCGGGATAAAAAGTATCCTATGTGTTATTCCAGACTATAATCTACCACCTTGGCAAATTTCATCAAAATCCATTCAGTAGTTTTTGCGTGAAAGAGTAACAAACATCCATACATACATCCATACTTACAAACTTTCGCCTTTATAATAGTAGTAGGATTAACTCTTCTAGTCCAAATCTTTTTTCTAGTCCAAATTAGAATCAGGCAAACAATAATGTTAACATTAGAATCAATATTATCACTAAACCAAACACTCAACATACCCGAAGCTAATCTACTAAAATGTATCCATAAAGTTAATCGCAATTTGAACTCTTAACCTTTGAATCATAAACGGTTGCCCTATCTATATATTTTGTGGTAGGTATTACCACAAAAAAAAACAACTGGAATCGATGTCTGCACTAAAATGTGGTGGCCATAGAAATAGTGACCATACGTTAAAAGAAATTATGTATATTAAATTCTCAACTGACTTTCTTATCGACATCAAAATGTATCGACTGAGGGGAGATAGCGGTCTTGATACTTGACGGTAAGTAATTTAAATTTTTTAATTGCATGGGGTATTTAAGCTTTTTGGTATTTAACTTGAAGTAATGCTTTTGGATAGTGTTTTGTGAATGAAAATTAAAAATACTGGGATAGATGGTCTGCCAAACAATTATATATCAATAAAGAAATAGTAGTAGTTCAAGTATCGTTAATGGTTGTCAAAAAAAAACTATTGCACTACTGCCTCGTAATAAAAAAACTTTATTTATAAGTGTTCTATGGCTAATACAGACTCGTTTTACAAAATAATTTTCGTTCGATTTCGACCTTCAATCCAGCAAAAAATTTAAATATTTTTGGCCAAGTACCAAGACCTCTCACCTAACAGCATAACACGTTAATATCGCATGCGACTAACAATCTAATTACAACCCGCGGGAATCGAACCCCGATCGGCCGGCCGATAGGAGCCGATTACACTCCCACCGGCCGATACACTGCGTTAGTTAAATGAGTGTAAAAGGGTCCCGTTTCAACGATAATTATGCCTTTTTTCTGGTGAATTTTGTTGTCAACTTTTGTTTGAAGCTACTGTGTTGTGAAATTGGTTGAATTTAGCTGATGGTGGCGAAGTTAAGTGGCAGTGGGAAGGACAAAGGGACATTGCTCACAGAACAGGTGGTCGAAAGGTTCTGGTGTGGTGACCGCGTACCAGAAGACGCAACGTTGGAAGGCTCCCGCAAGGTGGACTGATAACATGAGGCTCTATACAAAGTTCAATTCTATGACCGAATGCGATTGTTGAAATGCCAAAATATAACGGATTGATCACGTGACATGTTTTGTTAATCCAACACATATTTGACGTTTTGACAATCTTCTTCGCCTCGCAATTGCTGACAGAATGACACTTGTCTAGAGCTCTGGTGAAGCTCGCTTAATTCGCAGGTTGCGGGAATACGCAGGTTGCGGGAATACGCAGGTTACGGGACGCGCAGGACCGCTCGATGTGGAGACGCTTGGGGGAGTTCTGTGTCCAGCTGTGGACGACTTTCGGCTGAAATGATGATGATATGTTTCTTCTCCATTGGAGTCTTCGGTTTAGAACGTGCTTCAAGCTTCATGTTTCTGAGTAACTGACTATTGAAACAAAATGCCTGTTAATGGTTTAGTTGACATAAATGAATGCTTTGCAGTTTGAGTGATGCCCCTAAATAAGAGTACCACAAGGAAACTTAGTCCTAATGGTCTGACATTTCCAATACGCTATTAACAGTTTTCTGTATGGAAAAAACGCAATCAAAATATATTAATGTTGAGTCTAAAGAACACTCAGTTCATCATTCTAGCAAAAGTTATTGGGATCTGCGGTGAACATACATATAGCCACTCGAAGCTTTCTTCAAAATTAAAACAATACACCTACCAACTTATCTTTTCACTACCCTTGCTTGATTGGCAGAGAATGCTTAAGGCATTTAGTCTACCATTGTACTTTTGTGCATTAAATTTTAAATCAATAAAATTCGTAGTGGTTTTTAAGAACATCACTAGCATTTTTCAACCACCTATCTTAACAAAATTACTATACCAATCTGGTTGAAACAATGTAACACCCAATCCAACTTAAATGATTGCATAAACCTCATATATGAGTCACACTTCCCACCCCCTTGCTAATCAGTACACAACACACCCTCTAGCACTCCATTATCTATCAATACACGAACTATAAGACAGCCACAATATCGGTAACCTCCCCAGAAAGACTACAATTCTTCGCAATCAGATTGAAATAAATTACTGTCCTTCGTTAATTGATTCATCGCTGATCAGAAGGGGGCTATCGACTTAATGAGCAGATGAAGACAATACTCTCTAATATAGTCTAATATTTTTGGCAGTTGTTTTAAAACAATACAAAAGGGTAATGACAAAGTGACATTGTCAGCGATAACAAATTGTCAAGAAGTCTAAAATGTATGGGATTGACATGCGCTACCGAAATATTTTTTGGACGCTTTGTCATTTCCACAACAATCACTATCGCTGAATAAATATCAATTTGTCGGGGGCCTATTTTAAAACTACTGGTTATAACAAAACAGATTGCAGTCTTATAAAGTTTGGAAGCATAAGTAACAGAATTAATCCTTAGATTAAATAGTTCGCTATATTTGTGAAGAGTACTGGATGCGGGACTCCTGGGGCTCTAGACAATTGACATTCTAAAGTTCAAAATGTGTGAGATCATTATGATCATTATGGGTTTCTGTATCTTACATTATAGACTTTGTGACAATCGTTTTCGTATCAGCGATAATTACACTTTGCCTGTCTTTGAACTGTTAGTCTTAGTTTAAAGCAATTGAATAATTAGCGTTTCCAAACTTCTTTTATAATGCGCACAGAAAAATAGTGGAACTCTCTACCTACGTCTGTGTTTCCGATCGCATTCAACCCTAATCTCTTCAAAGTTAAGAGTGAACAGGCTTCGTCTGGGTAAACTCACTCCATTGTCGACTTTATCCCTGTCACCTCTGACCTAGACTCAAGAGTCAAGAGCAAACCCATCTCAAATAAAAAAATTAATGAAAAGAACCTAAATAATAGTTTTCTACGATACATAAGTTACAATAAACACCCCACAAACAAAAAATATTTTTATAGAAACACCATTTGATTCTCAATAATTTGATTGAACGAAACAACAAAATACCAGTTATTTTACCCATTCAATTCTTAGGCCAAGGTTCCGCATCGTTACAAAGGGACTTCCTTAACGCAACCACACACTTTTACATGTGCGGTGCCCCTAATTACATTCATATTGGTGACCATCTTGCAGGTGCACAGCCAACCGTAACGGGCATCAGTCAAGCGGAGAAACAAGCTAAAGACAGCCATGATGAAGAAGAAACAGAGTTTAAAGTACATCGCAGAAACTTCAAGGATGAAGACACGATTGAAGATCGATGTATGATTCGTATTAAGAAAGTAATAGAGACCATTATCGAATGTTGAAACAAATTCGGTAACAATGATACTGGCTTCGCGTAAGGTCAATAGCATGGTCAAATTCGGCATCGTTAATTACTGACCGATGGTCGAATGATTTTTTTATTAGTAAAAGGTGGTTGTCGATCGTAATTTGAATTTGATGGACGGGGAAGTGGTCGATGGTTCCGATAGCGCATCCGAGTGGAACCTGGTGTACCATAATTTACAATTTTTGGATTAGGTGCTCCTATTATGAATTTTGTGGGATTAATGTTTATAATATCGGTTCTAAGATTACCGTTAGCATGGTAGAGTTAAATTCGAGCTGCTTTTTTCATTCTTTTTAGAACTTTTGTCAACTAGGGCATTGTTAGATGCAAGATTTGAACCTACAGGAATACTATACAGTTATAATTGAACCCTTTTTCATAATACGTTATGGTTCGTAAATCTTCTGATTACTTACAACGTATGTTTCGTTCGAATCTTTTATAGTTCTCTTGACTACAACAGTTTTTGTGACAGTAAATTATGTTTCAAGGTCCATCTGTGTTCAAACGTCATACATGTAGCAAATTATGGCAAGTTTGAAAGAACTGTTATGTTGTAAAACAAGAACTTTGTAGCTCTACTATTCGATTACAAGAAGTAGAATAATAAATCGTTCATTTGACTTTTACTGCTCGCACGAGATGCCAACTAGCTTATAAACATGTCCTAGTTTTTCTTCCCTTTTTAGATCAGCATGAATCATTTCAAAAAAGTCTAATATGTTACACTTCAACTACTCAACAAGCCCAGAACATTCTATCGAACTCAGCTTATAGACCAGGAAAAAGAATTTCACTTAGCCCATACATCGTACGCAAAAAATTAACTTTTACTTCCAATCCATCTATCATTGCTTTTTTGTTTTTGCTACCCACGATTATGTAAAAAGAATGAATATAGAATACTGCCAACGGTTATGGTGGCCATAAAAACGTCACTACTTAGTATAAATGACCGCTTTCTAATAGGAATGCTATTGGTCCTAAGAATGCTCCCTGGTGAACTTCGCGTGTCAAACTTGAATTTAATATAATCTGTCATTGTATCCATACTTACAATCGAGTAATTTATAACTGTTTGCTATAGGACGTTAGGTCTTATATGGATAAAGAAAAGAAAGTAAAAGCTATTGTAAAATGCTGTAAAACTGTTGCTGTTTTTGTAATAAGTTCGATTGTACAAGCTTAACCTAATTCTCGGTGTAATGTATTATAACCGTCTTGGGACATAGTCGTTAATATAAATAATTGTAACTTCACATTCTTGAATAACTTAAATGTAGAAGTTTTATTTTAAGTTCATCGACTAAAATTATGGGGGATGATATACGCCTAAAACAAGCCTTTTCTAATAGGAGCCATCAATAGAATAATACTATTTTTATAGACTAAACACTTTTGTGAAGTGTGGCATATAATGATGAGAGTAATTCCAAATGATCTAAGACGCAATAAAAATTTAACAACTAACATTATCAAAACAGATGCAAAAGTATAAAATAGCCATACATAACACAATGACATTAACAACGCAAATAGAAAAACCGTTAAAACTAACAAATCTATGTCAAACAGTGCCATTAATGTTAACACAACTTTAATTCCTACAGTATTCATAGTAACAGACAAACCAACATTAATTAATAAAGTCGGTACAAGGGATGTAGTCATTACGATTGCGATACATCGATACCGTATCGATACCATCGAGTCGTTAAAAAAAGCCCATAATTAACTGTCGGTAACAGACGCCACATGTCATTCTAAACAAAAGCTCCATACATGAGAAACTAATTACTAAAGCATGGATGAAAAGGACAGAGAGATACATAGTCAATAAGTGCGAAGGGAAGGTCAGAACGGCCAAGATCGGAAGCAGATTGGAACGCACCACTGCGCACTGTCCGAATATGTTTTTTACTAATTAAAAATGCAGGCGGCAGTTTGATAAATGGTATCCCGGTCGATTTATTTAGCTTTTGTGTTTTTGAGGTTATGTGCGTGAGCGTTGATCGTAATGAAAATGTTCAGTGGCCAGCGATCGGACTACCATTGTTAGTTTTTTTGTGGAATGTTGAGGATTGAATTAAAAAGGTAAATAGAACTGTGTGTGGAATTGTTTTTGTTGTTTTGGCTAATAATAGAGCACGCGTTGAACAACCTAAACAGAAATACGAGAGTTGTTTCATTGGCTGTTATGTTAAAAGTAAAAGATCAAGCTCGATTTTATTCTTGCTTATTATTTCTGCTGATAGATTGAGCTGCTTCCGAATGGAGTAATGATTTTTTATATTTGGTTTTCCTAGATGTTCTATAGTCTGTTTATCTATCTACGGGTCCCCGTCTTCGTCTAATTTACCCATGACCAAGTTTTCTGCTCCAATGGCCATGGGTTCTTGCCACTCCAGTTTTCTAGTTCTGAGAGCTATATCAGTAACTCTAGTTCTTTTCTGTTTTTTCTGCCATCATTCAATCACCCCGTTAATTTATAGGCGTTAAAGTCTCGATAATAACAAAAACTTGGCTAATCATTAGATAGTGATTGAAGAGGTTTCTGAATACCCTTAAGAAGTTTAGTGTTTTGGTACGTTAAGTCTAGCTTAATTACTACTTAACTGATTACCTCAATACTAAGTATCTGCTATTAATTTAAGCGCACCATCATCAACACAACACAAATTAGAATTGGTACTACAAACAAAATAGTTTCTAAGTAGACACGTCACGTATATTTAGCATTATCATCGCCAATTTCCATACGATTTTAACCTCTTACCGCATTATGCGAACCGAAACGACCCATTCATAGATTAAGTGCATTTGAACGTAAACCATAAATCCACATCATATCGTATACAAAAATAAATACTAAATCACAATCATGCAAATTTGGTTCAAAAATTCAAATGATGCCCATAAAATCGGTCGCGACACAATATGCAGAGGAGATCCATGGATCGCGAACAATATCGGCTTGGCCCAATGCCACTTACGGCCCGATAGCTACACACTAATGAGCTATTGAAAAATGATAGCAAAAATAATTCAAGGAAAAATTATCATAAGCCATTTGAGGGTAGAGTGTTCCCATGGACTAGAACTTCAAATGAAATTGTACTTTATCCGTAAAAGCAGAGGGTGTAAAATGTATTAGCATATCAAAGAAAAGTCTTTCAAAAGAGCATTCGCATCTTACGCATCACCCCGCCAAACATATTCAACTTTAAATCCATCAAAATATAGATCAAAATCAATCGAAACGGGACGCCAAAGTAATCATATGATAATTTTTTCTAACCCTTAAATGGCGTATGCAAATTTCCGCATTGTCAATCGGATGCGTATGCAAGGATTGAGGAGCGTTCGGGGGTTGACTCAATATGCGATGACAGATGTGAAGTCGGGACACAAACATAGTATCGAGTTACTTCATTTTGAGGAGCAGAACGAATCTCGGATTGTGTTTTCGATGGTTCTTTTCTAATGGCTCAAATTTCTCACGCCTAGATACCAATAATCCTAATTGATTGTTAATATTTTCAAGCCATTTGCTTTCATTTTTAATTACAGATTAATTTGTCATGACCTTAAACGTGGTGGTGACATACAATTTTAATTGTTGCCAACAGCCACTACTACATTGTCATTCTACTTATTCGTTTTAATTTTCTGCACCTGGGGCTGTAAACATAGTGTCAAGAAGACAAAAATATAATACATCTTTCTTCTTTCTTTCAAAATGGTTGACATACGCTTCCGCTGGTACAATGTCACCTGGTCCTGGCTCTCTCACTGAATATTATGTACAGTCTTTTATAGTCATGTAACGGTGCCTATCCAACCGATGCAGACCCATTAAAGTAAATCTCCAATTTTCATAGGTGCCCGGTTCTGGTCTATAAATATCTTCAATATCATATTTATGCTCTATCACGATTTTTAAATCCAAACCATTTTGCTATCATTCGTCATCTTCACGCATCGTTTGATCTGTTCCTATTTCATCGGACTTCAAACCGTTTGTAGATGTTTTGCTGAGAAAGTCTAGATCTTCGATAAGCCTTGGTTCATCTTAAAAGTCTTCGGAAAAACTTAGAATAGTTATAGCAAGATTAAATGTATTGAATTCTTGGTTAAATATTTGTTCGGTTTCTCACAATTCTCTAAAGAAATTGATATAAAAACATACTCGAACACTTCCACGTCGGATTCGCTTGAACGCAAAAAATTGCGGTTAGTACAGATGGACGTACGGACGGACAGGCAATCGATAAGTAATAATATCGATAGTGCTGATCTAAACGAGCGGGGAGTAATCGAGTTATTACACTGTAATTATTAACCGACGTTTTACTTTCTTCGTTTTGTGGGGTGGCTTAGTGTGGAGAAGGCTTTTTTGTTATTGTTTGAAATCCAACTTTGTATCTCAATAAATTAGAAGAGTCTGGACTCTTCTAATTTGAATGTTGAAATTGAAATGTGATTTTGAACTCATTGTTAATAAATGCATGTATTTCTGGACACAGTGATAGCACTTACTGATGGAATTAGTGTGAAAATATGTACTATCAATGATATCGACCGTGATTATACTGTTATCCGTAAGATAGAAAAGACAGCTTACTAAATACACCCATTATGTTACCATATGAACCGGTTTCTATATTTGTATATTCTGTAACTTATGTAGTACATATTGTAAGAATTTTACTAATCTGTATGTAGTGGCACATACACGTGTTTATGACAAAGCTATCATCAGTTGTTTTCACTCTCTTCATTGAAAGCCACTTGACAGACTATATATAATTAAAAATATCTAAAAAGAAAGAAGCCATGCCTTGCAAACTATGGAACTTAAAACCTTCTTCCTCAAATTCTAGCCGAACAGAAGCCCTCTCCAGCGCACCCTAGTATCGCGAGATGTTTGCAGGTGTTGCCTCGCTTCATCGCCCACCACGCACGACGGCACAACATAAAAGCTCCTCTGACCACCGCCGACAGCACTTTATACCCTATTTGCTGTTTTAATTGACAAAAACTCACTTACCACTGTTTTGCCTCCAAAATGTTCAACTTTTTCCTCTTGTATATCGATTTTGATTGAATGCATTATTGATAAGTCTACTGTTTCCTTTTATCATGCTTCCTTGTCAATATCTTCGGTTTTTGCTGTATGTGGATCTTAATTATGGTGTGGTTTATTAGTAGAATTATATTTATTCGGTGTACCATAACAGGTAGGAATCAAACATGCTTCTGCGTTGAATGAGTCGTTCAATGCACTTATGTGGGCAGTGCAAGTTTCTTTATTATAGAAATCTTTTTTCAATATAATGAATGTGTTGAAAATATATATGCTGGGTGCTAGAAGCACTGAGCCGCTCGATGTCTGCAATTATCTATGTTCGGCTGAAACGATGATGATATTTGAAAATAGATGATGAACAATAATGCAGCAATGAAGAAAAAATCCTGTAAGCGCATAATATCGATGGTTGTTACTATTCCACCAACTCGCACTAAATGTTTCCAAACGTCTTTTATAATGCGCACGGCAAAGGAATGGAACTCTCTGCCTGCGTCTGTGTTTCCCAACGTATACAACCCGCATCAGGGTTCTTCTGGGTAAGCTCGCTCCATCATCGACGTTATCTCTGTCATCTATGACCTAGACTAGAGTCAAGATATATATTAAATTTTAAAAAAAATGGTTATCCGTCAAGACTTCCTTACACAAAATGTCAAAAAATATACAAAGCACAAAAAACATTGTATTGTTTTTGGTACAGTGCAGATATCAAAACTAAAGTTTCGTTGGATTTTTTAAAATTTCTACTAATTTGAGATAAAGGTTCTCGTGCAGAATCAGTAAAAAAAGTCAAACTACGACTTTGGTCTGACTGAAAATGTCAGTTACATGTTTGTAATTACTTAGATAAGAATAAGAATATTTTTACACATATAGTAATCTATAGTATCATCTATAGTATATGTTATTGAATGTCAAACTTAACCCTAAAATATTCACAATTCAAAAATAATCTTTGTACGAATCGTAAAACATCAATTATTTTTGCATCAATTTTATTAACAACTGCCGTTGTCACATTTTTATAAGAACGGGTTCCGTAAAATATAGATTAATGATCGTCCGCACATTAGGTTTGACAAGCAAATCGATACATTTGTGAATCGATTTGATCATCAATATGAATTATACGGTACGATTGCTGAGATACGTGGCCATGAAAGTATTTTGTATCGTACTAAAGACGTGTAACATCTGCTGAAGAGTTAACACAAGTTGGTATATTTTCCTCAAGGATCTATTTCAGTCAAAGTCAAAACTCTGTTCTGTTCTGTCTATGGTTTGACCAGAGAGACGTCGTAGGTAATGTCCGGCTCTGACTTAGCGTGGCAGTGAAACAGGTTTTACTTAGTTTATAGTATAGTAGTCATAGAATAACAACTTATAATTTATACCACTACATAATTTAATTAAGTACCACTGATAAAACCAACTTCCGGCCCACCAGCGACACAATGACAGACCCAAACCAAAATCCGGAAGCCCAAACAATAATATCGAACGTATTACATTTAAAAAAAGAACTTCACAACGAACTTTCATATTCAAATTTTAAATTCGAACGAACTGAACCGAACCAAAAAAAAATGAACGGCGAGCACCGATCAATTAGAGTAACTCAATACTCTGTCACATTAAAATGACGAGTCGCACTAATGGATTTCCAAATTTGAATTTCAAATACGAATAGGATCGGAAGGATCAGTCGGGCGTCCTCGGATGATTCCGTATCGGTCTGGCGAACCGTATTGGTCGTGTGTTCGAAATATGAATCAATCATATTTTTGAACTCAATATAGCAGACTGCACAAAGGTTAAATAGGATGGGAATGGCACAGAATGTTGTATTACACACACACTATTGTATACTGTTATGGGAGTAACTGTGTTATTAAATGATTACGAATTAAAACGACATAACCTATCTAGACAAAATAAAACAATTAATGATCAGCATCTTCTAGTATAGAAATGTCTGCATTATTTGCACAGCAAACCACATCTCAAGTTTGGAATACCATTGGCAACACCACCTATTTACAAGCCACCTATTTGAATTTAGCCACGGAGACAAAGATGTCTATACTCTTTGCACCTTTAAAAAACGTTCCTAATTCAAAAATTATACCATCGATATGCCGGACACTCTATCAGTCTCACTTTGACCAACCTCCGTGACGGCCGCACTTTTTGCATCGCCTATAATGTCTACTTACTTCATAGACATAATTGGCGATATTACGATATTACACGATGGCGATTAATTAATGAGGATGTTATGACGAAGGCTTAATGCTTAACGCCTGCGATGAGTGCCGGTTACAGATTGGTTATTGTCTGTGAGTTTCAGCGGTGTTTTTCTAGTGAATATCTGTGGTTATTCATCTTACTATCAAGAGCAGTGGTATTTATCACGCTATTACAAGTAAAAAAATAATAATTGAGAATTGGGGGGTCTTTGAGTGAAGAGTGAAGGTTGCTTCTATGCAAGCGTGCTGCATTGTCGACCTCATCATTGCTTTTAAACGCGAGCTTACCAATAATAAAAAATAAAACCTCAGAATGTTGAATGCAGGTAATGCTAATGAAGCAAATAGCTTCTGTTTAGAAATTCCTTGAAATTTTTCCACGCGTGATATAAATAGAGATGGGTATCAATGATCTAATGAGAAGCAAGTTCATTTTTAAACTCATATAATTTAAGGATTCTTAGATCTTAACCACAGTGTACTTAGTTACACAAAAAAATTCATGCGCCTTCAAATGTATGCATTGCTTCAAATCTTTCGAAAAGGCTTAGCTACTTATCCCGAAACTTCTCCGAATCTTTGATTTCCACCATTAACAACTGCGATAACTATCAAATACTTAACAACTACATCCTCACATCCTCTCGGTCGATTGCGTTAACCAAATCTCTGCAACCAGAGAAATCTGTGTATTCGCCACGCGTCTGTGATCCATTTGTCACCCACTAATGATTTGGAACCATTTTGAGATGCGTGAAACACCCCTTTCAAATGTTTAGGGGAAGGTAGACCAAGGTGGTTGTGTGTGATTTTGGAATTTAGAGTGCTTTGAAGCTTTTTGTGGATGTAGTAAATGTGATGTCTGAAGAATGGGCGAAAATTATGATGCTAGCTGATGTGCCACCTGATATGAGTAAAATAGAGGATGTCATCTATCTATAAGGTAGCTTCGGTGGCTGAGTTATTTGACTCAGAAAATATCAATGGCTGAGTACTGAAGTTAGTGTTTGAAATTCTCATAATTATACTTTCGAAGTTAATCGAATGTAAATCGAAATCGATACTCTTCCATGCTTTTCGACAGAATTCACAATTCATGCAAAAGCTCGCTTGGTACAGAATTGTTCGTTTCATCCTCATAACACTCTCATCTCAGACACATTAAATTTAAAAAATCCAGGTACAAAATATCAAATCTAAATTTAAACGCACCGAGCACCGTAGAATTTCATATCAAAAAATAATTTAATTCACGTACACTATTTAAAGAACGCGTGCGCAAGTCCACCCACGGACGAACAGACACACAAACCGATCTCGTTACTAACAATGCACCATATATTACGCCGTTTCCGGTGAGATATCACATCTTGCGTCTCTTTCTTACTTGGACTTTCTATATCTTCTGTCCTTTTCTGCAATCATCGCGAGACATCAAGATCATTAACAGGCGATACTGTGATTTGTATTGTGTGTTTTTTATAACGTATTCCCCTTTGTGCGTAATTTTTCGATTTGGCGAGTTAATTCTGAGTGTGAGTTGCCTTTGGATATCTTGTCATCTGGTGAGGAGTTAGTGGTTTCTTGTTTGTGGGTTTGCTTTTTGGGGTATACGTATTTGGGTTTTTCGATTGCGTCGATAGCTGTAACGTTTTGAGTGTCTTTATGAAACATGTTCTCTGGAGACGACGATACTTGTAGACGCTAAAAGTTGTAACTATACACGACTAAACGTGGGTTACTTTGTAGCAAAAATACTCCAGGGCTAATTCCAAACATGATAAGGGTTTTCCCTTCCTATCCTCCTATCTTCAGAATCCAATTGATAAAATTACGTAGCATTTAAAATGCTGAACTGAATTCAATCAAAAATATGGTAGAAATATGTTTATTGTTATTTTACTAATATTTCAGAGCAAACTAGCCGCCAGCTATTTCAATAGCTCAACAATAATAATATCTAGAGCATTATCAAACAGTTCGATGATACCGACACCAAAGACAGCACTTTGTCTATGATTTCTATAGACCTCTATTATAACACGATCCATCTTTTATGGATATGTCAAAAATATAAACCCTGTTTTGCATATCAAGAGAATTTTTGGCCTGCATTGTTGGTTTGATTTTTAGGATTTTAGGGTCCCGTGGTGCAATTTTATAGTCTTTCGTGAATCTGCTAATACAAAGCTATTTAGTGGATTATCTACCAGATATCAGTTATTTGTGATATCTGAATATGGGGCGTATTCATTAAGTCTGCTTAAACATGCAGGGTGCATGTTTGCTAAATTGAAAGATACAGTTCTGCATATTCTTTTTTTTGTGTTTCTTTTAATATATTATACTTCCTCATTGCAGGGCAAATATCTCCGTATTTTACCTATATGTGAGGAACGAGCCCGATCCACCGAATTAATTCCTAAAAATCTAATAATTAATAACGTCTGAATAAAAATTAAAGAAATGTATAAATTCTTAACTCTCTTATGGCTGGCCATGCCAAAAATGTCTTAATACGCCTCTGGCTACGGAACCCACTCCACAACCTACGCTCACGCATGGTTTTTTGTCAGTATAACAAGAAATCGAAACAGACAGCGGTACAAATAAACTGTCACTAAACGTTTTACGCCTATCGTGTAAAGATTTTAAAAGCAGAAGTTTTTGTTCAATAGGCTCCAGAAAAAGTGACCATTTCTATCAGCGAATGCGATTGTCGAAATACCAATATCTATGGGGATGATCACGTGACAATACCATACATTTTTGCCCTTTTTAACCGACTTCAAAAAAAGGAGGAAGTTATATGTTCTACTATGTATTTTTTTTTATAGTCGCTTTCACTACGCTTCCGCTGACAGAATGTCATTATTCTAGAGCCTCAGATCGTGCAGTGTTTTCCACCTTTTTGGAGTCTTTAACGCTATCAATTTGTTTTCCAAGTGCAGATTAAAAACCATTTTCTTAAGGATGGGAAATCTCTCTTGGCGAAGCTGGAGGGAGTGTCAAACTCTTACTGACTAGAACCTATCTATGTTCTTTCTAATGCCCTTTGCATTCCAGGGCAACGGTGACTCTTTCGAACAAATTCCGCAACCCTGGCTGAAAGTCAAACCAGGCAGAAAAACCTAATAACCATTGGATGAACCTGGCAATCGAACCCAGGACCGCAAGCACAGAGACAGTCAAGAAATTGGAAAATACACGTCATAAGTACAGAAACGGCAAATGAGTCAAAAAGACAATATTCTAAACTACAAAAGAGAAAAACAAACACAGTTTTTTATTCCACAAAGGGACAAACCAAATCTATTATCTGTGCTCCATTTTTTTTTTAAATAATTGCAAAGGTATCCGATCAAACATCCTCTAACAAAAGGCCCCAGTCATTACTAGATTTGAATAATAAAAAAAAGTTT
Organism: Mamestra brassicae; assembly: GCA_905163435.1. Lineage (NCBI taxonomy): Eukaryota > Metazoa > Arthropoda > Insecta > Lepidoptera > Noctuidae > Mamestra > Mamestra brassicae. The sequence goes on along the minus strand of LR991008.1, from coordinate 1,516,886 downwards.
TCAACCAAAGGGGAGAAACTCAGTCTTGCATAAGTAATTAGAACAATTATTTTTTGATAGATAATAAATTATTTCTGACATCGACTTGTCTGTTGGGGTGTTATGATGTTCGGAAATTGATCGCCATTTTGTATTTGCATTTTTCTGAATGCTTATGTGGATTCAATAAATGGCAAACGTTGCTGGTTTATTCTGCCAAGAACTCACCTAAACTTAGGACTGACTTCATGTTCACTTCACCTAAGCTTACACGGTGAGAGATTTACAGAATCGCACTGCAGATAAGACAGCGGTCAAACGTGATCCATCACCATTATCATCATCTTTATCATCATCATCATTATTATCATCAAAAATAATCAGTTGTTTTAATGTCGCTTTCAGAACCATCATACTGACTCCATCATCATGTCAATCTTCGGAAAAACTCGCGCTGGGTACCATCCGCACTTGGTCGATATCCCGACTAGTCATACTCAGATTCTCCTTCACATTTATTATGCGCACAGCCAAAGTGTGGATCTCTATGCCAGCATCTGTATTCTCTTCCACATATAACCCGTCTGCCTTCAAAACAAGAGTGAACAGGCATCTTCTGGGCACGCTCGCTCCATCATAGACCTCATCCATCGCTTTCCATCAGGCGTAATCGAGGTCAAGAGCAATCCCCTCAAAAAAACACAGCAGATAAACTACATATTCCTTGTCTTTACCATACCATACAATGAAACTTTCATTTTTACCCCATAGAAAGTGAGTTGTCACAAAAACAGTGCACCTTGACGGCCGGAAATATTTGAATATGTCATCCGATCCACAGTATCGATAAATGTAGGATGCGTCCGTATTACGTGAGGGGAGACTTTTTATAAGTTTAGTACTTTCTTTTGTTAAGTACATGCATGTTTTGAGGAAGTTCGAGTTGTTGCGGACTTCATTAAAGCACAAGTAATACCTACTATGTTACAAGATGTGCCAACTAAAAGAGGTGAAGAACAAGTTCAGGGGCCCTACTATACCTACCCACCACACACACACGACACGACACAAGGGGTATTGTCTGAATAGATCGTAGGTTGAGCAATTTTTTTGTTTGATTTGTTTTGGGCAATACTTTTGGCATTGGTTTATAGATTTACTGACTAGACGTGGGTGTGGCTTAATTGATGTTTTGAAAGGCTTGTATGAACTATATTACATGTAGTAGATAAGTTAGGTACACTGCTTCCAAGGGCCCTACTATGAAGTCTTAAAACGATCATGATTCCGCTCTAAGAGGGAGACGGAGCTATACATAGCGAATAGCACTATCCCTTTTATATGATCGGAATTGGATGGCATTAGCACGTCATAGTAGGGCCAGAACTATAACACTGAGCGAACCTTTCAAGGACGCTTCATCAACAGATTTCTTGCAGAACAGGACCGACAACATAAAAAGTCAGTGTCTACCTAACCTTGTGAAGCCATTACTCCTCACACACTCCGATAATACTCGACTCTGGCTTAACGGACCATTTTTCATTTATTTATCAGTTTACAAAATTGCAAAATACCGTGTACAGACGCTAGCACATCAAACTACCCGAAGCTGTCTATAATGAGACAGTTTCTCAATCAACCTTGAACCTAACGCTTTCGCGTTAAAATTGAAAATCTATTAAAGAAACTTGGCAGATTGTTGAAGCTTCATGTGCTTGCATCTGTACTTGTTAAAAAACTATTCGCAATATCATCGCATGAAACTTCAACTTAGATTGGTGTTTAAAGTCTAGCAGAATACTTTTTTCGACCTTTTGACATTTTGATGCGAATGCGACTTGAATGTTTTAGAATTGGCCTTCGAAGAGATTTTTTTTGTCAGCCAATTGCATACCTTCTCACCTACATCAATACAATTTTTTCAAGCGACATTAAAATCATAATTAAAAATACTCAAACCTCCCAATACACATTAATTAACATCGAAATGATAACTCAAACACCCTCGCTTATATTTTTTGTCCAACATCGTCACTTCCTCCTCGACAGATGTCATCCATTCATACACAAATCTTTTTATTATTATATTTAGATCAACCCTTTTTTTATTAACACAATGAAGAAGGAACTGTATCGTATGCCACCGTCTTGTAGTGTAGGATTGATAAAAAACAAGTTTGTATAATTCATTGAAATCACTATCATAGATCGTACAGTGTCCTTCGCATACAGTATAATAATGCTTTCAGGGTGTTGATGGGGCTGCCTCGCGTCTGTAGCGCATCAGGATTGTTTGCGGAAATGCGTATTGATTGCTTTTATGCATTAATGCGTAAAAGATGTGCGTTTTTGGTGCGCAGGGTGCGAGCCAGTTCCAACAGCATTCTGGCCATCATTGCTGGAAGGCTGGACTACCAAATTGTCAATCATTGCTCCAGTATCTCAGCTGGAATGCTGAAGTAATGTTTTTTTTTTGCTGTGTGTGTTTATGTATTTTTTTCACTAACATAGTTATAAGTTTATTTCGTTTATTCATTTTTTTAACTTAATTTTTAAATATTTCTTACAAAATACAAAAACAAAAAAAAAACATTAAAAAATATAAAAAATAGTAGCCCACCGGTATCGGGAACAAGATCCAAGCTACCGGCGGTCAGGGCTCCAGAGAGAGGAACCTCCTAACAATGCGAGCCGTGTCCAGAAGTACTGCTCTCTGAATTAAGCTCTTGATGCAGCTGCCTAACGAGAGCTTCCTGAGGTGTTGGTCGAGGCTCGTGGCTATTAAGCCGTTGGCTGACTCGACTATCGGTACAATAATTGCCGAGTTCACATCCCACATGTCGACAACCTCGCAAGCCAAGTCAAGATATTTGATTTGTTTATCTTTCTCAGCTTTCACGAGGTTCTCGTCATGCGGGACAGTTATGTCTATAATCATTGCACGCCTCTCGATTCGGTCCACCACCACTATATCAGGCTTATTGGCCACAATAGTCAAAGTTTATTTATTGTTACTAACACTATATGTCAAAGTCAAAAATCAAAATCAAAATCTGGTTTCTTCCGACTTGTAGTATATTACAGGCAATACGAGCCCAATAAAGAATAAAACTTCCCCTTGAGAAAACTGATTTAGCAAGTTAGATTATGTATCATCTTCTCTCACAAGAAGGATACCTATGTCCTGGTAGAGGGGCAAAAATTTACACGGCTATGGAATTTCTAATCATCACAGCGCTTTAATGTACTGCAAAGGATGATAGTACTGCCTTTTGTTTCTAAATATGAGTTAAAGAATTTTATTCTCATAAGAACTTAAATAACAGTTCAATTAAAATGAGATTCATGGTTCTTCCATCTAAATAGTACAATATTTGCCTCTAGGGTTTTGGCGACGTTACAGGGAACATACATGTCTCTTGAGTTTTGTTTCAAATATGTTTAAGCTATCACACTTCTTTATATCCTCTTTTAATACTTCTTTTTTTATATACTTCTTTATATAGTTGTACTCCCTCAGTCAATCACTTAATCTTACGGCGAGCGTTGGGTGGCTCGCTGTCCGATCACCACCAGGCCCGGGTCGATGGCGCGTTGTGTTTCACGCGCGCCTCAAAGAGATGTCAGCATAGAAAACGGGGCCCGCTAGAGCCAGAGCCTGCCAGGGTTGCGGAATTTGTTCGAAATAATCACCGCGGCCCTGGAACGCAAAGGGCTTTAGAAGGAACACGGATGGTTTTTAGTCAGTAAGTGTCTGACACGCCCTTCCGCTCCACCCAGAGCGGAAGAAGTCATCTGATGATTTCCCATCATTAAAAAAAAAACTCTTATTCTTCTGTTACTGCACCCAGCGAAACCCAGATAGAAAACAAAATCAAACCCCATCGATAAAATCATTTACCCCGGTTCTATATTACTTGAGTCGATGATTTGTCAACTATGGAGCACGCTTACCGAGAAGTAACTATTCACTCTTCACTTAACCATTGTCACATATATGTGGCAAACGAAAGCTTACCTTGGACGTCCAACGTCACAAATATGTGCCAAAATATACAGCGAATTTGTGGCTTGGCGTCGGGGGTACGCCGATGCGTTTATGTTCTGGCGTTCAATAGTTAAAGATCCTCAAGTTGCAGTGATCAGGAAACAAATACTCCAGTAGGCAAATCCACTCTTAAGCTGTACGCACAAGAAAAGTATGAGTACGTTTTTTACTTTCATTCTCCCTGTCACCAACTCGCTATCAGTCACTCTCCGTTTTCGCACATAACAATCCAATCGAACCCTTTTGCCAAAAATGTCACTAGCACCAAATAAGTACCTCGAGCCCTTTAAAAAGAGAAAGTATAAGTGTCAACAGGTCAGTACACTGTTCGTAAAATGCAGGCGACGTCGCGGGGCGGGCGCAGTCGTATTGGAGAGAACACAGCGCCCGCATCATCAAATTTTAATTGTTATAATGACGCCATTGCTTTTGTAGAGCCAGGTATGGGATAGAGGTGGCCAGTTGTACACTTTTGTGTACTGTTTACTAATTATGCTTTTGAGGTTTTATGTGATAACTGGATATGTGATTCCCTGTGGTGATTAAATAACTTTTATGCTAATCTAAAAGCTTGATCGAACATCATTTCTCTGGTCAGTAAATTATCTGTCAAAGTTTAGTAAGGTTTCACAATAAATTGGTCAATACCTAACAGTAACGAATCAGTAAACTTGATAATGGATTTTTTGACTGACAAATTGAAGAAAATTTGAATGATCAACTATACTCACATCTTAACTTTCTAACTATCCTGACCGATTTCAGCCATGGCGGCCATCAACTGAGACTAGCCATCGGCGCGGGACATATTACAGTGCACAAGTGTGTGCGCAAGCACAGGTGCGTTCCCTCTTCCATCACTCTTATATTCCGATGGGACGGTCATCCGACACAACCGGAGAGAGATCTGGCGCAGGACCAACGGCTTAATGTGCTTTCCGAGGCACGGGAGTGTCACACCACCAACTTCAAAACTCCGGGCTGTCACTGAGAAATTCCTTTTGGAAAAGCCCAATGACACTTTATTAACTGAATGTATGTTTGTTACTCAATCACGTCAGAACGGGTAAACGAACTTTGATGTAATTTGGCACAACGGTAGATTATAGTCTGTAATTACACAAAGGATACTTTTTATCCGGAAAGTACGTTTCAATGGAATAATTTTCGACATTCACGTGGGTCGAGTCACGGGCGGCAGCTACTGGCTCATAAAAAAAAAATAGATATTTGGTTGACCATAATTTCTCAAACCCAAACAAATGAAATGAAATGAAAACAAGTAGGTACGGTTTTTGATGGCACCTCTATCCATTATCTAACTCTACACCAGTCTCATTTCACATGTATCCGTCAATTCGAGGGCAATTTTTTGAAGAATATAATAATGTTGATTAATTAATTATGGTGATTGTGGTAAAACAATGCGTCAGCGGTGAACGACTCCTATGAACCATGGGGGCTGAGCAGGGGACTGACGATGGTGTTTTAAAACCATTGATGATTATTGACCGTGTTTATTGGCAATATCAATTGTATTTACAACTGCTACTGGCGAGGCGCTCGTGGCATGGGTCGATCTTGGGTTGCGGAATCTGTTCGAAAGAGTCACCGCGGCCCTGGAACGCAAAGGGCTTTAGAAGGAACACGGATGGGTTTTAGTCAGTAAGAGTCTGACACGCCCTTCCGCTCCGCCCAGAGCGGAAGAAGTCATTTGATGATTTCCCATCCTAATAAAAAAAAAAAAAAAAGGGTCGATCTTCGAGGTTAAGCAACGCTCGCCGAGGTCGTTCAGTGGATGGGTGACCGAGACTCCACCGTGGCTCGGAAAGCTCGTAAATTTGTTGGTCCCGGCTGTCATTTTAAGATATGTGACAGTCGTTAGGGATAGTCAGAAGCCAGAAAAGGTTATACCAGTCTACATACAGGGGCTTACTCAGGAATATGAAAGGTAGATTGGTAGTTACTCCATGGAAAACATTGGTAGTAAGCTGGTCTGGTAGTTAGGGGGTAGTTAGGCTGGAAGCCGACCATAAAATACTCTCACACGAAGGGTTACGTACCATAAACCGACAAAAACACGCTTCTTGTATGGGAGCCCACTTTAATTTTTCATCATCATCATCATCATCAGTAGTAGTGTATAAATAACCTGGCGTGTTTTTGTCAATGTTGTGTTTGCCCGTAATTGGCATATATATTAGAATATTACCATAACACTCAATGTATCTATGTCCATGTCATGCTGTGGGTGAACCTTATAAATAAATAAATAAATAAATCATCATCACCATTATCATCATCATTGTCTTGACGTCCGGCAGTGGACTTCATTCGGCAATGACGTCCACTGCTGGACATAGGCCTCCCCGAAAGAGGGGGGTTTGTCGTAATCGCCACGCTTGGCAGGCGGGTTGACGATCGCAGTATAGCTGTTACAATGCACAGAGAATGCTGCTGCCCATTCTCTGGTGAGTCCCTTAGTCGCCTCGTCCCTTTAATTTTTATTTAATTTATTTTTGTATAACTTGTTGCTATAGCGGCACTAGAAATACACATTCTGTGAAAATTTCAACTGTCTACCTATTACGGTTCTTGAGATACAGCCCTCTGACAGATGGACGGATGGACTATTGATGGAATATTTTAATTTTGGTACTTTTCGAACTCGATATCATTTTTATTCTTTTGCGATTTTTTTAAGTATGGGAAATCATCAAATGACTTCTTCCGCTCTGGGTGGAGTGGAAGGGCGTGTCAGACTCTTACTGACTAAAACCCATCCGTGTTCCTTCTAAAGCCCTTTGCGTTCCAGGGCCGCGGTTTTTCCTAACTGTATATTAGATGCAGAACGACACCCATAAGTATAACCACGTACTTTTGAAACACTCTGTGTACTCATAGCCTACTGATTACATCAAATCACTTACCATGAAAAATTCACCATCTTCAACATCCAAAAGAGAAGACACGAATAAACTTATCCACAGCTACAAAAACACATAAAAACAGATGTCGCAAGAACACTCAATACTTATACTTACTGCAAAGATATCGAGCTATTGTGAAAGACTACAATTTCGGTAAGTACTTTGTCTGACAGTAAATATTGAACAACAAACTTAAAACATACACTTGTGTCAAACAAAAATGATCTGTAAAACCTTCGAGATAGATTTGAAGTTGTGTGTAGGGTTATGATTGTAAGTGTGCGTATGGTACAGAAATATTCAACCCTTACGAAACCGCGATGTGCATTTCGATAATAGGTAACAGGGTAGTGTTGGCACAGAGAATGTACGACAGAGAGTTATATAGGTAAATGTGCCAACTGATTCAACAAAAAAATTAGGTTAAGCAAGTTATTTACCCCAACCCTTGGGCAAAAAAAAAATTCTAAATAGTGAAAAATAAAAAACTTTTAAGAGGTTTTTTGTAGGGGTTTTAATTTTATTTTTATTGACTTAAAACACTTCTTATTAGGGGGATAAAAATGTTTTAGTCAACCGAGAATTAGAGGAGTTTTCCCAATTCGATGTCAATAATTCAATAAATAAATCCAATAAATAAATATAATAAATAAATCCAGTAAATACATTCAATAAATAAATCTAATAAATAAATAAATCCAGTAAATACATCCAATAAATAAATCTAATAAATAAATAAATCCAAAAATAAATAAAGCACTTTTTAAATTTGACTTTCTCTTTTATCATCAAAAATAATTTTTCCTTTTTTTCCAACTTCATCCTTTCATCGGCTTTCACATCAAAGATCAATGACTGTATACATAGAAGGCACACACCTCTATACATTGTCATTTCTAAACACAAAATTTTCCTTCTAACACCTGTTCATAAACCACTTAATTCCAGCAATCATCACTTCACAAGTAACGCCCATCATATAAAGTAAACACTAACATTTGACCACCTGTGTGGTCTGACCATTGCATACAATGCTGCGACCATAATGGGCTAAGATCCCAGAACCCCCAAACCTTACTTATTTTCTCAGAAACAAAATGTCTCTGATGAAGTAGTGTTGTATGGACTTTCAACGTAGACTAACCTGCTAGCTTGGGCTGACGATGACGACCAAATTTAAAAAAAAAATAACAACTTACCCCACACGAGTCCCAGCATTATGCTGAGCGATGACCGTTTTGCACGAATGCGACGCATGTCTTCCCAACTTGCATAACTTTTGTAATTTGGTTTATTTTTTTATTTATTTATTGGTATGTGTCATGCTTGTCGCAAATAAACTCTTTTTCTTTCTTTTCTTTTCTTTCTAACTCTATTCCACACATTTTGCTACTCAGATAATAAGTAAGGTCTGGGGACTCTGGGATCTTAGACCATAGCACACAATGGTCCGAACACAGTGAATAAAACATTACATGTAGCCTCTAGATCTGGCACTACTCTGTGACAAATATGGCCGCCATCAAAGATTCAGAGGCATGGATTATTGAATTGTGTTTCTTAGATTTCGTATTGTATGGTTATTGTTAACATTCGAGGTTATGACTAGATGCACTTCAAGGATCAGCAATATTCGTAAAGCAAATAATTCCTAAAAACAAAGATTTATTAATGAAAGCAGAATAAGACTCCCGCAGCATAAACTACCTATGACAAATAAGACTAAGGTATAGTATATTGTACCTTGGTCTTTTTTGTAAATATATGTACTTATAATTCTAGTTTAAAAAGTTTATTTCACATTTAGGGCATTCACGGAACATCAAAAGCGAATGCACAGCTCGAGTTAGTTATTTCCTACGGAGAGGAACCGGCAAAAAATATACATAGACCTCCTTGACATAGTATTCAATAAGCTCATCAAATCAAATCAAGCTTCTTCGGTAGTCAAGAACTTGGATTCAACATGTCCAAAGTCTACTTAAGGGTCCTTAAACATAGTGACTCTTTCAATACTCCTTTCCAATTCAACCCATATTCCAGTATGATCCGCACTTACTTTTCACAAATAACTAACTCATTACACTTAAGTCAATCAATACAAACATTTAATTTACAACGATCTTCTAATCCGCTGGCCATGACCACATTCCACAATCAGCAAACAAATCTCGAAAACAAGGCCAAGTAATAGTATCCAAAAAGCATATACCTATTTTGGTAGAAATATCATAGAGCACCCGATACAGAGACACAATAATTTTGATGTAACATCGTGTATTAGCATACGGCGATGGACGTCAGCAATAAAGACTTCTCGACTCATAAATAATTAATGTAAGAACAGAATTCTTATAACAGAAGACGGTAGCTGCTTTGATGTTGGGCTGTGGGCTGAGAGATGAGCTGAAGCGATTTTGTAAGATCATCTCGCTGCGTCACTCTCCGAAACGCCAAAGACAATTTTGATAAAGTCACGACATGAATGTACCGATCGGCGTTACGAAATTTGTACGATGACTGATGAAGCTAATTGCTTGCAAAAAAGGAGACCATATGTTTGCATAATTCTACATATGTCTATAGATAAAATATACTTTCTAGTACACCAATAATAATTAATAGTTACACATTTTTTTTACATAAACTTAATTATATGATAACAATGGCGGCCTTATCGCTGACAGCAATCAGTCGGTCGATTTTGTAAACATTTCGAAGTGAAGGCTTGGGTGAAGTGATCACGAGGTGAGCTGTCAATCAAAATAATCAAGATGTTACGGGATCACGAAGTGAGCTGTCATTCCGCCTTGATTATATGGATTGACAGCTCACCTCGTGATCACTGCACCCAAAGCTTCACTTCGACATGTTTACAGAATCGACCGGCTAAATATTGTGTGGATGATGTATTCTGATGACCAATTCTGAGGTTCTAAACGTGTTCTACACAACGGTCGAAACTTCAAACAGCTATAAGTCATATGTGGAAAGAAAAACTTAAATTCGGTTATGACTACTTTTGATATCATAATCGACATATTGAAATCTACAAAAACCCAATGAGGAACATTTTGAACACCCAATCACTCGGCTGCTAAAATGCAGCAAGTACATTGCTTTAACTCAAGAACCGATGTTTATTTCTCTCCACCTTTGGCGATCGTCATTGATATCCATAACGCCTTCACTTCCCCGAACTAATCGACTAGTCTAATCCATGGCGACTTTCCAAGTATGGACTATAAACCGGGAATATCAATTAAAGGAGAAACCCGATTTGTTATTTAAACCTCTTTGTTGATTTAGAACTTCACAGAGGTTAACAAATCTGTCGCAAAGCCTGGCAAAGGCTTTCTCCTTACATTGACAAGCAACGAACTGGGGCAATGATTCCGATGTGGGAAAGAGATGGAGATATACAAAACGCATAGCACTATCCCTTTTTTCATAACGGTAACCACCAATCTGATAGTAACTGGTCACCGCTGTCTATACATATACAACACGCTGCAGCTGCACTATGCCAAATTTCTGTCGTTCTTTTTTATTGGCAGTCTCGCGTAGACCACTATCTCATCTAATGATAAGCGAAGATGGGGCATGCTCACCTAGAAGTAAACTATTCAATTTTGACTTAAAGACCCCCAGGTTATAGCTATCAAGAAACACACAGACTACGGCATCACTTCGTAGCTGTACGCCACCTGCCAGGGTTGCGGAATTTGTCCGAAAAAGTCACCGCGGCCCTGGAACGCAAAGGGCTTTAGAAGGAACACGGATGGGTTTTAGTCAGTAAGAGTCTGACACGCCCTTCCGCTCCACCCAGAGCAGAAGAAATCATTAATTGATGATTTCCAAACCTAAAAAAAACGATTAAAGTCTTCCCAAAACATTTTGCTAAAGGTGGGATGCCCATCATGTCCCAGATAGTACATTGTCGTACATCTTGTAGTCCGATACAACTCGGCGTCGATGTCCAAGGCTTCGTAAGATTTACCTTTACGGACATTTACCCGCTAGTCGCTTATCCCTCATCCCACACGATGCACCTCTGCGCAGCCAGTAGTGGGTGACTATTGTCATCCGACACGTGGACACATTGTCTAAGGAACAAGGGTGACGATGTATCAGAACTGGTTACAGACCGAGCTGGTTTGGATTGAATGATCCTGGTATTGTGTGGTGGGCTTTGTTCGAATTGAGGAAAAATATTGTTTGAAACTGCTGGAGCTTGCATGGTTGATTTTAGATAGTATTCGAATCAGAATCCCTTTTATTAGGCACTAGTTTTTGCCCGCGGCTTCACTCCTGTTATTGTGTTATTTCCCGTGACACAAATTATTAAATTTTTACTTCTTGGCTTAAAACAATAAAATACATAGGAGCGGAATATTTAATTAAGACTGATTTTTCAAAAGTCATATAACTTTTGTGTAGAATTAAATAAAAATACAAACAGATTTTGTGTTCAAAATAAAATATTATGTCAAATCGCCATGTTTATTATTCAAATAAAAGTTATTAGACCATTGAAAAATTAACTCTTTATAGTTTAATTAATTTTCTTTAACCTAATTGTAACTGTAAAATATTTCACTGGGCAATAAATACATTTAAATAATAACAACCTTTACAATAACACAAGTATAAAAATTCAGAAATCCTTCCATCAACGTCCAAACGAACCCAATCCGGAATTTTGATTACAGAAATATAAAAACAAAAGGACAATTTACACTTCAAAAAACCTCGATTTTCTTTCGCGTTAATTAATTCTATTGAACGAAAAAGTCGAGAAACATTCATAACCCTTTGAAAGGCGCGTCAAAAAAAGTAGGTGCCATTCGGAATTCGGAATTTTTCATAAATCGTTCCGAACAAAAAAAAATGCTAATAAATCACTTGGAAATTAATAATTAATAAAGCAACACTCCGACGCGACGGCCCGCTAAAATCAAACGTAAATTCTAAGGAGTTATTTGCATAAGAAGGGATTTTTTTCCGAAACCGTTTTTTTTCTGCTTTTTAGCGTTCACTTTCCGATTTCCGGAGTACGATTAGGGTGGATATGGTTGGGGTAACTTTGAAAAGTTTTTGATAAAATTAAAGTAGATTAGTAGGAGTATTTACATATTAGCTATTTCAAAGGTCCAGTTTCAGCTTTGTCTGGTAATCGTAAGTAATAACTGAGAATATCAAAATTGTGGGTACGTCGACACAACCAACGTGGCGTGTCCACATTATTGTTGAAAATGGGCTCGAAAGAAAATTCGAATTTCTAACTTGTTGAAAACCATTGTCAAACATTACCCTCCTTTTGGGGCAGTCGGGTAAAAAGAGAGAAGAGAAAAGAGAGCCACCGAATTTTCATAATCAATTTGACTTCTGACAAAAAACTTTTCCTTGTCAAAGCCCATGGTTAGGTAAAGAAAAGAATACCATCAGCTTTTATTTCACCGATATGCCTAAAAAATGTGAAATTCCTCAATACTTTAAAAAGCCAAAAGAACGTCCACAATCATTCCCTTTAACCCTTCACTGCGAGCGTAGGTATCGGAGGGATCGAAACAGATGTTTTTAATATCGAGAGACACCCCTTGGCCAGTGTTTACTTTGAGCCATTGTTACGACGTCTTAACTTGCGATATTCAAGGGTTTCGATTGTTAAGCGTTTGTTTAAGAAATGTTTGTGATGTGTCAGGTATTGGGTTGATCCAGGTGGTTTGGGAGATGCTGATTGTGTCGGTCAATATGACAAAGTAATAATGAGTAACGGATAGAAGATATGCGTTTATACCCGAGACGTCAAATGTTTGAATAGGTCAAACATTTGACGTCTCGGGTATAAACGCATACTACATTTTTTTATAAATGAATCACAAATATAAGCTGTATAGACATTTCTGAACTAAGGAAGAACGCAGTCTCCGATCGATCGAAGGCAGTGTCACATGGATTAATTTAGTCATTAAATGCACATAGATAGATAGATAAAACATTTATTTGGTACAAGAACAGAAAATACAAAACATGAAAGCACACTTCCATAAATCATAATACTATTAAAAACACATAAAAAAAGAAAAAGACAGAATTTATGGCAATCTGCGAGTGCCAAACAACCTACCGACATAAAAAATAGTTGAAATTAAAAAAAAAAATGAGCGGTGTGTGTTTCTCATGTAGCACCAATGCGAGTCCAACTCAGCATGTGCCAGGCAAATATACCGTAATATTAAAATTTTAAAGTTAATAAGGACGGATGGATTAATGTAAGGATGACATTTAGTATAACATCTTTTGATAATCTAATATGACCCTGTATGTAATGAATCTGACAATCATAACGACATTCTATGATAATTCAATATGACCTTGTATGTATACTAAATCTGACATTTCAATTTGTTATTTAGATGGTGTAATTTAGCTTCAATTTATTATAACATTACTGAAATTATTAATCTGTGAGTCTTAAAGTCGTAATATTTGCACGCCATCAGGTAATAGTACAGTGTATCTATCGAACATTATTTTTAATACCTTTATCAACATGTATTATGCAAATAAAATATTTGATTGATTGATTAATGGATGTGCGAATTAAACTTGGCCGATACATAGTTTATTATAATCTGGATTGGAAAAACAATTATATATGTGATAATACTTCTTTCACGAGTATTTGTTCCCTTGTTTCCTTATAAAATTACTGCTCAATTGCGGTAGATTTCAAGTTAAGCATACTTTAAGTAGTGGACAGGTCATATCCTCATTCCCACCATCGCGTCCAGATTTCCTGGGTAGAAATGTAGATTTAGAAAATTGTTTAAGTCTCATATGTATGTTTATTAAAAGGGGAGCATAGGTCAGTACGTAATCAGGCATAAAGCCAAATTATGTTACATCCAATATGGATGACTGGGCTACAGAAAACCACTGAAAATATGTATGAAATTCCTGTGGATATTTTGCTCGACCTGGACCATAAATTTAGTCATAATTTTACAATAATATCTGCCTTCGCTAAAGAAGATCTCAAAGATCTCAAAGTTAGCAAACCAAAGATCCAATTATTACGAAAAGTAAGTTACAATTACGTTTCTGAACGAAATGAAGAAAAGTGCATTAATCTAGGCTTGCCCAATGACAATAACAATGATGCTCAAATAATACAATTTGCTAACCGACCTGCAATTATATGTAGTGGTGTAAAACATGAAAGGAAGCGATAGCGATTTTCCATTTATATAAAAAAAAGTTGCTCGCCGCACCGGAAACGCCTGGAAGAGCTATTTGTCGATGAAGGCACTCATGAACACAGATAGTTCAGCAGAGGTTCAAGCTTGAGGTTTGCCAGCGAGCAATGGAGCGCAGCATTCTGGGAGTCCGATTAATGGACCGCGTTAGGAACACAGTGCTGCGTTCCAAAACAAAAATCGCTGACGTCACACTAAAAGCAGCCAAACTAAAGTGGGACTGGGCCGGCCACGTCTGCCGTATGTCGAACGGTTCATGGTCTAAAGCAACCACAATGTGGGTCCCAGAAAATGCCCGACGACATCGCGAGAGACCCAGGCGAAGATGGCGGGACGAGCTTGACGCCTATCCGCAGGAGTGGTCCACACTTGCTTAAAGCCGGGAGGAATGGAAGGAAGAAAGGGAGGCCTTTGCCCTGCAGTGGGACACAATTGGCTAAAATAAAAAAAGGAACTGAATTACTGATAAATAAACGCACAGCTGATAATACTGGCAATGTAGGTGAATACTAGGGATGTTTGGTAATTCACCCTGCACAGACAAGTCGCGGGCAAAATGCTAGGTGAAATATAACCTCAAAATAAGACTAATCATGTTCAAATCTTCAATACATAATATAAATACTTGTGTAGATTAGTTTCGGTGTAGATCAATTCATTTAAAATTAAATGAATACATCAGTTACACGATAATCCGAATCCAGGGAATAGCACTTCTACTGGAGAAGACGCCCCGGGCGTCGGGAATGAGGACGACCAGGTCCGGGTCGATCGCGCGTTGTGTTCCACGCGCGCCTCAAAGAGATGTCAGCATAGGAGACGGGGTCCGCTAGGGCCAGAGCCTGCCAGGGTTGCGGAATTTGTTCGAAAGAGTGACCGCGGCCCTGGAACGCAAAGGGCTTTAGAAGGAACACGGATTGGTTTTAGTCAGTAAGAGTCTGACACGCCCTTCCGCTCCACCCAGAGCGGAAGAAGTCATTTAATGATATCACATACTTACAAAAAAGGGAATAGCACTTACCTACCTAATCATTATGAAATTTCTGGTTACAATGTCTACTTAAATTCCACATACCGCAGTACCTACCTAGATGGCCAGAGAATCTAAAAAATATACAACCTTATATTATAAATGCGGAACTTAACGGCTTAACAGATGAAACCTGGCAATGCAAATAAATCCGGCTGCTAGTCTTACTACTGACCTTGCTGTCCAGAGGCTGCAGACAAACATCCATTCTACCAGCGATTGTTTAAACTCCAAAAAAAAAAAAAAATATTATGCCAAAAATACAAATTACAAACAAAATTTAGACCCTAGACCACATAATATGCGGGATTGGTCACGTGATATTTCGACATTCTTTTTTTATGTTTTTTTATGTTTTGACAATCTCCATCGCTAGGCGTCTACTAGCGCTGACACTATGTCACTTGTCTATAGACCCAGTTTGTTATTTCCCCGCGTGTCAACATCACAAACTCTCCTTTAACAAAGGAAATCTGTATCCCGAACCCCGCTGTCCGCTCTATCCACGCTATTCGGATGTCGCCACTGAGCTTGCGTGAGCGCAGCTATAATACTCTTAATTGCGTTCGCACGATCGACTCCGGCGCAATTATTTTGTCACAATTTTCATGAATCTTAATTTCTTCTTTTGTTTTCGATGTAATTTTGAATAAATTGAGATGAAAAGATTTGTTTATGTAATTTTAATGATTTTTGAAAGCTGTTTTTGACAAATTAGGTAACCCCTAGATCATCATCAACATTTACACAGAATAATATCCACTGCTGGACATTCCCCTTCCCCAAGAGTCGCTACATCAACCGGTTCTGTACTTCTCTCTATCAGCGGACCAGCTCCTCGGTCCACCTGATGGGATCCCATCAACGTTGTACGTCCGGTACGCGGTCCCCACTCGGAATATTTCAGACCAATCAGTGTTACGTTTTGCGATCAATATATAGGCGAAGTTGTTAACCAATGTGTATCCAGATATATAACAAGATTCCTAGGCAAATTAAAGAACTTCCAATGGTCCGCTCCAAAAGGGCTTTACACAGGTGGTTAATTGAGAACCCCTTCTATAATATTAAAGAATTCCTTCAGATTAAATCTAAATGAGTTTGAGTTTGACCCAATATCCAACATTTTCACACAGTTCAATTCATTTATGAAAATATTATGTATGTGCGGAAAACCGACATCTTTTTAGTAAAATTAGAGATAGACATAATTTTAATACTAGAAATAAAGACAAATTAGATCAACCATTTTTTAGATTAGCTAAAGTCCACACTTCTTTCATGGGGTATTGTGTTAAATGTTACAACAAAATACATTCTGACATATTAGAACTAAATGAAAGAAAATTTAAAACTCATGTTAAAAGTACACTTTGTGAACAAGCATATTACAAAATAGAAGATTACATTCAGGATAAGAATGCTTGGAAACATGCTGGTCCTGCTCCATAGGACAATCAAGGGTGAAGGTCAAACTGGTTGATTTATGTATTAACTTTATAGATATACTGTTTCTTTTTTTGTGTTTTTATTTTTCTGTTGACTCACACACTGTTGTTTAATTAATGGTTCCAATGTTTGTAAATATGTGAGTACCATTTACCTAAATTTCTTTAGGAAATTAATAAGTTTACCTCTGCTGGTGATACTTTGTTCTTATAAGTAGCATACTCTGGGTGCATCGTCCTCACATAATATTAAATTAATTTTTGTAAACCAAATTTTGTAAAATCATTATTTGAAAAGAGTAACTATGGAGTTTCTTGTCCGTTCTTCTCCATAAGAATCTACCTTTCCGAATGGACAGTAGAGTCACTTTATTAATGTAATTCTATTATTTTTACTGAACTGTAAACGATGACGTTCAAAAGTGCCGTTTAATGGCCTAATTGAAATAAACGTTTTGACTTTGACTTTGACTTTGTTCATCTACAATTTCTTCGGCACTCACGATATTTTTCTAATCCTCCCAAAAATACACATTCCTCCGCATTCCAATCGATTTCTCTCAATTTTCAGTTTGCAATGCCACTATCAAACTTCCTCTGATACACTTATTTTATATTCTATCCATTCTCGTAAGACCACTTTCTATACTTCCCATTTTTTTTTTGGATAGGAAATCATCAACATGCCTTCGCTTACTGACTAAAACCCACCCGAGTCCCTTTAAAATGCCCTTTGCGTTCCAGGGCCACGGTAACTTTTTCGAACAATTCCGTAACTTTACTATCCCCCTTAAACATACTCATTGCAACTGCATGCAGTGTAAAAAATCGTGAGTATTTACTAAATGTAACCTTATTCTCCATTAGTAAGAAAAGAAAGAAAAAAATAAAGAAAATCAGTTTATTCTGCCGGAAAAACCGCAAAGAAACACTAAAAACTAAAAAACTTATCAACTACAATAATTATAACAAAAATAAATAAAAACTAAAAAAAACCGCTTTAGGTAAAACATGTTCTCCATTATGGAAAACGTTTTGTGAACGCTACCTTATTTTCACGTGTCAGTAATTGAAAATCAATCGTTGAACCGATTGCTTGCTTGATGCCCGTAAAGCACTTCCATTCGCAAAACAATTTTACTAATAAAGAAAGTCATATCTCAATAAAAATTAAAGCTTTTTAAAGTTAAACAAACACACTTTATCAAAATATTTTTTCAATCCTTAAACACACATCTTTCTAAGTAAATACACCATCTTTAAGAACCGAGTTACTTCTACTAAAGGTTTCATACATCCTTTCAGCCATGGCGGTCGGAAAATGTAGGGAAAATGAAGAAAAGCGTCACCTAACGCCATCTAGCGACGAGGGGAACGTAACTCACTTATTACAATTTTCTTCGCAAGGCACTGTGTGGCACGGATGTTTTTATTTGAATAAAAAAGTAGAAAACTAGATTTTTTATTGAATTCGTAAACTTCGGTTGTCTTTGCAGTTTTTGTAGTTTTTTTATCTTTTTTGGTAACAAAGGTCTTATGATAATAGAGACTTTTTTTGTAAAGATTTGCAGTATTACAAAAATTAAAGTTTTAATTTTTAAAATGTATTACGAAACGTTAGTTATGCAAAATAGAAGAACTTATATACCTTAACATTATAATTAATTCCAACTTTAATAACGCTGTAATTCTTTATTAACTTGACATCATAACCAAACATTTTCTACATCACCGAAAAGTGAGGTAAAAGCGCCAATTATCGGCCCCGTTAAAGATTAATACCCAAACGAAACACGAATGAACCTAGTAACCGAATTTCGGGTGGCGCGAAACAAAAACTGACCTACATTGGCGCCCTACGGAGTTCAGCCACCCCTGCCGACGATGAGACGATCACCCTACGCGTCTTGCCCTTACACTCGTGTTCATGCACTTTCGATTATTTCAAGGTGATGCCCGATACCGGATCCCCTTTCTTATTCTTTCAACTGCCAATATTGACAGTGCAATAAAAATCAAGCGACTTTATTTTTTTAATCGCTAGAGATTACCTGAAAAGTGCAGAAAAAATATAGATGTGCTGTAGGGAGCATACATGATAATGTAGTAGCACCCAAGGCGTGGAGCTTTGATCAATACATTTTTAAGAGACAGAAAAAATCAGGTAGGCGTGTTTGTTGTGGTCACAAGTGGAAGCAGTAGAGTAAACGTAAACAAATGAATGGCAACGCTACAGTCGCCGAGCGGTCCAGGCAGCGGGCAGTCGATCGCGCCGCAAAAAAGCGCATCCTATTATCGACTACAACAAAAGGACTTGTGCAGTGATACCTAAGTACACATCTCGATTCATCGTCTCAACTCGATCCGCCGAACCGATCCTATTGGCGCGCCCCACTGTCGCCGCGGGGGAAAGGGACGAGAAGCGTGGAACAGAGCGCGAGTGATAAAGAGGGAGACGGTCATCTTAGCTACCGAGTGGCGTCCCACTGGGCGGGGCCGCGCCAAGGAGTGAGCCTCAGATGCGCGCAGAGTTGGTGGGGCTTCGTCCGAAGGATCGCACTGCAGTCGAGTGCCGCGCCGACACCGCGCGCCCGCCGCCACACGCGCTCGCGATCAGGATCACCTTACGTAATAATAACTAATCGGATCGAAACCGTTCGTCCGATAATCGATTGTGATTGTAAACTGTCGATAATCTCACACTGATTTTTTATTAATTTAATTATTTTTTTCTTGAGCACCGGCTGTTTGTGAACTTGAGTTTTGTGTACACTGTGTCATGTTTTTGTTTTGTTTTCGCTCGGACTTAAGATTATTTTTGGGCGTAGCTAACTGTGTTTCGCTTTTATAATTTAGTAACTATATTGTTACTAGTGTGTGTGATACCGGACAACAATTTTTGAAAACAGTTCTTGTGATATATTTGGACTTAGAAGTGTTATGTGGACATACATTGAAAATTATTGTGATTTTACAAGTCTCGTCTGAGAACACACGTAAGTGTTAGTTAATTAAGTGTTTTTAATTGTTTTATTTGGGGGAAGTGTGATTTTTTATGGTGACTTGAAACGAGTGTCAGCAAAATTCTAAGTGTCAATAAGATTAAAATCTTATAAGACTTGCAAAGTTGTCTCACTGTTCCAACATTGTTTCTAAGTTCCAATAAGATTTAGGCCAACTGGACATCACTACAATTACCGATAAAACACAAGTTACCGGACAAATTCAACTGCCGGAATAAAAAAAAACATTTTAGCCAGACTTGGCAAAAGTTTATAAGCATTCAGTAGCACATTAAATTAAAATTAAAACTCTCAACAATAAATTATTAAAAACGAATAATAAAAATTGCTCAACACGTCGTCGAAGAATGCATTTCTCATTAAAAAATAAAAAGTTGGAAATAGAGCACAGAGTGGAGTCGATCAGTAAATCAAATGATCAATTGTAATCGAAAGTTTAATAATCTGTGGTGCGTCGCGACGGCGAGCGACGATTCGGAATCACGGAATTACGGAATCACGAATTACGGATGATTCTGTGATTGATTGGACGATAGTTGGTGCTCTCACCTCACAATCTTCTTTCGTAGTTATTGTGGGTTTAATTTGAAGAGGCTTAAGGACTTACATTGTACTCCGGTGTTGGGTAAAGTTGATTTTAATTGAGTGGTCAAGTTGAGAAATGGGTTTGAAACGCCGGTTCTTGAACTAAGTGCTGGTTGGATTTTGAGGCCGACGATGGAACTGACAAATAAATAGATAATTTCCAATATAGTTCATCTATTTTTGTATAAGTATTTTTAAAACGAAATTTGTGAAATGTTGAGAATTATTTTCGTGTAGTAAAACTGAAATGAATAATGACTTGTGGTTGTGAATATTATGATTTCCCAGGTAAATTAAAAAATCAGATATGATGAACGTCAAATAATCTTTGTTTTGTAAAAGTTATGAAGATAATACTTTTGACTTGGAATTTCCTTTACTTTCCTATGTCCGGATGGTTTAAATAAGTAATAATATTAAATGGTTAGTTGCCAAGTTCAGCGACTTTAAATAATAAAACATTGCTTTAGAATTAAACGAATGTAATTTATACAGAAAAATCCAAAATCAAACCTAAGTAGAACCAAGACTTTTTTTTTTCTACACCATTTTAAGAAAAATAACAATTGTTATATTAAAACAACTGACAGATAATGATGATATTTTAAAAATACACAAAAAAAGGTTCCTATTGTATTTTAATTACTAAAAATAATTAATATAGAGAATGGTCAAAATTAAATAGCTACCTAGGTAAAGTTAAATGATTCTGGCACAGATGGCGTCCTCGGGTCGTTGACCCCTGGAGTTAACTTTGTCTACTGTTCAACTAAACTGTTTCCGGCCTCCAATTATTAAAATATTATTAATTTCGATGTCATAATAATTATTACATTTTAGGACAACTCGTGAATTGACCACTTTTTATATAGGCTGTAAAAATATAGTTTGATAAAAAAATTCGATTAATTTGAGTTGGAAGATAAAATAGCTACATATCTATTCCAGTTCGATTACATCAGGAAATATTATACATGCAAAAAACCCAATATTCAAATAGCGCTTCGTATAATAAACGAATAATGAATATTGAAATAAAGTCCCATTCAAGTGTTTTTCCAACTATATCCATTACAGTTAGTATTAATTAGAATGCCGACAAAAACCTAATCGATTCTAAACAGTATCGATTAACAGTGAATCGAATAACGCGAATACGCGATAATGTGAGATTTTTCCATTGTTGTCGTGAAATATCTTGTTTTTTCCGTGTGAGAAAATTATATTTATTGCACGCGTTCGAATGTATTGCGAACGCAGTGTTATTTCAATTATTGTAAACTTGTCATTTTGAATTAACATTTTATAAACGTTTAATAAAAAATACTGTTTGATTAGATTTTTGGTTTGGTAATTTAAAATGTAAAAATTTATAATGTGAAATAAAATTTAAACTGTGATAGTAAATCAGTTATTAATTATTGGGTAATAAAATGTCGCGCTGTTATCATTGAAATATAACAATAATAATTGGAAGTCGTCATCGATCTGCCCACGTTTTTTTTTCGATTGCACTATTAGTAAATACGTAAGTACTATTAATAATTTGAAATCAAGGATTTTTAAATCCGTTGTGATATTGCTTCCTTCAGCTACTTAATGGTACTTGTAAACAAGTTAATATTGATGCTCTTACGTATGGCGATAATAGGTCAATTTACCCTATACGGGAATTAAGAAGGAATAATTTTACTCTATGATTCAATACGGTATTTAAGTATTAAGAATGCTTTGATTTTTATTTAAACAGAGTACAGACGGAAAAAAATAGATTCAAATGATATCACTAAGTACCTAGTGGTTTAAAATCGAAAAAAACATAATAATTGAACTTAAAAACGCCACAAAAATCTCACTTCCCCTACTTTATATACGTTATTGTAATGTTATACTTAGAATATTTTTTTTAATAAATAAATTACCTGTCAGAATTGACATGATGGGGTATGCTTAACGCTTCCTTGAGTTTATTTTCATGTTCTAGAAGTTTTTGACCAGCTCCATCTTTCTTACTAAACCCTCCGCTAATAACAAGTTAAGATTAAAAAAAAATTCGCTAAGTTAAATCTTCGTGAGGTCTATGTTTAGCAGTGGTATAATAAATACTATGATTGTAGCAGATTCATTCTGCGGAACTCTTACCCTGTAAATTATATTAGCATGTACTGAAGCAGGTGCTTAACTTAGTTGGTTCCTAGCACTTAGATTAAATAACTAGGGTAAACTCACGTGAATATTTTCAGTTGCCGATATCATTAGTTACTATAAAAGCGATAAATAATATTAAGACAAAAATAACTTGACAGTAGCTAAATAAATACTAAATCCTATCCGTCGACCGATTTTTCATCAATAAAATTAAAGACCAAGTAGTCAATCACACGGTTGTAGTTTTAAATATCATTCCGATTCAGAATTGAGACTTTTTAATGTTGAAAACTTTTCGCACTCAACTCAGCATAGCGTTAGTTTGACAAGTTATCCACTACAAAATTCTCTTTTATCTACGTATAACCGTCAAAAACAATAAATGTTATTAAGGTGAATATTCCTACTACTGTCTGTCCTTTGAAATTATTATCGAATCTTGGAAATATCAAAAACACAGCTCGTTAATACAAGAAACATTGTACCACAAAGTAACATAAACTTTGATCCGAATAACGATGATACTCGGACCATGTGTTGTAATCGTTTAAACAGTTTCGATCGTTGTGAAGAAATTTATTGATGTGGGGGACATACAAACGAACATACTATATTAAAGGCTAGTAATTTGACCGCTACTTTGTTCGCGAAGAAACTTTTAACACCCGTTTGACCCTAAGGGGTTGAATTTTGAAGAATCCTTTCTTATAGCACCACCATAAAATATAGTATAATAATTGACCGGTACTTTGTTCGCGACGAATTTTCTAACACCCGTTTGTCCCTTGGGGCTTGAGTTTTGAAAATTCCTTGCTACGAGTACTTACAACTTACGATAAGTAAGTTTAAGTCAAGAATGAATAAGTTACTTCTAGGCAAGCGTGCTCCATCGTCGACCCCAACATTGCTTTCCATTAGGTCTACCATTTATTTGTTGAAATCTATTCAATTGTCATGATATGGAATTCTGTTCTGAGTTATGTATGGTGTCGGACGTAAAAGAATAGCACCATCCCATCACTTCCCGTGAGTGTCGTAAGATGCGACTAAGGGACTCACCAGAGAATGGGCAGCAGCATTCTCTGGCATTGCAGATATACTGCGATCGCCAACCCGCCTGCCAAGCGTGGCAAACCTTTGAGGGAGGCCTATGTCCAGCAGTGGACGTCTCTTTCGGCTGATATGATGATGATGAAGATATGGAATAGGACATGTGATCTTGAGAATAAGTTTAAAAAGTTTAAAGAATGAATATGTTGACTATAAGAGTGGTATAAACTAGCAAAGAAATGATGGAGGGTCTGAAAGAGGGGAAAGAAAAGGGGTGACTATTGAAATGACGACTGATATATAATTATGAAAGAAGAAGACGGACCCCATTAAAATTGGAATAGGAGAATTATGATTTACCTGATTTATCTTATTGGTTTCTGCTGTGCTTTGTCTGACCGTAGCCCGTGGTATAATTTTATCAGTTGCCAACTAACGTCTATGGTTTTAGAATTTTACTAATATAAGACATTTTTGAACATTACGAGTTCTAGGTAGGTGAACAGGTATAACAGCTTATAATAAAGGTTTTTTTTACCTGGATGAATACTTTTTTCGTATCTCATATAACGGCAAGCAAACAGACGACCTACTTTAATGCGTGAAATGCTTACTGGCTGGACAATATAACGATTTACAGCAAATATCCGTCCAGTTCTATCCAGGTAGGTACAGCCGGTCGATTCTGTAAACATGTCGAAGTGAAGGCTTGGGTGAAGTGATCACGAGGTGAGCTATCAATCCATATTATCAAGATATCACGTGATCACGAAGTGAGCTGTCATTTCATCTTGATTAATGGATTGACAGCTCACCTCGTGATCACTTCGACATGTTTACAGAATCCACCGGCAGTACCTGTTCAGCATATCCAGTGGGATACAGTGGGATCAGTGGATCACAGGACCTCATTGTTTGAAACAAAAGCAACACATCAATTTATTTTCAAATGCCAATCAAATAAGTTCTTCGTACTCCGTATTTGCTGATCATAGGTACAGATAGCAAATAACGGGTAGGTACTCGGTATACGGCGTGGGACGCGGTCTGTCGAGGTGCTCCCATATCGTTCGATTTCTGACGTCATTATTAGTGTTATACAGGGTGTGAACGATTTGCGTGTGTGTTCAATATCGCACTTGTATTTATAGACGGGGATATTGACCCAGGTGATGGTTATTTTTAAAACAATAATAATTGATCTAAACAATTGCTTTGATTTTAGAACATAAATAAAAAAGAGGATGTTTTTGTCATGTCACTTTGATATAATTATAATGAGAGTTATATTCAATGCATTATAATAGATATTAAATGTATAACGAGGATAGATTATAAGTAATGAGACAGGGGTGTAACTACTCATTTATTATGGGAAGAAAATAGATTAGTGCTGCGCTATTAATTAATATTACTATAATTAAGAGAATCAGTCACCTTTGAAACTGCTACTCATAATCTAGAAACACGAAAGTTGTTGTATTATATAGTGCGCTGCTTAAAATAGACAAATGTCAACAATACGTCAAAAATTTTACATTAACGTATAATTAGTTCCTTGTTTCATCACGTGCCAAAATATAATGGATACTCTGTATCAATTACTCCGAACAACATAACAACTAAAATAAAAACTTCACAGTTAATCTAAATGAAACTTTCTAATGTTGGTACCAAAATAAAATGGATCGGCCATCAAAATGGCGGCGAAAATATCTTCCATCAATTACTTAAATACACACACACGTTAAACAGGAATTTCTAGTAATAAAACTATCAAAATTACCCCAAGAAATACGAAATCGTTTAAATAAACAAATATTTGAATGTTTCAGTCGGTTCAGAACGTAAATGTGCAATCAAATACGTTTATTAGTAGATAGATACGGCGGTATGCAATTAATGCGGATTCTGATACGCATTTATTTAGGTAAATATTTTATTTTAATAGTTATTAAATATTATATAGTTTTTACAAATACACTTTATATAATTTAAAAAATATATTTAAAAAAAACTTGCGTCATTTTTTTTCGTTTGCAATTTTTTTTTTGTCAACAGCCTGTGTATGATCCAGCGTCCGATATTGTTTACTTTAACTTTATCTGCAGGACGGTAAACCGAGCCGTACCGCCCGCCACTCGACTCTCGCGCAGATCAATAAATACAAGAGATCTATAGATCTAACACAGGATGTCCGTGGGAAGAAAGACGAGATCGACATTTTTATTGGCCTTTTTAATCGGCTATTGTTGTGGAGTTATTTATTTAATAAAATATGTAGGTATAGTGTTAAGGGAATGAGCTGTTTTAACGACATTAGCTTTGTACTAACAGGTTAGTCGACTCTTCTCGTGACAAGAAGGCTGGCCTTGTCTTTGGCCAACGAATCAGCACTGCCACTCAACGTGGCAATGCGGCCAGCGTTCGGAGCACTTTTCCCGTTGAAAGCGATATGAACGAAGTTTTCGTTACCCTTTGAGTTCTTCCGCACCTCTTTTTACTCCGCTTGTACATTTATACATATTTTACTAGCTTATATATGCGTAAAATTGCAATCCATAAGATTGCATTACATCTTTATTACATTATAATAAAAAAAAATATTTTGTATACAATAAATCCCATCCAAATTCAGTAGTTTCCAATATATTCGTGTCTAATCTTACGGCGTTTGCAATTGACATTTAAACTATCTAGTAAGTTTTCATGTATTTTTAAATATTTATTTTTAACTTCACTAATAAATCAGTAGTGGGGCTTGTAGGTAAAGATTTATTTTAAGGCCTTAAGTTGGTGAAGTTTTAAATGAAATTACATTGATTGAAGATGCTATTCAAATTTATTTGCTGTCGGCTCTACAAATTTTATTCATCCATGCGTCTCTCTATTACTTGGCAATATCATCTCAGTTCTTATCTTTTTTCGAGGCAAATTAAAAAATAAATAGGAAGGAAAGGAGTGGAACCCTAATCTCTTCAAAATTAGAGTGAACAGGCTTCTTCTGGGTAAGCTCGCTCCATCGTCGACTTTGTCTCTGTCATCTATGAAGAGCAAACTCATCTCAAATTAAAAAAAAAACATTTATTTCAGGTATTTAACCCATATATTAAATACTCGTATAATCTATTAGCTTGTAATAATTTTCAATAAGCATAAGACGAATTCGTCTTGCAAATCTTGCAATCAAACAAATACAGTTGATGTTTTAAATAAAAAAAACAGTGTATTTGATTGAATATCAAACAAAACCGCAAATTTATAACACAGCAAAGTAAACAAACAAAAAAATTGTTATTGCAAATTCTCAATTATTGGAATTGTTCTTGTAAAAACAAAGTATCAATAACAGTTAAATAAAAATAACAAGCCAGTCTTAAGGATATTAAAATGTTTACGAATTAAAAACTCTAAAGTATCAGATTTCGTCACTCATCACCTCCTTATCAATTTGTTGTATTGACATATTTTCTCACGGCTGTGGTACGAGAATTTGAGCTTTATTATATAGCAGTAAGGTGAGCTATCGATTGGGTGTCTCGTTTGAGGAAGTAAGTTTGGTGTACGGTATGAGAGGAAGCGATTTGAAAATATATCGATGGGTAAGAAGATAAAAGCGGGAGCGAATCAGCAAGTAGTTATAATAATTTCAGCATTATCTTCTTTATAATATTGTTTCTTTTGCTGAAATATTAAAAATATGGCTATCGTACCGAAATTGTTTAACTGACATGAAAATTTGAGACTATGCGTTCTACAGAATGGAAAGCAATTTCAGAACAAAATAAAATACCAATTGATTTCGAAAATAAAAAAATAACAGCAATAAAAATAAGTGTGTGTGTCAGCTCCTACGCACGACTGCAGTTTACCTTAAAAACTATTATTGTATAGATTATGTAAAAATAAGGTACCTATAAAACATTTTCGTCGTAACGCCTCACTTTTAGTTAACGCTCGCTTTTACTCCTCGTAAAATTTTCATATCAGCCAATTGCCGTCCACTGCTGAACGCAAGCCTCCCCCAAAGAGCGTCAACCATCCCGGTCTTGAGCGGTCCGCGTCCATCCAAGTTTTCATACCGCGGGCTAAATATGAAAATCTTTTCTCAAGGAGTAAACTCCAAAAATGTGTTACAACTCTTTCTAATCACTGTTTAGTAATAAATTATTCTTGACTAGCTGCCGCCCGCGGCTCCGCCCGCGGGAACATCGAAAATTATACCAAGGGAACATCCTCCTGGGATAAAGCTATCCTATATCCTTTCCCGGGACTCAAACAATCTCTATATTAAATTTCATCTAAATCGGTCTAGCCGTTTGCGCGTGGAGAAGTAACAAACATACTCTCATACATACAACATACTCACAAGCTTTCGCCTTTATAATATTAGTGTGATAATTATTCATTTTTATCTTTGGTGATACGTTATTGAGAAGGACAAAAAGTCACCAGTTTCAACCCGCCTCCGCTTCCGCCACTGCCTCGCACCATGCGGTGTTACATATCACAAACGAACGCAGTCACGGGGCACATAGATCAATTAATGGTGTATTATTACCGTAACCGTCTCATGAATGGCTATCGGTCGTCTCGAAACATACGATACAATCCAACGGTTTTCGTCAATGGGATGAGGATGTAAGGATATGGGAGAACACAAGTCATAGATACTTACAGTATACTAGCAGTACGCCACTGTTGATTGTGGCTCTAAGGAGTTGCAATGGCTGGTAATAGTGTGGCGGAATGGTCCCATAAAAATATGAACTTACAGTATTTTAAGTCAAGGGTTCATTCTAAGCAAGCTATATGGTGTCGGACGTAAAAGAATAGCATCATCCCATCACTTCCCGCGGCTGTCGTAAGAGGTGACTAAGGGACTCACCAGAGTATGGGCAGCAGTATTCTCTGTGCATTGCAACAGCTACATTGCGTCGCCAACCCGCCTGCCAATCGTGGCGATTATGGCAAACCTCCCTGGGGGAGGCCTATGTCCAGCGGTGGACGTCTTTCGGCTGACATAATGAAGATGATGGTCGGTTACGATCAAGTAAGAGAGGTCAAATGCAAGCCCATCAATCAAAAATCACAACCCTTTCTTTGCCGTAGTTGGTTAAAAATAGGGACACGGGACTCAATACAAAGAGACATTTTATGAGCGACAACGACTGTCGGAAGTTCAAAATGTTAAGGACTGACCACGTGACATTTTGTTAGCGCATGTCTATCCCTATCTTGAACTTTTTGACCATCTTCACTGCTGAGAGTTAGGCAAGGATAGGCGGAAAAGTGTTGTGACTCAATTTGATAAAGCCTAAGTCTGCAATGGACTGATAGAGGCGACGTTGATGGGTGAGCAAAGGATCTGCCTATTCTAGAAGATAGCATGTTTGTTTCTTGTTCTTCATGTTATTGCTTGTTCTTGTTATAAATCTGTGGGAATGGATACTTGGTTTACATATCAATAGTAGATCGAGACAATATGAAACGACCTGTGCCGGTCAAACTTTTTGACTTTTTGGACAGACTTTTTATTAACTAATGGATTAAGACTCCCTTAAGACATATCTTGAGAGCGTTTGCAGTATCTGATGAAGGTAAACGTTGTATCATGAATTCAAGACTTCATACACTGTCTTGAATTGATTCTAAAGAACAGAGCAGTCTCAAATCTTTATAACATAACAATATCAAACAGACTCAAGATAAACAAATAATAATCACACCAATAACTTCTTAGTATCAACCCGTTAATAAAACTATTCGAAAAAAAGGACAATATCCATTGATCCCAGACTGGAAACACATGTGGAGGAAGAGAGGGACCACGCTATACGACAAAGCGGGTCAGAGAACAAATTTTTCTTTTTTTTTCAGCCATCGGAGGCACCGATTTCGCCATATGTTCGAAGCTTCGATGGTTATAAAATTGGTTAGTTGAGCTTTGTACAAATAAAGGATTGGAGTAACATTGGCTTTGAATGGACTCCGAAACGACTGTGATGAAAATTGGGCGACAATTTTTACACCAGAATATTTGTTACCTTCTGTGCGCAATCACTTTGCTGTGTTCAATGTTTTGGATGGGAATTGTCTGCGTTTTGGTTCTTTTTGAAGTTCTAATCGATTTGATGGAGTATTCTTACTTATAACTGACATACTCTCTTTTCGATACATCGGACGGATAGGTGATCGCAGTTTTGGCAGATATAGCGACTATGCTATAAATCTTATAAACGAATTGGCTGACCATTTAGCAATCGTTAGTGTTATCAATAATTCAATCACATCTAAGACTCAACTACATGCACAACTCCCACGGTAGATTAAGTCATAGAATCTAAATCAATATCAAGACACTACCAATAACTCACCGTCAAAAATAACCCAATTATTTAACCACGCCTTTTGACAACAACAATGTAACCACGGTTAAAATAACTCGCCGTTCTAATCTAACTATACAAGTTAGTCGTAATAACAGTTGTGCAATTCTCTGTGACCTGCCAATATCCAATAGTTTTGAACCCTTGCCAGATGACAAAATGTCAGACAGAGATATTAAATATGAATATGATAGACATTAAAGATATTGATGGGTAGGTTAAGAGAGTAACACAATATAATGATGACAAAGATCTGTCTGTTTCTGTTTCTAAATCTGTCTGGTTCAAAACAGCTCAGTGGATCACTGTATGTTTTTTTCAGCTGTTGGAAGGGTTTATAAAGGTTGAAGCATAGTTATCAGTAAACGATTATCCAATGAAAACATCTCAATGATTCTTCACTACGAGTTAGTCGTATTCTGATTTATTCTTCATTATTGAGACTGAATTATGGGATAAGGCTAGGCGAAGAAAGAGAGAAAAAAAAACGTGTGCGTCTCGGGACGCCCGACAGAAGTGATAACTTAAACTAATCTAAGTTGAACTATTTAATATGGGAAGCGTCTGTCCGAAATACGACTAGCGCTGTGGGTTAGAGTGAGAGAGGAAGGGCCTGCCTACCGCTGCCGTATGCGTGGGAGAAAGGGAAGCCAGACAGACTGGCGCCGTAACGCTTTACGTTACGAAGTTTACCCCCATAAGAAGTTATCACTTCAAAAATCAAGTTACTCAAACATCCAAATCTGACCAACAAAACACGAGATACCAAAACCTAAACCAATCAAATACCTTCGAAGAATCTCTTTGAACTAAAACAATCGAATCATAAATTGATTCAGCAACCACCTCATCTATTACATGCACATCCCTAAATCAGGCCTAAATATATCCACTTCAGTCACCTGCTCTTCATTACATCATGTACTATCATCTTCTGTGTCTGTCTGTGTGTCTCTATGTATGTATGTATTTTCAGTCAGTTTGTCATTGTCGCGCCACTCGCCAGCATTGTCGATATTAATGTCGTTGGAGTTATGAAGACTATCTGCGTAGATTATGTGAGTGGAATTTGATTGGTTGGGTTTGTGAATAGTAGTGAATAATTTTAAGTGATAAGAAATGCTGATTGGGATTAATTTATCTTTTGCGGTCATAACCGTCCTCCTTGAATAGAAAACGTTAAAGAAAGCAATAAAAAGAAGCATGATGATACAACACGTCGAGTGGCCATACTTAAAGGTTAACCAACCCAGCAATTTGTAAGCGTTGCAAACCCAGCGATGATTTTTAATTATCAACATCAGTCGAATTAACAGGTCTTGATGATACTACAGATAAGTTACTGATGCATCCGCTATACTGCTCTTATAAAAACTATTGCAAAAATGCCAATATTTAAAACAAAGATTCATGTTATAGGAGCATTTGATTTAGTAATTCCATCTGTCTTTCCTTTCTCAGAAAGACATCATCCTCCCATTAACATACATCACGGACTCAATATGGTTTAAAAGACTTGTACCATCAATATCCTCTCCCATTCCATTGATGTAGCCGTAATACACGAAATCGACAGCTCTCCCAAAATATACGTCCCATGCGAGGGTGTAATGACATACTGCCTCGGATCTATGGGGTGGACACGCCATGGGAGACAGTGGGATAGTTTCTTTACAAGTTTTGAGAGTTTATTGAGGTGTCTTTACGATTTTTACTGCTATGCGAGAATAGTGAAAGAAAGGTCACTTCAATTGTGCTTACAGCCAATGTGCCTTCGGGACTCGTGTGTTTCATGATATCTACGAGTATAACCAAGAAGTCTTTAAGTCAAGAGTAACTTGTATGATTTCTAGGCAAGCGTGCTTCATCGTCGACTATATCAGCGCTAACCACCAGGTGACAGTGGTTAACCGGCACACTACCAATGATAAAACAGAAACTCATATTCGTTGAAGTCATTTTCAAACAAACTATTTACTTCTGTGTCGTGCGATAGGCCGACTCGATTTATTAATTTGTTTTGCGGCTTGTTTTCCAGTACAAATTGTAATGTGACTAAAAACTTTCTAGCGAGACTTACTTGCCCTTATGAACTTATACAGGTTAATATGCAAATAACCAATTAGTGCTTAAGTAAATAGTTTGTTATAAATTACAATTTGCATATGAAAGATATTTAGCATTAATCTTGTTGAGTGAAAGTTAATTGTGCTTGATCAAGTTCTAGTTATCAGGAGACCATCAGGGCTAAACAAGGACTTAGCAATCACTATGTTATGGATTTTCTAAGATCACATCGTTTGACAGAAAGGTCGTAGTATTTTATGAGCAGAAGAGATCTCTCAGCTTTGAGTAAATGTTAGCTAAAGGGAACAAACCCCTATAGCCCGTCTGCCTTCGTAGTGTCATCAGAAGTGGACAGGTTTGTTTTGGACTCGCTCGTTTGCTTATTGCAGACCTCACCTTCGATCAGGCGAGATCGAGGTCAAGAGCAGGCTCGTCACGAAATAAAAGAACAGGAAGATATTGCCCAAGTTTTACAATGTATAGTTGAAGAATCCCTAGAAGCTACATGCTTAATTTTTTCATTCAATACTCTCATACTGCCTTCACAGTCACCCTACAAAACACAGTGTAACAAAAAACAGTAGTACAAAGTTACATATTTGGATGTCATTTTTTGCCTCCTCATCTATAGGAGATAGCGTGATGTTATGTGGGATGCGTGTATAGATAATTGGACATACTATTATTTTAGTCAATCACGTATTGTGTCCATCTATAGGGGTGGAAATCGATCTGGTCTACCATGACTTAAGGCTTGTATCACTGTTAATAGAAAATTTAAAATATTTGTGTCACTAAGGTAAGTGTTATTGCATTACTTCATAGACATGTTAGATCCTGGTTCGAATGAAACGGATGAAGGGAGTGAAACGATGGCTTTTCTCCGGGGTCAGAAAGCTGGCAAAAAACAACTACTAAATCAAAATGAAAACTGGGTACAGTCAATACAACTTGACCATAACCCGGTACAGTTTCATCAGTTATTTTGCAGACTTATTTCTGTATTTTTTAAAAAAAATTATATACTTACTAATACAACTCCGTGTATTTAATAAGACGCTAGCCGAAAAACTTCACTTGCCCTGGTTCTTTAATAATTTTCTCTGATAAACCGCTTATAATAGGTACAACAGCAAAGCCGGGTCTATACCAGTAATACCATCTATTTAAAACTCTTCGTCAATCACACGCTAAATCATACCAAGTATTACTTAAGAATCCCTCCATCATTTTTTCTCATCCTCTCCTCATTGAAAGTTCATTAACACATGAACATATTTTGTTTCAGTCATAAACTAATTTTTATAGCCATCTTCCCCTTCGATTGAGTTTTTAAGCACACTATTATGTCAACTCGCACCGCGTTAAATCCCAAATGAATTTTAAATTAACCAATAACTATGCCCCAGTGTATATTTAGTATTATAATTATTTTACTTTTTTGTTAATTTAAAGGAAGTGTAATTTATTATGTGGGGCAACACTGTCACACTCAAAATGGGCAGTGTTGCTACACATGTCAAAATTAAGTGGCATAGACAAAAGTATTTAGTTTTTATGAAAAGAACCAAAAAGTGGTTAAACTTACAGAGGGGACAAGTTTGGTATCGATTAGTGATTTGAATGTTTTCAAATGCTGCTAAGTTATATCTTTGGTACTTCTTCTTATTGAGTCGATGGTGACTCCTAAACAGTTTGTGTCCAGTAGGTGGCCAAATTTATAGTGGCATCAGTGAGCATCATACGTCCTTAATGGTGCAGGTGTATATCAAAGTACTGTACGAAAAGACTAAAAAAAAAAAATGTCTCAAGCCCTAATTTCGTGGGTCATAGTTTCCATCGCTTAGATAACGCTCAATCGATCATCATGAACGTTTGAGCGACGGCGTAAGTAATGTGATAGTCGCTCGCGAGTCGCGTGTGAAGCCTATTGGTGCAGTCGTGGAGACAAGTGACATTGTAAAACGGAAAAAAATGAACAAAACATTTGCTCTTTTTTTTTTGTTTTGTTGTTTTAGTGATGTAGTTGGGTCAGTTGGGTGGTGTGAAACAAAAATGCAAAAAAAAAATGTTTTTGTTGTTTGCTATTTCCTTTCTTTCAAGTTCTTTGTTTAATATCTAGCTCCTATAATAGATACTCGAATGAATTATGTTCAGCAGTACACTGCAATGTTTCAACCACAGTTTGACATGCTTCAATGTCGACTTGAAGGATTTATTGCACAAAATAGATTTGCAAAGCAGAAGTTTTGCAAACCAATAAATTGTTGCCACTATGCAGATTTGAACATTGTCTACTACTAAGTTTTAAGCTTAGAATAATGCTTTTTGGATGCAAACTTTAAGTAACAGAAAGTAAAAATTCTATAGTTGCGATTCAACCGCGGCCATATTAAATTTTAACACTCTCGCCTACTAGTGGTCGTTTTGCATACAAATGCGTTCATAAACAGCCATTGGAAATGCAATAATGCACTGAACATTACTCATATTTAATTAATTACCTGTTCAAATACGCGATACTTTTTGTAATTAATGTAACTTGATGACAGTTTCTTGCTACATAGACATATTACATTATACATTTTTATATTTATAGTTGAATGGAAAATTGTAGGGTTCTGAACTTACGATAAAGGTACCAATAATTCGTTGCGAGTTACTAGTTACTTGGGTACTATTACTAATAATAATGTTTTGCAGTTTACCAAATTTTACAGTTTGTTTATTAATGGTCTTCCACGAGTCACGACTGCACTTTAATAAGTTTATTTGATCACACCTTTCTATTCGTAAAATGAACTGAAAATCCAAAAAATACCTTATAATGAAAACGATTACCTATATTTTTTTAGCCAGCCACTTGATCACAGAACGATACATTTTTTGTACTTGACTCATTCATGACAATGCTATTTTTTCTCGTCCATTCAACAAGCCCCGGTAATTATGGCTAATTATTAATTCCGAAAAATTACACCTATTGAGTAGTGCATGTCGTCCGTATTGTCTTAAAGGTGTTCGTTTATGAACTTGATTTTTGAAGTTTAGATACTAACAAACTACATTTGAAGATGAGACGACGAAAAAATCGAGATTTTTAATAAAATAAAATAAAAATAAAAAATAAAAATAAAAATAAAAATAAAAATAAAAATAAAAATAAAATAAAATAAAATATTTTTATTTCAGACCTTGATCCATATGATGTTAGTAATACACGCTACTTAAAAAACTATGTTAGTAACAGACACAATAAAACACTACTTTTAATTCATATATTTATTGCGCTCACCTGACGCACCGGGCACATGCACATGTGTATGTACCCAGTGCGCCATAATGGCGCAACACGGCTTATCACTAATGACCCTCAGTATGCTGTTGAGGCTCCCACGCACCCTGCCCATCATGGATGCCGACCTTTTCCGAAGGATGGTGGTGAAGCCATCAGTGTGCGCTTCAGAAAACATTCCTGATGCACTGCAGTAACGTGGGAGCCCCAACAACACCCTGAAGGCTAAACATTTTTAGCCTATGGTTACGGCAGCTTCAACTTCCACAGTTTCTTTTAAGGCGTAAAATAGCAATTGAAATGTTTGTAACATTGTCAATGTTGCTACAAATAATAAATAATCCCTTTTAATAGTTAGAACACACCTTGACATTACCAACAACTTCTTTTGACCTATAAAAACCAACCGTAACATCAAAACGTTCGACATATTACGATCACACACCGGACCTTTCGAAGTGACACACAATATTTATACTATTATACAATTTTAATAAAGAAAATATGACAATAACATAATGGCGGTCAAAAAAAAAAAGAAATTGACCATCGCACCTGCCAGTGATGAACAGGCACGCGACTCGATACAACTGTATCGATAATCAACCATTTAATAATCGAATGGCGCGTCACTATCGTGATAGGGGGACGTTAAAAAGTGATGTACCTTATCGCAAGTGAAATTGAAATTGATCATTTCGTAGAATTAATGTTTATTGGAGTGATAACCGTTATTTGTCGTACGGTCAAGTATTTTTTTTTAAATATTTTTTTTGTACCTACATGTTCAGTGTTAGGACGTCGTTTTATGTCTGTTTATAAAAGACGTAAATTAATATTTTTAATGAGCTTATAGATTAATATTATGAGGTTAAGAAAGGTTTGACTGGCTATATACACGAAGATGTCATTAAGTGTCTAACATGAGACTTTGATACTGCAATTACTACTCATAAGTACATAAAATGTACAAATTCACAATGTTGGTATCACTGTTTCAACACATTCTCTTCACTAAAAACTATGGCACACAGCTCACTGCACCGAATCGAACGCAAATCCAAAAAAACGTAACTCCATTCAATAAAAGAACACTCGTTTTAAACCAATACGACAAAAGGGCACTTAGCACACGTTCGAAAACCGCTCCGCTCGAAAAAGAGAAAACAAAACGCATCAATCAAAGAACAGAAATGAAATAATCGAATTTCAGAACGTCGAGCGTAGTTCAAAGAGCACAAGCGAAGACCGCAACAGATTTTAAAAAAAGAACATAAAAAAACAAAATGGCCGAACATGACTAATATCTGGTACAAAGTTCGGTGTCGATATGAACAAAAGGAAACGGAAGGGGAAGGTATTTAGAAATGGAACGTTCAGAGAGCTGGGAATTGATTCTTTTTGAAATTCGAAGTCATTTCGCTGGATTTGATTGTTTGGTCTAGCTTTTTATGAAATGACAACCGATTTATGAAATCCTCATTTCGATTGCGTTTGAGCGACTTTTGGTAAAGTTTTTTTTATCTTGTTGATGTCTTTGATGGTTATTAATCAAATATCTGGTTCTTTATCCACAAATAATCACAAATTTCTACAATAGAAAGGGAAAAAAGCTTCTGGAATTTAACCCTCGGTTTTTTTTTCTTCTAAACCATTGCATGTGAATAAATAATTAGGTTAGAAAGTTAGTGAAAAAACGCCGAACTAAAAGGCATCGATTGAATGGTACTGGCAAACTTTTCCGTCACGAACACAGCGATTTCGATGCACGATAGATTTTACTATGGCAAGGTTCACTATCGACTGTTCGCGCGCTAAAATTTTATTTACCCCCCAAAAACTGAAATACACACGAAAATACACCTTAGGAAGTAAAACATAGAAGTCATTAGGGTGTTTACAGGAATGATTTGTGTCCATTGTATTAGATTTCTCCGATGTATTTTAGAATTTGAGGGTATTTTTTATTTACAACAGTGATAAAAATGTTTGCGGCCGTGTTTTCGTTCGTTTTTGTTGAGTAGTCTTTGGATAGTCGTAAAATAGTTTTTAATGGTTTACTAAATCATTATAATGATGCGCCTAAGGTTCGGTATGAAGGAAGAAAGTATTATAGGAGCGATTTCTTTAATAGATATTAAAATCTTTTATGTTAGTGGTTTATCATTGAGACAGTTCACTTTCCGTGTTTCCTGGCGATCGTTAAATTTAAAAAATGCGATGAGTTGGAATACCCTTTGAAAACCAATTAATTTTCTATTCAAAATGCTAGTTGGTATGCATTTACCAAAGACTGGCAATATTTTTGACTAAAGAGAACGTATTTCTTTTTTGTAAACATTCTAGAGTAGGTAGGCCATCTGTTAGTTAATACTCGATAGATCACAAACTATAACTATACCTAACCACATCACTATTGTTGTTCCTTCAACAGTTTTCAATTACCCGCCAATTTTGACCGAACAAGTACACGACACAAACCACTTAGCCACACGACAAAATAATTTACAATTCTAATTCACAGTTAATTTATATTATATTCCAACGTAGACATATTTTAAGATTTTGTCGAAAAATAAAGTTGTTAGAAGCCATTGTTGTAGGGGACGAAGCGAACGAGCGACCCGCACGCGACCAGAGATTACTATCGATGACAAACTTAAACCAAGTTACCAATATCTATCGAATAATCAAACATTCTTACAAAGTGATCCTTATACCTTTACTTCTAGATTCCAGCACAAAAAAAAACGTTCGATTTTTAAATTGAGGTTTCAATTTTTTTTTGTTAGCTTTCTTAATTAATTCAAAGGGCCAATTTCTTTTTTTATTAAGATGGCTGTAGAATTCGACGCTTGCTTCCGTTTTTATGATAGTTTCTAGGAAAAATTACAGTGTCGACTCTTATTTTTTACTGCCAATTAAAAATAACATCTAGAATCTATTAACATTTAGAAATAAGTGTCATTATCGTTTCGAGTTTGACTGCCAAAATCATGTCAATGACAGTCGCTGTCAAAGTTATTTAGTTATATTTAAAGTTATTTCTACACTTTTGTTGTTCTATGCCAGTTTATATTAATTTGTTTTGTGTAATATGTAACACAAGTTTAACTGTTCGTGGGGTAAAGCGTTACTAATAACGACTGCAGCTTATCAGCACATCTCACCTCCCCCGCTAATGAATATTAACTAATACGAACTGCTGCAAAGTGGATGGTTACCGCTATATATTTTGTCAGAGTCGGTGACTCACTTTAAAATAGGGAAATCATTTAAATTTTATTTTGTAAAATTGTTTAAATGTATATAAAAAAAAAGTCAAAGACCATGACTTAAAATTGGAAATACATTTTTGACAACTCGATAATAATTATCTTCTTATACGAATACTTTTAATTCTTAACTGTACACCAAAACAATCTTACAGTACAGTAATATTAAAGTTCGTTTATAAAGACAAGCTTTAAAGTAGAGTTTTCTTCCACAAATACTTTACAACTAACCACTACAAAACTTTATTTAGAAGTCAATATTCCCTGCGAATTGACCTCATCCAACAAACCAACTCCATAGACAAGCTATCACTGACATCACTGCCTTTGCTTTCCTTAGGCACAGACGTCTAACCACACAGCCTACACTGTCACATTTAGTTTCTAATTACCATCAGCAATCGATTCGTACAATCGACTAATCGATTCAACGCGTGTAGTGTTCGTGCGGCGTGTAATCCTGTTTGCATATCGGCTAGCACGAAAGTCCCGCACTTATCATGTTTATTGATTGACATGGCAGTAATTCAACGTACCAACCCTAGAGGCCGACTTGCGGGGGGCTGTGCAACTTGGGAGATGGTGGCGGGAAAGAAATACACAAAAAAATGGTTATTTTTATGGACACACAGGGAAATAGATAAATAGAAAACATTATAAAAGAATGCTTATTTAGATCTTTGTTTTTTTTTAACAGAATGAAACCACTGCTTTGTGCGTTATTTTTTTAAATATACTTAAAATCAGAACACTACTAAAATAAAAAAAATTTCTTATCAAACTACTAGGATTTATTTTTATGGTTTATTTGGACACAATAATACAAAATAACTCTTAAAGAAATTCTCAGTTCTCAGTAAAAAAAAAAGCTTCTACATATCGCCACAGTCTATGGCTTGGGCCGGCCTCACAAATTCACAGGTAGCAGTTTACGGCTCTTTGTTTGGGTGGCGATAAGTTTTTACATGTTTTATTATACTATTTAGTATTTACTATAACATGAACTAAATAAAGAAACAAACGATTTCGTGTAAGGAGGTAAAACCGTTTTCCCGCTAAAATAACGACTTTCTTTAGTTGAATGGAATGCGTTTCCAGAATTATTAACAGATGTTCAATAGTCAAATGTCGTGTTCGATTTTCAAATATGCATCATGACAGTTGTTTTTTTACTTTTTTTTTAATGGCCATACTTTTGTTGACAATGTCGACACGGAAAGATTTTTAGATCTCCGATCGTAGCATTAACATGTTTATTAGTTTAAGTTTCACAATGGTGGCGACAAGTTGCTAGACACACGCCTACGCAATTTAACCTATTTTCCTGCTGAACA
The DNA here is from genome assembly GCA_905163435.1 of Mamestra brassicae. Taxonomy (NCBI): domain Eukaryota; kingdom Metazoa; phylum Arthropoda; class Insecta; order Lepidoptera; family Noctuidae; genus Mamestra; species Mamestra brassicae. Next base: position 1,477,020 of record LR991008.1, on the reverse strand, counting down.
AATTACAACTTAAGTAGAATAGCAAACAGTTAATACAGGCTATAATTATCGTCAAAACCACGCGCCAGTAATCTTTGTCCTTTGACCAATACTAACGACTTACGTCATTGACAAGCCCGCTCCCATTTTTCATACTTTTCCTTTGTATTTTACAATCGTCTACCACCCGATTGTTCTTTTCGATCCACGGACCTGTCAATTTACTTTTTCGTAAGCTATCGCTTTGATCAAACTTCGCAAGCAAATTAGTTTCGACACGAAAACCGAGTGGCCGATTGTCTACAGACAATAGAATCGATGTAAACCTTAAACCTTCCCCCTTTCAATCGTCTTTTTTCTGTTTCAGGCTGAACAAGAAAGCAAAAGAAAAAAAAAATTGACACGCGAGGCAACCGAAAGAACAATCGATTCGGTTGAGTCAAGAGCTGTCATTTTTGAAAATAGAATGCTTGGTGGTGATCGCTTAGTGTTGTGATGTTGGCACGCGTGAAGAGGTTAACGGGGTCAGTATGAGCCGGGCCTGAGACCAGGACGGATGCACCCCACGGGCGCCGCGAGCCTGCCCGCCGCACCGGAGGCGGAGGTGCAAGCTATGCACTCGATGGACTGGCTCTTCAAGAAAGAGAGAATATATCTACTCGCGCAGTTCTGGCAACAGGTAAGATTATAGACTAAGGAATACTTATCCGCAATCCATATCCGTACTCATCCTACTATTATTAATATTATAAATGCGAAAGCAATCTGTCTATTTGTTACCTGCTTCTTCACGTCTTAAAAGACTTGGATGAAACTTGGCACACTGATTGACTATGTCCTGGACATAGGATACTTGCTATCCCTTGCTCCTTATGTTCCCTTTAAAATTTCCGACTCACACGCGGGCGCAACCTTGGGCAAAAGCCAATAAGATATAAACGGATAGCATCACACTTAAGAAAAACGAACGTCATTCAAGCAATAATGACTAAACTACCAATCAAAGCACACACACTACCAACTGAACAAAACAACACCTTTTCGAATTACCAACATAATCACCTAACCCTGTAAGTGCGACAGGGGTCTCCGTGCCTCTATTGTTCGAACTATTAGAAACAATTGAATACCGATAGTTATTAGACTACGTAGTGGGGCCATTCTAGTTTTGTATGACAATTTAACGTTGTTATCATATATTTACTTATTAATAACTTAAAAGTTTCGTGAAATAAATTACTTAACGTAGGTAATATGCATAAGATAACTTTTTTTTTATATTTGCCATTACTGTCCTACTGTCCCCAAGTACTTCCAGGAGCTATTCTCCCATGCCTCTTCGTAAAAGCCCTCACGGTAAACATCTGGGTCGTCTCGCCATCTTTTTTAGTATATACCTTAAAATTAAAAATGGAAAAAATTGTAACAACTGTGTTTTTCTTTCATGCATAAAATCAATGATCATCCTCTTTTAGTATTAATTTAAAATAAAATAAAATATTTTCACTGCAATATTTTCCACACGGGTAGGTTTTCCTCCGTCCTAGCTAGAATGGCCCAGCAACAAAATCAATTAATAGAGGTACATTAGAGGCACAATTAACCTGCAGAGCCCACGGGTCGGCCGCCATCGAGAATGTTCGAGACTGTTCGAGACGCGATTATTGTATTGTCTCGTATGCTAATAGTGATTGGCGAATTAGCAATAACTGGGGACGTTGAGGTTAGTTACCTTGTAGTAGGACTATTCTGAAAGGTTCTTTGGGAATGTTGGGATGGAAAGCCTGCTTTCTGTAAAAGAAAAAAGCGTGTATGATTCAAAGATGAGTGAAGACACGATAATTTCAGTTAGAATTGCATGTTAAAAATGATAAAATTATTTTTATTATGGGTAATAAAATAATATAGTGATCAGACACTATTTTCTAGTGACATTACTTACTACTAAAATTTTCTTAACCAAAGACATTCCTATGTCAAAGAAGAAGAGTTGGTCAGCCGGCGGCGAGATGGGCGGACGATATTGTTGCCATCGCGAGTAGAACCTGGATGAGGCTGGCACAGGAACGTAGGGAAACGTAGGAACGGAGGGAACAAGAGAAGGCCTATGCTCAGCAGTGGGCGAAGTCGAGATGTGGATGATGATAAAGACATTCCTATGGATACTTAAAAAAAGTAATAAATACAAAAAAATTGCAAGAGGTGGTATAAAACCGGGAACAATGGCAAGGCTACTTTGAATAATATTTAATAATAAATATATAATATCTTACACACCCCTAAAGCCCTAACAAATCAAAAATAATTATAACAAAACAATACAATAGTTCCAACTTCCAAGTATAATCTGATCTATTGCGATATTCAGATCTATATCGTCAATAGTAAGGCCACAGGATGTTACAGCACAAAGGAAACAGTTGATGAGTAGGAATCGCTATAAAAACGTATATATTGAAAGATTAATAGTCAGTAATGGTCAGTAATTATGGGTTATGTAAATGTACTCTTTCGTTCTAAACTTTAAATATTTTATGCTCATAAGTAGGTATCGTTTATTTAGATTAGTAAGTTATAATAAAAATGTATGTTTTGACTGTGAACTCAAAATAAGACTTGAGACACATTTCTCTACATTTCATTTTCGAATTTCGAAGAAATAATAATTATAGAATCCAAATTCGAATTCCGAAAATTTAGAAATTCAGAACGAGACTTTTCTACAATTTATCAATTTGAGGTTAACTCAGAATTATACATCTATTTCCTTTTATTCTATTTTTCAATATTTTAATCTAAATTCTTATTCTGAAAATGTTTAGCAAAAATATGAACAGATATTTTACATAATGTAACAATTTAGGGTTAACTCAGATCATAGTCCTTACATTCCAATTTTTAATATTCAAATCAAAATTCGAATGCGAAATCCAAACAGAAACATCGTATAAATCTTCAAGTGAATATCATAGATAATGAGTTCTGATCTATGACACGGCATTGGCTATGTCAAACGCTATTCAATTATTACGCGTCGCATTATCGTCTAATGTGTGTAATATTGAATAATAACATCGATTCTGAATGGCAGACACGTTTAAATTAACATGTAAAATGGCGGCGATGGAGGGTCAAAATGGCTTCTTGAAGAATGCTAAATGATTTGTTGGGTTGGGTATTTTGTGATTTGTTATTAGTTCTTTATGAAGTCTATGTTTTTTAGGGTAAGTCTTAAACTTCAATTGAAAAAATCTTACTACTATTATAAATGCGAAAGTTTGGATGGATGGATGGATGTTACTCAATCACGACTAGACCGTATCTTGAAATAGGACATAAGATACTTTTCATCCCGAGTATATGTTCCCTTGAGATATTTTTTAAGAATTTCTAGCGGGCGAAGCCACTGGCAGAATCTTATACTGAAATATGTATCAATCTATCTTCGGAACAATAGACAGTGATTAAAATGAATTTTCCAGTGGAGAACTATACAGAAAACTTATTGAATTCAGAACAAAAAAAAAGTTAATTAAATTCCAAATTCAAACGTGATCAAAACTTCAATCACATTCTTTTTTCAAACGAACCCACTTTAAAACTAAACCATTCTCATTTAAAATTCAGACCAATAAAAACAATTGCAAGATCAATTCCGCATCCCTATTCTAGATTCCGATACGACATTAAACGACAAATTACGAACAATAGTATCATATAAACTGCTATGCGAAATAAATATTCATTCGCGTTCAAGGAACGGGCTACCGATTCGTCCCGCTGATACAGAACACATTTGAATGCAGCCTTCCGATAGTATTGTTAGTACACTAAGCCTTAACATTGATTAAAAAGCATATTTACATACAAAATTTGCATAGTCCGTGCCTCGAATTGCACTTATCGATTAGAACTTTGCAAGGACGTTTTGTTTTAATTTCGTAGTTAATTTTGTGATGTTTCTCTACTACTTTGCATATAAATATGCATTTTAAAGCTGTGTTCGCGTGTTTCTGTAATATGTCAGTGTATGCTGCGGGACTTTGGACTTCATTAATATGGATTTGTGTGGACTTGGAGGAATTACAAGCTGCGTTTGAAAGTGAGGGACGAAATTGTCAGCTGACCTTATGCGAACATTATATGGGTGTTTAAAGTTAATCATCATCCATTAAAACTCTTCCTTTTTATGATACTTATACTACACTATATTAATTAACTGAAAATAATTAAAACCCTAAATTATAATAAATCTAATCGCATAAAAACTTTTTGTTTTGTAGTGTAGTAAAAAATATCTATTTATGGTAGTCTCATTGCATGAACAAAGCTGCCAATGTTTCAGTAAAGTCACATTAAAAAAATCATAAAATAACGAAAGTAAATAGATTTCTAATTAAAACAGTAATTAATACAACCATAAAACTGCATTTCTTTTAATCGTTTTTATAACTTGTAGAGTAGTTGGGAAGTAAAGTTCATAGCTTTTTGCAAAAACACGTTACAACCAAAAAATAACTTTAGATATTGACAATAGAGCCTATTTTAGTTCAACAACAGCAATTTCTTCTGCAGGTTTAATAATAACTGGGATGCGGTATTCAGATTGACTTTACAATAAAACTAGTCTCGTTTTCCACATCACTAATCAAATATAATATCACAAGTAATCAAGTGCACGAGTTCAATTAAATTTTCAATTAAAGTTTCTATCACATCACTATTCAATCGCAAAGACGTCATTTGCAGTCATAAAACTCGTATAATCGCTATCAAAACCAATACTCATAAATGCAAGATTAGCCACCCATCTTGATTGAACGAAAGACCGAAGAGGCCGGCCACAGATTCACTCATGTCAGCTGTCAACTGTCATTTTTCGCGGCAACTGCAACTTATTTTCTTTTTTTAAAGATTTGACGACGCGCGACGGCCAGGTACTCAAAAGAGGTTGTTAATAAAACTAACAATTAACATCAATAAAATCGTGGCGGCCTATAGCTTCGCATCATTTTATTGTCACTATAATTGAATAAGGTCGAGCGAGCTTCGATTCAATCGTTTTTATATCGTTTAGCGGCGTGAGAGGCAAAAAATAAGGATGTTGAGGACAGTGAGGTCTTGTAAAATCCTTCTGTAGTCTAGACATCTAGACCGTATTGTCTGATGATACTTGTTGCAAAAAGTTGCATTGACAGCTAGAATTTGTTGATGTATGTGGTAGGACTAAGTATTAACGCTTCGTTGAGTTTTCGCACGAACAATCATTAGTTTAATCATCAAAATTCTTCATCATTATAATTCCCTATTTGCATTGCTGTCTTTATTTGATTTATCTTTTGTTTCAATCGCTGATCATAAATGCTTCGTACCTAACCTAACTCATTAGTAAGAAATATAAAAGTTTGGACGTAAAAACTATTCACGGTAGCGAAACACGTACGCAGTTTCCAAAATAACTTTAAATTTAAAAATTAAACTTCGTTTTCGTCCCGAACGTTAATTAGTGTTGGCCGAGGAACGTCACCGCAAACATTCGAATTTCGACGCCGTAATTAATCGACTCGATTCATCGGCCGATCGTATCGGTTTGGATCGTAAAAAGAGCATTTCCCTACGAGTCGCAAGCGGAATGCAATCGGTTCCCACAGCCTTGATGCCCCAAAGAATTTGTCCCGTGTCCCGTTTATAGCAAAAAATCGCGTGCTTTCCCATGCCTACGTCAGCTCTGGGTCGAATAGTGACGCCAGCAAGGACGTAGACACTATGCAATAAGACGAAACGCTACCTCCTTCTCTTTTAATCAAATGAGCACTAACTGACCAAAGTTTATTTTTGGAAACTTTTTTACTCCAATTAACTTATTATCGGCAAAAACCTAAAGCTTCAAGTCTCCAAAAACGTGGAATCTTGTGGCGCGAATGCGGCCCGAACAAAAACTGTAACCTGTATTTAAAAATCGATTGCAACCAAAAAATTGTCACTGACAAATGATTCGAACGCCTTGCGGTTGAAATTACGAATTCAAATCTTCGAATTTCGAACAAAAACCGCCATTAACCGACGGTTGTTACCTTTTTTCGGCTGTCGATGATTTTCGGGGCTAATCGTGTTTTTTGCCGATATGTTCGAGGCTAATCGATGCATCAGGCTCACTAATTCGATTTGCGCCCCTCCCCCTGCATCTATAAGTGGGCGTGACCTATCGATCCTCTAGCTCGATCATTACCATAGACTCATCAACTTCTTCGAACAGCAATCCCACGATCTAAGGCTTGATATGTTTTTTTTGTAGTTGCGATCTTAAATGTTTATTTCTCGTCGTTGGAGATAATTTTCGGTAGCGCAAAATCGAACGTTAAATACCGCGAACTATAAACGAGCGCTCACGACGTAGCTCAATAATTTAATAAAAACACTAAGAAAAAAAATAAAGAATCGATTGTGGTTGATGGCCGACCGCACGAATCATCTGTGGAACATTCAAATCATCAAGCGCTGATGGTTTTTTAATGATATTTTTCACAATCGGTCCGATCATTGATGGTTATTAGGTATAGGCGAGTGCCCCGAGACATGAATGTTAAGACTTCGACACAGTTAACACCGCCTTACGAATCTCACTTACGCTAATCTGTGCTTTAATACCACTTGGTAAAGGGCAAAATCCTGTATCAATCATCAGCTATTAGTGGCATTTCCATGTGGTCGTATAGTTCAGCTGTGGGAACGTCTCCATGATGCGTCATACGAAAATTATAAGAATTGTGAATGTCGTACAAAATAGAAAACTCATAGCATGCTCTGTCGCTAACCATTTGTCTTTCGTTTTCACATTGAATCGAAATAAAAATCAACACTTTACTGCAGCTAGACTACTGTGATATTTATAAAGAATCTAAACAATATATTTCAACTATTTGATTTCTCTTAATCCGCGCCGAATTCTTTATAATTTAGGTCAATAAAACGTCCGAATCAATTTAGCATTCTTTCGTGACATCATTTTCAAAGCAACTCATTTCTCAATAAACTTATATTCGGGCTTCACTTCATCATCATTTCAAACGAAAGACGTCCACTGCTGGACATAAGCCTTCCCCAAGTGTCGCCACATCAACCGGTCCTAAGCGTCTCATATCCAGTGGATTCCCCTGGCCTCTACTAGGTCGCGTTTACGCTACGTCTTCCAATTCGCGACCGCCACGCCAGAACCTTTCGACCCCATCCGTTCTGCGAGCAATACCCTGCCCACTAATGTCGGTAACCTTGGTTCTCCTGCGGCTATCTTCTTTTCTGATTCGATCACGCAAGGAAACACCGAGCATAACCCTCTCCATTGCTCTTTGGATAACTTTAAGCCTTCAGCTTCACTTTCTCTTCTCATTCGGTACGCTCTTGCCAGAGCAGTTTTGGTCGTCATGTAGTGTTGACAGTTGTGATCTTATTCACTATTTCTCGCCATCGTTGCCTGTTAGCGGGCATCTTGGCACACTCAAGCAATGGGCCGCCCACAGCTTCACTTTACTATTTTGAACTCAAAATCGATACATATCGTTTAAAATCGACTAAACTAGCGAACAATAGCGAACACGGGTAGCATCCCACCGGGCGCCGGGAGTCGAGTGCTCATTATCATAATCTTAACCGCTTTCAACTGGTTTCGACTAATTTCCCGCTGGCGCTGGTCGCTCGCGTGTGTAGCTACGACGCTAATGCTCCGCACTAAATGTTTGTAAACACACCTTTATGAATGAATGTATCGATGTCCGATTAATGCAGCGCGCCACTATTGATGGAGTGAGTGAAGGATTTGATTGAATGTTTGATGATTGGAGATTCGTTTGTGACGAAAGAATTTGAATTTGAAAGTTGGTGTAGATTGTAGACACGTTATACTGTCTTGTGAGTAAACAAAACTGAAAGAAAAAAAAAACAATTGACTGACGAAGGAAGGCTTTTTGTCATTGTTATTTTCAATAAGACCAAGGTATTTAAGGTTCTACCTAACTACTAACCTTTTTAATTCAATGTTATTTCTATTTTGCATGGCACGGACCATAATAAAATCAACGAAAAAAATAACAATTTCCGGTGAAATGTTTACTTACTACCTACTTAGTACTAATAAATTAATTCATTTAATGTTTAAATTATATGACTGTTATTACTCTTCACTTACAACTTAAATAGCTTTCTTTCTAAAGTCGTTAATAGAGCAGATGTAGTATTCACTGATGCCATGACACCTGTATCGAATATAAAATAAGAATTATGATTTAATCGCTGCAGTGCACTGTTATGGACGAATATGTAATTGTCGTTGCATTCTAATCAGGAGGATAGTAAACAGTTATTTGTTGGTTTATAACGGTTTTTCAAACTAACTTATTTGACGAAAACTGGTTTTTTTTGGATGGGACATCATCAAATGACTCCTTCCGCTGTAGGCGAAACGGAAGGGAGTATCTGACTCTTACAGACTAAAACCCACCCGTGTTTCTCCCTGCCATCCCTTTCATTAAATTTTTCAACATTATGTGACAATTATTAAAAGCGCGTCATTTCTGATTAGTGACTCATTTCCAGGAACCGGGGTAAAGTATCATAACATAAACGTCATAACTATGGCAAATGTTTAGAAAATTCTCAAATATCTCCCACTCAAATTGCATACCTACGTTAAAAAAACAATCTTCTGAAATACTAGTCCTAGAAAAAAAGAATCTTTAACCACTAAACATTCATTACAACTTAAACCAGAATTGATTAAACCAACAAACATTTGTTTAAAACAGCTCATAAAGCAGTTAGCAGTCGATAATTGCTAGAATACGTACGTATAAGTACATCCGTTTATGGCTGTGTCAGTGCTAAAACTAACAGCTGGTAATGAGCCTGGCCTAGTAATGAGTGGGCAACCTTGAACCGCAATTATGCCAGCTCTTTTGCTGGACTTCGAAATGAAAATGATGAATTTTTCCTAATAGTATTGACAAATAAACAATTAGTTTTAAATGAAAATGACTTTAAGGTCTTCAACCTCGAGTAACGACCTTTCCTTTAGAATATAGCTATTCATAATTTAAAATTAATAACGTCTCAACAATTAAAAATAAAAACAAAGAATAATGTACGGTCAATGACAATGACAAACTTTAATAACATCATTACCACATTCAAACGTGGAACACAAAAATTTGAATACAGAATGCGTCTACATTCCAAAACAACACAACATTTGAATTTAGAATTCTTAACCGTAGTGTTGTACTGGCACTTAATTAATCGATAACGTTAAATCGATGGTTTTACCGATTAATTATGTATCGATAACGCATCGAGAATCGAGTTACAGATACAAATAGCTTGTGTTAGTGATTTACGATACCATTATAGTAAGCGACAGCTAAGCGATGTCGCACAAACTTAAAAGGTTAATTGGGTACTCTTTACGTCTAAAATAACCAATCGTAAAAGTTTATGTAGAGTGCCCAGATATCGAGCGGTGATAAATATGAAGCTAATGCATTATAATTTAGAGGATTTCATTAGAAATCGTATTAATGTCGGGACATATATCACGAGCAGGAAATGATGACTATGGATCCCGATTTGGGAGCGATCGACGATAAAAATGAGAACAAGGAAGATCATAAGACGAAGAAAGAGTTTTACATAAAACTCGTACCAAAAACCTTTCCATTAGAAATCCTAGCATTTAGCAAATACCTTCTAGTTACCTAAGCGAGAACAATTTATACGTCGTTGGGTAAAACTTGCAAACTTAAAAACGCAGTTCCAAAAGAACCTGCCAAGCGATTTCAAACTCACCATCATAAGAACAAGACATAAAAACATGCTAAGCTTGCGAAAAAGAAAAATTTGTAAAAGTCCAACTGAAATGTCATTCATGTTTGACTGATTGCTATCGAACTGCAAAATGTTGCCGTGTACGGATAGCAAAAAAATCGCATGACTGCAACAAAGGTTTATTGTTTGAAAGGAGATCCAACCAGGAGATAGTAAACGTTTCTTGTAATACAGTTTATTACACAATAATGTCAATAAATAGAGGAGAATTGCCGTGCACCGCATATAATAAAATATATAAAATTTGCAACAGTGAGTTTGATTTTAAAAATTAAAGCAACGATTTGAATGTTTGCCAGATTTTCTAAGCACGCTTTGGGAGATAAATGTTTCAATTGTGGGTGTCAGAGCAATATCGAGATTAGCTGTGCATAGATAGAGCTGTTTGGTACTGCCGTACTGCATTGTTTCTTGTAAGTAATCGCAAGAACTGTGTGTACTGTCTTTCTTTTTTGACTAACTGCAATCTGCAACCTGCTATAACCTGGGATTCATTAAGTCAAGAGTGACCTGGTTACTTCTGGGCAAGCGTGCTCCTTTGTTGAGTACATTGTTGCTGTCCATGAGGTGAGATTGTGGTCAAATGCGAATCTACAATGTTTTTTAAACTACTGCTTTGTGAATGTACCTAGCATTGAGCTTCTTGCTAATTTCTCCATCTATCCAGCAACCAGCATCATTGCCCAGCAAAGCCTTTTCCTAGCTGGTTATTTTTTTAATCTAACCAAAACCACCAATACAAGCTTAAAATTCCTCACACGTAAAACCTCAAAAATTTCCTGTCATGTTGTAAAATTCTTGCGCAACCCAAATCGATATCAATCAGTAGCAAGTCAGTAAAACCGCAAACGCGCAGTTTTTGCCAAACTTTCCTCGTCTGCTGACGCTACACAAAGCTGCCCATTGTTTGAGGCGATACTCATCGCAGTTAGAATTGCTAACGCGCTGCCTGTGAGAAATGACTTCATAAAGCTGACCTGACGCTTTGAAATACGTCTTTAGGAGAAGAAGTTTCCAGGGTTGCGGAATTTGTTCGAAAGAGTCACCGCGGCCCTGGAACGCAAAGGGCATTAAGAGAAACACGGATAGGTTTTAGTCAGTCTGACACTTCCTTCCACTCCACCCAGAGCGGAAGGTGTCATTTGATGATTGCCCATCCTTAAAAAAAATGAGAAGACTTTTAGCTGAAGTACAGTTAGTCAAAAAAAATAGGAAGAAAAAGGTTAGCTTGTTGACTGACGACCACAGTTTTACCATATCATCTATATAAACAGCACAGTCAAATAGAAGACACAAGCTCGAAAGTCATGTTGAAGAAAAAAACAATATTAATCACACAATATCCAAGCCGGAAGAAAAAGAAGTAAACAAGCTAAATGACTTACATACTAAATAATTGAAGTAAAGCATTTCTTTCAAGTAAAGAAATACTTGGCAAAAGCCCGAGTACAGATCAAGAACAAGAGATACAATTTACAGACAATCATGAATGTTGCAATCAAATGATAAGCAGAAAGTCATATTATTAGACATATGGCGTCACGAGTTTTCCCGTACAATTACCTAAATAGCAAATAACTTGTATTCAAGGCACGTAACGGAGAATTGTTTTATTTTGCAATACCTATGGAGTTTCTGTCATTAGGGTTTCCCTGATACCAAGATTTGGCCAGCGCTGATGATTAACGCGATGACACAAAATATATCGTTTGTAGAAAGATTTGGGTACAATAGGAAAATACGTGGTTGTATTAATGATCGTAAGGAAATGAGGCGCAGTTTATCAGATTTCTTGAGAGCATTTTTCTTTATTTTATTCCCCTCTTAATCAAGCAATCTTACGCAAGCTTGGGATTCTTACATGACGTGCCCCATTTCATTGTAACAGAAACATGCATCCCAAACGAAAAACTAGGATAATCGACCAACACGTCACCGCAAACAATAAAAATAAGAAACAAACGCATTTCATAACTCCCGCGCAATTTTTCACGGCGCCACCATTGACGCGTCCCGGCAGCCGTTCGAAAATCGAAAACATTTCAAATTTAGAACACCCCCGCCCGTGTTCGAAGTTCGAACTCTTTCAAAATACGCGGGAATCGAAAACAGCGATTAGTTTTAAATGTCGCCGTTCGAACTTTAAAAATATGTCGTATTCTTAATTTAAAAATATAAACCGACGAACGCGTTCTATTTCGTCGCCACTTTACGATGTTTGTCAGTTTAATGATTTTCGTTTCGAAACATTTCGAGATTGGTAATATTAAATTTATTTGCGCTTTTAACAATTTTTCTTTTTGTTTTTATGCCCGTGGGCGGGGTTTATTTTCATTTATTATATATTCTACGTTAGTGATGGGTGATTATCGTAACTAAGATGTTATGTCATAATAGTAAAGCTTTTAATGATCGAGCAGAGCTCACTACATTTTGTGATGTCCATAATTAACTTGAGAAGAATTTTGCAATTAAACTTGAAAACGGCTTTTGAGCCTTTAACACACTACTTCTAAATTCTTCTCAGCTTTCTACCCCTATTATGCTAAGATCCTGTGCCAAAAATACAAACATCTTCATCATTCCATCTCCAATTTACCAAAACAAGCCTAATCAATAAGTCCCTAATAAACCCGAGTCCGTCTACCGACGTCTGTCATCCGTAGACGTCATTTTGACAGCTCGGACGCTTGGATTTGTTACCGGCTTCGTCTGTGATCTCAGGCCCTAGGGACGATTGGACCGGAAATGGAGGATATTAGAATAGGGAAATTAATTAGGTACATTATTATTTGTATTAGATGTTTTTGGTATTGGTAGAGATGCCTTGTTAAAAATGTTCGTACCAAATTTTCAATATGTTTGCCATATTTGCAATAAGTATGAGCACGAAATCAGATTCAAATGCAAAGAAGTGAACGTTTTTCCAGATTTCCTTGACGACGTTGCAACTAAATGATGTGTCAGTTCAAAATAACACATAGATTGTCCACCTTTATGTTAATTTAAACTAAATGTTTTCTAGCTTCCTACCAATTCTTGGTAAAAACAACCCATTAAAACATGGCCCTTTCTACAACAAACAAGATAATAATATCAAGATCATGTCCATTCTGTAAGGTGTCGGACGTAAACGAATAGCACCATCCCATCACTTCCGTGGGTGTCGTAAGAGGCGACTGAGGGACACACCAGAGTATGGGCAGCAGTATTCTCTGTGCATTGGAACAGCTACTCTGCGATCGCTAACGCCAAGCGTGGTGATTATGGCAACCCCTCCCCCCCCCCCTCGAGGGAGAGGGAGGCTGATATGATGATGATGATGTCCAGTCATGTAGATTGCGTTAAAAAATGTCAATAAAATTTTATTACAAATACCTTCATTTCTTAACCCAGTCCTCTTTCCTCAACTTATTGATATTATTCAACAAGTGCGGAAAACATCTCATTATGATTCAATATTAATTATTTTCCATATAAAATAGTCGATTATAATAACTTAATATTCCATAGTATTTAAAAATGTTATAAAATCGATAATATATATTTTATTAATCATGTTCAAATCCGGTTTTATTACTGATTAATAGGTAGAATCATATTTTTATTGCTTTATTAATTATTCAAAATATTATATTGAATGGTTGATGCGTAAGACTGGTATGTTACTAAATTATTGAATACCTACCTATTGGCTTAGGGACAATAATCTATACTAATACAATAAAGCTGAAGAGTATATTTGTTTGTTTGAACGCGCTAATCTCTGGAACTGCCGCTCGGATTTGGAAAATTATTTTAGTATTTGATAGCCACATTCATGAAGAATGCTATAGGCTGTACGAGAACGGGAAATTCCTACGGGAATGTAAAAAAACGGAATATGCGCGTACAAAACCGCGGGAGTTAAAAATAAAAACAATCTTCCTGTCTTTGCTCAACCTGTTTTATAGTGGTATTCTTCCAGTCTATCAAGAGGCAGCCAAATACCCGTTTTGTATAAGTATTAAACCACTGCCTCTCTTACATTCACAATTGAGTACCTAACTGTCACCGCGAACACCTTGGCAAGGCTGTTGTCAGAAGTGTTTTCTGACTTCTTACTATCCGCAACAACTGTCAAAGATGTACAAATGACAGCCGGGACCAAAGATTTGACGTGCTTTACAATAAAACCTTTAAAACAAACTAAACAAATGGTCTTCGAATATATTCAATGAAATTCCTACCATGGATTTGAATTCCCTATGTCGACTGACTCACCGTCATTCATCTAGTAATACCAAGAATTTCCGACAGAACGCTTCGTTTCACTCATCTTTAATCGCGACAACAATGTCTCGGCGATAGTGTGAACACGTGTAACGCTATAAAAAAAATAATCTCCTACATTCCGTAAAATGGACCGGTGTTGTAACCGATTTTGTAACGGTCACAAAAATAAATTCGGTTTTTATGACATTAATTTCTTCAACAAAGTAATATTTAAATGAAAATCGTCTAAAAATACAGTACATTGTGTTTTGTTTCATGTTTCATTGACACTCACCCACTTGGCACGTGTTTTTGGGATAATGACGCTTTTACTTACGAAAACATTGGAGTTTTTCATATTTTCGGTGATGTATTTATTTAGTGATCGTGTTTTACTGTTAAAGTGGCGCGGTGCTCAAATCTTGTTGCAGTTTTCCTTCATTGCAATGAATAAGTCAGTCTGAAATGAAAATTGAAAAAAATCATGCTCCTTCCTACGAATTATAATTATAATGACCATTCAAAAAATTACCTTTTGTACTAGAAGCATTATTAAGTAAACACGAAGAGCAACGTGTATACCTACCTATCAATTAAACTTTTCAATAATCAACAAACATATTTTACCGCACTTTTTTAATTACTAATACTAACTCCCTCGGAGCTATTCCAATTAATTGGCTTATTAACTCACCTAATAAACATTAAAAATAATTCATTCCTAATAACCATTAATTCAGAATGCGAATTATCCATCAAACAACGAAGTAAACAGCGTCTCGCGCAATATTGGTCTTAGCTCTTTATTACTTTTCCGAATGTGAAAAGCATGTCGAGTGACGTCACAGATCGTAGAGACACTTCGTTCAGTACGAACAGGACATCAGCAATAACACGAAATGAAAACGTTAAAAGAAATAAAAGAACGTTCTAATTTTAAAATCGTAACGATATCCCCCTCGCGGTTCGATGGCGTTCGATTTTTGAATGCCGTTCGTTCGGAAATAGCGCGCGACAGCTGAGAGACGACATCGGACTGCTTTTTATTACCTCCTTCGTGTTTATGAGCACTTTATGAGTTTTTATAGATTTTATTTTTCTAATCCAATGAAAGTCACACCGGGTTCGTGATCGGATACATTCTGAACGTCAGGAAATTTATGACACAGACCTGTTCGCACGTTATTTATTGAAGAGTTTAACGAATGACACTTTTTCTGAGTATTGAAGCTCTAAAAGTAATGCTCGATAACTACTAACAAGAAGTCAAGAAATAGTCGTTAATATTTAGATAAGAGCAAACAGCCAATTAAATTATTTAACGTTATTGCCAGTACACGCGGTGTTAATATCCTAAACCCCCCCGACCACATGTTTTGCAGTAAATACGCGAAGATATCGACAGATCTAAGATAATTAAACAGTGATACGCAAAGCCGACCAACCGTGGTTATTATGTTATAAAATTTACCAAGACTTCGGTTCAAAATTAGTTTAATTTAAATAAAAAGTCCCTTTGATTGGATCATTCAATAGCCGGATCGATAAAATAAGCAATATCCTTTAAACGAGGTCACTTATCGAATGAATCTATAATCGAAATTCGAATCTCATTCGGTATTCAAATTACCGATTGAGTTCCGCACTCTATGCTCATTCAGAAATCGAAAAGAAATAAAACCTATTTAAAAGAAGCTTCTGTTTGAATTAAGAACGGAAATCAACCGTCGCGGCCGCTTGTTCCAAGTGTGAAAGGATCGATTCGAAATTTAAAAAGGGGTTATTTCTTCCAGCCAGCTCTTATTGACATGTTGCGTGTTGTTTTTTTAAAAAAAAAGCCATTGTCTTCAGGTCTGACATTTGCGTTTCGTACACGCGCATAAATTACTCGGGTTTCGACGAGTTTTGTTTTAAAATTGCACTAGTATTTCTGACATCTTTGCTAACGCACAACAATTTGATTTTTAAGATCTTAATAAAATCATTGAGAGCCTTATTTTAATTCACACGTTGGTATTTACTTTATCACAATTGTAGCTTTAGTAAACAGCAATCCGTGGACACTTAGCAGTAAAATTTGAAGCAGAAAATAAGCTTTTTATATGTAAATATATCGATTCATTACACAGATTATCCGGGGTGGATATTTTTCAACCTGTTAAATATAATTTTATTGTTTTTCGAGCACTTAATGAAGTCAAATTAGGCATTTTCAGCTTCCCATCGGCTCATAAAAATGGTAGTAAAATTGTTGGTATTGATCGCGACCGAGTAAACTATTTTATGTTGTTTTTATAGTTATTTATAGTGGTATAAAATCGTTTTATGAATGTCATCGGTTCCTGAGGGCGGTGGAACTATTAATGTATCGATAATTAAAGGTTTATTTGGTTACGAGCAGGTAGGTCCTTTCGGAGATGGATATTAGGGTCCAACGAGTGGATGTTAAAAATGTTTTTTGATCTTCGAAAAATATGTTTGAGTTTCATAGTTAAGTGACTCGCTTCGTTTCATTATTTCAAACAAATTACTAAATCAAAAGTTTCAAGTCGCAGTTGGAGATTCCTAAACCAGTATGAATCTATTAATTATTTTTATCTTAAACGCATGCAAACCAAACATCTAGCTATATAATTATACATAAATCCTGAAAAGAAAATCAAAATTCTTAATCTATGGTTTCCAATTCTACAAATCAAACGACATTTCCTCGGTCAGGGACAACACGCAGTCTACTTATCTGTGGTCGGCGATCAAGATAGACATTTAGCTATCTCCACATCGAGTTTACAATCATGTTTTTATATAACTGGTACCTGTAATATTAATCGGGTAGTACTAACGATATACAATAAAAACCTTTTTCGAATTAAAAAGAAAATATACTTACCTTTGAATTGCTGTTTTTCTATTTTTGAAACATTTTTTTTTTTATTATTGATGCTTTTGACTACTATTTCACGTGATGGTAAACGGCGATGTGGTCGAAGATGGAGCACGTTTGCCTGAATTCACTCTTGACTTAAAGACTCCCAGGTTGTAGCTATCAGGAAACACAGACTCCTGTAGGGAATTAATTTTTCATCGTAACAATTCGTCATAAAAATTCTATATTTTAGTGCCGAAAAATCAAAAGAAGATAATGTTCCTATTATAATAATTCAATACAAGTTTTAATGTTCGCTGTAAAAATGATTCTAGGCTCGTAAAGATATAATAGTATGAGTATAATGTGTTTGTTGTAATTTTATGACTCGCCCGCATCATCTACTTGATGCTTATAATCCTTTATTTAAAATAATACATTAACCCCACCCCTTAACTAATCGTAATGATACCATGATCTCATTTTAATTGAAAGTCATTTGACAAAAGATAAAACTGTCTTGCAATAGGTTCTAATGAGTACCTACGTTTTATTTTCAGGTAAATTAAGTTCCCGTATGAAAAGCTACAGTGAGTACCTATAAATTCTTTATGATTTCCACTTCATTATGAAACTTTTACTTTTACTAAATTTAAAAAAAAACGCTAATCAAAATGACAAACGTCAAATAAGATTCGAAATTCGAAAACAATATCCTCATCGATCTCGAAGGCACACAAACGATCGATATCGAAACAACGAACACGTTTTCAAATTTAGAACACCAATGAATTTTGTATTTGGAACAAAAAAGCGCCCCCTACTGCAAATTAATTATTAATTTGTTAGGTACCATTGCCAACCGTAACATCGTGTGCATTTTAGGGTTCCGTAAATTATTGTCTGTTTGTATGGCACAATTTTGACGTACACTGATAGATTACTAAGTACTTTGACGAACATTGCGAGTACAAATGCAGCGATGGACAGTGATATGTGGATAACATGTGTCATTGCGAACAAGAGCCTTAATAGGTATTATGTGTAGTGTCTGGCTTGAAACTGTGTTTGTACACAGTTGTGATTAGTCGGAGATCTATGTCTAAACGTGGCGTGATTCATATTAGGCACACAGAATACTGAATAGGCACAAAGGCTATAATTATCATGTCATTTTTGTTTGTGATAGTTTGAAAACGAAATAATCACAAGCAAAAAATTTTGCGAAACAAGTGCGTTTTCCACTAGTTTTAAATGCAGAACCCAATCTCTCGTTGCGTTCTGCTTTCTCCATTGATCTTATTTTTATTTGTAAAAACGCCTCACTTGTGAAAAATATAATTTGTATCAAAAACAGAATTCATTTTTTTCTAAATTATTACAAAAAGACCAAAAAAAAATCGATAGGGTATGCAAAACACATAATTTACTGTAAAAATAAAACAAACTCTAATAACGACTACAATCATCGAGTAAATAAATTCCAAATCCTTGGAAACAGTAATAGGAAAAGAATGACACAAGTTATGGAGACCATAAACAAACATCCATAGACAATTTACTGTCCAGTGTCCACAGAGTAAGTAGTTGACGCAGAATATATTGCAAATTAATGCATCGATACGTAGTGTTGAAATGTAGCCAAGACTATAAAAATAACTTTAGAGAGAACAGACAAAGAAAGAAAAGCTTGATAGAGTCGCATACTTTACAATCGAACAAAAGAAAAAACTTCGAAAGAAACGAAACGCCATTATATTTGAAAACATGCCAATAAAAGGGTGGGTATCGCTAACTGTCAAATCGTATACGAAATTGACAGTGCGTTGCGTGGAGTGCAAAGTTCACTCGAATTCTTACAACGTGTTAAAGAGATTTTAAATCCATCAAATAGGAACAGTTGTCAAATTATATAGTTACAGAAGTGATCGACATTGTGTTTTGATAAAGTCGAATGCTGAACAAGGAGTACTATTAAGTCATCACTCGACATTTCAAAAATCGATTTAGTTAGAGTTCTAAAACGACGACACTTTCACGGTCAAAGGTACGTTTTCGGAACAGGTTCTCCTATAATAAAAATGTTGATGATTTCAGTTGCAGTTTGCAGGATTAATCCTGCATTGAAAATACACTTCAAAATCTCTAAACAAATATTTGAAAATCAATTTCCTATCAATGCCATGAGTCCATCAGTCAACCCCTATCACACAGGGGTGGATGAAGCTATAAAATTGATTAGCATCAGCATCGACAGTTTGAACACGTAGGTAACACCCTCGTGTCGTAAACTGATGCACCGATATAGCACTTTACAAGAATTTGAGGGTAGACGAGAAAAAACGTGTTGGAAGCGCAAATTGAGTTGTAATATCGAAGGATTTGGTTTTTGGGTGATATTTTTTGATGTTCGATATTTCCAGCAGATCGTCTTTTTTTTTCTCACAGATATTGTTTACTCGAAATTAATTTCACCGACATTAGTTTAAGCTAACTTTCAGCTACCTGCATAATTTCTGTATGTACGTATGATCTACTCATTAGGTATTGCGTTACTGTTTTATATCATTAAAAATAATCTTATAGCTATAATTTTCCATAACCTCGATCTTATCGAGTTACTTAAGTAAACTACAAGCAACCTCATAAATAACATTATTAGAACAGCGGCACTAATTAATAACTTTCTAGTACAAAATTAACAATATAAAAATTCATAGAAAACGTTAAACTATCTTTTAATTCACACAACAATTATTTATTACACATACATTGTATATTATGACAAGTTTTTTCAAAATGTATTATCCCTTTCGCGGCGTAATTTTTAGCATTTGCGCGTGAGCCGCTGCGAATTATAATTCAAAATGGCGGATAAAATTCTGCACATAACGCGACTTTTCTTTGTCCGTGACAAAATTCAGTAAATGTATTATACATTTATGATAATTTCGACCATGTATTGTTTAAAATAAGAGCTAAAAACGCGTAATTTTTAAGTTACGTGTAAATGTAAGGAAAGGTAGTTTTGAAAATGATCCGCAAAAACTTAAAGACAATGATCTTGCTATGTCTCTGCGTATTGTGAAATTAAAGAATTACTTTTGGACCATAAACGACGCGGAGCTTTCGTGAATTTATGTTTTTGGACACTTGAGCAGTTTGCAAGCCTTGCTTGAAGCAGATTTTGATGGTTTTGGAGAAAGATAACAATAAAAATGTAACCTGCAAAGCACTTTTTGGGTTTTAAAACTTAAGTGTCAAGCCTTTTTGCTAACGGTTACTCTTTTGAACTGCAGCTCAGATTTTAATCAAATCCAAATTCCACTTCCAAGTCCCCTCCAGCTCTATCCACCACATCAACCCTAAAATTTAAAAAACAAACAAAGCGCGTTCGATTTCTTACAAAACACCAAAAGTAACAAAGTGAAACAAATAAAGGCAATCGAAGTTTAACCGCAAAGATTTCCCGACATCTTTCAGCCGATGTTTACAAGTTCAAAAGAAAACTCCGGCGTTCCCCTCGAAGGGTCCGGACTCCGGGACACAGGTAAAGAGGTGCTTAAAGGTATTTTTTTGCAAACAGATCACGTTCGATGTCCTTAAGTGAGACATCTTTGTTTCCCCTCCGAAACGATTTGAACGTGCAGCAGCTGAATCGAACGCGCTTTATTGATTCCCGCGCTCAAAGTTCCAAGTTTAAAAGTTTGTTTGATTTTTTAATTTGGATTCGAAAGTGGATTATTAGCGTATCATTTGTGTTCGTTATTTAGACTAAGTGTGATTTTTAGTTTTGAATTTATTAAACTTTTTACTCTGGAAAAGTTTACTCAAGCATATCGTAGGACTCAAAGCCCTATTCCAAGTCATGCTTTCCAACTCCACCTCGAATCATAAAATTGACAGTTACAGCTTGTTATTCATCAACATGTATCCTGGGTTTTTACGTTATCATGGATACTGAGATCCTTTAAACTGACTTGGAATATGTACCTTAGTAATCAAAGTATGATTCACTGCTAGCAATCCTTGTATCAACATCCTCATCATCACTTAGAGGTAAAGACCTCAGGCACGTTGAGTTTCTTGGCACGTTGCTCCATCGTGACCGCTCAACCGGTCGACTGCACCGGTCGACAATTGTGCGCCTATTATCCGATAATGCCGATCAATCTGTTTTGATTGAATAATCAATCGTTAGTCAATTGAACTCGATTTAGAGCGTTCGAGATGTTCTGTTGTGAGCGACAAACGTGGCATAGATTCGCTGAGGATTGGGAGTGAGATATCTTTGGTGATTGTAAATCGAGTTTGGTTAAAATATGGTGGATTTTAAGTAGCGTTTTTTTATTTATTTCAAATGCAAAGGTAGAAAGGCAGGCTTAATGTCTTAGACATTCTCTACTAGACAATCAAGGGTGGGTTTTAACCTCGACGTTCAAAAAGTGCTGGCACTCAGCCTAATTTGAATAAATGATTTATGATTTTGGTTTTTGATGATTTTGATTTTGATGTTTTTGATTTTTTGATTAAAATAATAATTGTAGCGTTTAATTGGTTAGTTATCTTTAGTTATTGCTATTATCATTGCTTAGGGCATGTCTCATTGATAATTACTAGCTGTTCCATAACATACTCCACAAAAAAGTCGTGGGAAAACAATACTCATATATTTTCATTAGAACACACAGTTCGACGAAATCACAAATCACATATTTATTACAAAAGCCCAAATGAGTTTTTTGACAAATATTTATAGTGTCTCGTTCACTCAATTTACGATTTAAGAAGATTATAATCTTTTAATTAAAAAAAAATTGGGCCATTATCGTCCAATATTCGATTCGTAAAATCGATTTGAAGAATAGAGTCACCTACCGGAGCTCCTAAATTTTTACGAGCAATAAAAACGTGACTTATTTGAGACCTCACTCGCCACGTACCTCTACTAAAAAATTCTACACATTAAAAATTCGATATTACGACCGAAAGTTCTAATTTACGGCGGTTTAAAACTAAACGATAGGGCTTTTTCTAACTAATATATAGATACACAACAAATTGATGATTTTTATTACATATATACGATTTGATGAAAACACGAGTCGTAAAATTTTACAGTATCGTTATGAGACCGTGATTGCGGCACGTAATTCAGAATCAGATGATCGTAAAATGACATTTTTTAATGTGAAATATTGACCGAGACGTATTTAAAGCGGAGATGAGGCCTCATCTATGTATACAGTACCTGTTATACCTTCCATTTGTGTGGAAATGTGAAAGGTTGAAAGTTAGTTTGCGTTTTGATATTCTTTTTAATTTTGTCAATGTGTCAACAATTCCGCATTATTTTTCACTTTTATAATTTCTTTTCTTTTTTTCTTTTCGCCATTTTCTAGATAACCTATAGCTTTGTCAATGCCGTGAAACTCTATTATTGGCTTAAGAGATAATTGTTATCATCTCGCCATCAATGTTCAGTCTGTGCAGGCTTTAAGATGCCAGTAACTGTGTTGCAATTGCATTTGGCTGTTCATTGATGGGGAGGTGAACTGAATATTCATAACTCATGTATGTTAATAATAAGCTGTTGAGTTTCCAAATAAATAAATAAAAAAAATAAAAAAAATTACTGAAAACCTTCATGCGTGTATGACCAGTATGAACGTAATCGAGGCAAAAGAATTATACTGTAAGGATTTGAGCAGGTAACGTTCTATAGTTTCTGCCTATCTTATGAGAAAAAGGCGTGAGTTTAATTACCCATATATGTATAAATAAAAGGTTGTAAGTGCGTACAAATGAGACCGGTCCCGTCGGTTCCCTATTCTGTTAAAAAACTGGGTTTTGCTTCTCGGATTCCTGGCAAGGCCACGCGACTGGTAGCGGGCTATGCGCTTGCGCACGATGCCCAGCGCTTTAATTGTCAAAATTGCGCTCGCGCCGCTTTTGATGTCGCCGCCGAGCTCCCGCTGTGAGACTTGCGGATTCCGAAACATACGAGCAATTATAGAGGAGTCATATTTGCTAATGAAGTGCTGCTGTGCTGTTTTGTTTCAATATTGATGGAGATTAAAGAAAAGTAACTTCTCTTTTTTGATTTGTTGATCGTCAAAACTCTGATCATCTGTGTTCTTACTGTGTAAAAGAATCACTATCTAGTTGTCTCTGCAATCAATGTTATCGACTGAAATTCAACTTAACCTTACCATACAATAACAATCAGTAACTATCCCACTGTACGGCAAAAGTCAATCATACCGAGAGACTCCAGCGATTATCAACCCCTCTTGATACTTTTAAAAAGTTTTCTTTAAATAAAGTGTCAATATATCAGCAAATCGACTGACAGAATGTCACTCATCTAGAGCCTCTTAGTTGAAAAGACATTCGAAATAAGAACGTCATACCATACAAACTTCGGCCACCAACATCAAAATCTCCCCACAAATCCGACGTAAGTACAAGCTCACTGCTCACTCGACATGCGCACGCGGCGCTCGGCCCTGACCTCGGGCAGCCGACGGGAGCCGAGCGCGAGGGGATTCGATGCGCAAACGCACTTGTGCAGCGAAACTGTGTTAGTGAGTGATTGCTGGCTACGTTGGCTTTTGATATCCAGGGTCAAGGGTTTTGAAATTGTTTGATTTGTATTAAGATTTTAAATTAGTTTGAAATAGCTATGTTACTTAAATTGTCTTTTAATTTTCTTGTATGTATGACAAAAAACACAGAAAATTTATGGATAGCAAGGAATAGAAAAAGCATTTAACAGTCTTGTAAAGAGAGAAAACTAAGAAAACTGTTTATTGTCATAAAGCTAACATGCATCCTACAAATTGTTTTGGAACTTGTTAATTAGTAGGTCATGTAAAATCTTGCTTATCACGATAAAATAAGTGATTATTATCCTTTGATAGAACAGATACAGTATTTAATAGCCAAGCTGCTGTAACAGGCATCCTGTAAGTTGAACAACAATGTATTTTCTGTTGTCATAAGCTAAAGCCATACAAAGCAATGACGCAATCAACTGTAAAATTCATTATTAATAACTCCCAGATCCTTGACCCATTTACACAGGACAGACAATGAAATGCATTTCAAGCAGTTATTGAAATTCATCTGAAACTTACGGTCCTAATAATGTGAAAGGATTCACGTATCTATAGTCACAAGTATATGTTTGAAACTCAGTGCAATAACGACGTTCAATCACAGGAAAACTACACGAAATGTTGCGATTTTAAATACATAATCATTATTATTGGAAGGGTTTAAATGTGACGCTTCTCGCAAAGGAAGAAAGCTCAAAATTAACTGTCAATCAATTTAGACGTCCGCAATTATAAAAAGGTTGATCTCAAAACATTCGCGGGCCAGTTTTTGCGCGGATACCGATTATTCGACGTGACGTTCCCACAGCGCTCCCAGTCTCGAACGATCGCCGGAATAGGCCCCGCGGTGGAATTAAGACGAATTCTTTTTACGAATTAGCGAATCACCTGTCTAATTACGCGCGCAAATCCAAACTTTGAATTTCGGATCTCGAATTCTTTCACTCTCTCTCTTTCTCAACGATTAAAATTTAAATTTTCAATCCGATAACGAAAGTGGTGCAACCGCGAAAAAATAAAAAATAAAAACGGTGTAAGAAAACAATGATTAACATAACAAAAGTGACGAAGAGGAGCGTTTGTTGTGAATTGACAATCTGACAAATTTACAACCGATCGCTGAGCAAAACACACAAAAGTGCCCTTTTCGAATGCAAATTTGTCAGAGGGATTCTTTTCCGAATTTTTTCTCCCCGGCGCGAAACTTCCGCCTATTTTCCCGCTCAACGCACATCCGGCAAGGGGCGCCGCTTCCGCTATCGGTGCTCGTTCGGAAATCGGATGAGTTTCACCGACAAAGATACGTCTATTCTCAACCCTCGCCCCATTGATTCTGTGTAAAGTGGTCATATTTTCTATTTCATATTTTTTATTGACTTTCGATGATTCTATTGTGACGGTATTCGCGACTACGAAATTGGAAACACTTTAACGGGGTAAACATTTTCTATTCTATTTCCGAACAGAATTTTCACTACGGTTAGTTTCGATAGCAAGTAAACGTTCTCTTCATTAGTTAAAACCCTCAATTAAGTTTAACTGTCGCCGCCAATTGGCTTCCTATCGGCTCTAAAGTGAAACGGCGATGGTGTTCAGTTCAGACCACATAACTGGTGATCCTTATCTGTGGTCCCGGGGGTCGGGTATCGGTGACCGCAAATCGGGCGGCGATTGTCAAACGCCATCGATGGCTGAGCAAACGATACCGCACCGAAGATAGAGAAATGGAATTTAATATGGGGTCCTGTGATTCTGAGTTGCTAATAGAGGTACAGTGATATCAATAAATCTATTCTGATATCTGAGAGTATTGTTCTGTAATAGTAAACAATAAGGTACTATTCCATATCAATACTTGGAAACTAAGTCTTGTTTGCAGATACAAAGATACCATTTATCAGTCATTAAAATACTGCAGTATAATTAAACTCAATAGGTATTGTAAAATAAGAAAAAATACGTCGTAACTGTCAGATAAGTTGATGATAACGAGACTATCTAAAATACTGAATAGATAGCTAAGACCTGAACAAATGTAAGTTGTCAAGATTTTTTAATATCTTAGCCAATGGCGTTTGCTGTGACATGAAATATTGACAGGATGTTTAAATAAAAGAAAAAAAAAAACAATTTTATTGAGCTGCTTAATAGGTATGATGTCGTTATTGGCAGTTGATAACCTATGAAAGTCCTTCAAAATTCCAAAATGAGTTATTTTATGTTGCAACATTAAAAGGCTTCCTAAAAGGTGGCTCGATGGCTTGGTGAAGACCGCGGAAAACCGCTGGATGCGAGACGTTCAGGATAAGTCGATATGCAACAATAAGGGGAAGCAGTCTTTGGCTGGAATGATAATGAAGATGCCAGCTGTTGGCCTCAATCTCGCCTGATGGATAGCGATGGAACGAGCGAACCCAGCGAGTGACCTTTACGTTCTAGACAGAATCGAATTTGAGTGACTACAGTTTATACCACTTACTACAAGTCATCGACCTACCCAACTATTCAGAGACTCAGAGTACAGAACATTAAACCCGATAGTATTAAATATCGAGCCCGTCTTCGCTAATGGGTCGTAATCGAAGATTTCGAAAACAACAGGTGCCAGGAATCAAACCGACTGACAGTTACGACAAGCATCTGCTCAACTATCGGGATAAACTCCAGAGGGATTTGTCTAAATATAATTTTCTAATTTCTTTTTTTATTTTAATATACTTCTGGGAAAATGTTTTACATTCGCTTTATTTACTGATCGTACATCTCACTTATCTGACGACCTATTTTTTGTGACAGAAAAATATATATGAAGACGAGGTTGTGTAAATAATAAATGATATTTTTTATTATGCAGATTTTTCATATTACTACCGACGTAATATTAAAGAATTTTAAAAGTTCCCAAAATATTCAGTACTTACTTTTGGTCGCAGTTTCGTTCACGTTAATATTAATATTCGTAGACTATTACCGTCTCAAAGGTCCCATCTAACTCTGCACCAAAATTCCTTAAATTCGGTTCAGCGATTTAAGCGTAAAAAACTTACTTTCGCATTTATAATATTAGTTAGGATAAAATCTCTTTTGCCATACATATAGGTTCTTTACATTGACCGTTCTTTTTCTAGCCTCAGATAGCACAGCAGGTGAATTTCACCCAACCCCCTCCATCATAAACTAATCACCATAAGAAAATTACAATAAACAAAAACTTACGAACAACAATACGACGAATTAACACAAACTAACAAACGAAAACATTTCAAAGTCCAATTAATACAAATATAACACCTTGCAACTGACGCTCTGACCCTTACTAACACAATCGAAATTAAACTCTAAGGTCACAAAGACAGAGTTCAAAATTGCGTGTGTAAAAACCAAGACACAAAGGGTGCTGAGCAAAAGGGTATATCTCAACAATAAAATACTTTTGGTGTGCCGCAACTCAATAAATACTTCATAGTATCGGTTTGAGGGCGACTTGACCGGATGTCCGGCCTTCGATCTTTTGCCCTCCGGCCTCCGGGAGGGTAAGAGGGTAAGGGTTTACATGCTTTGAATGTATTTTAGTTATTTGTAGTGGGAAATTTTATGGCAGAGGCATTTAATGCGGCTTTTGGTTTATAAATGTTAGTTAATTTGGGTGCCGACTGAAATAGCTATTTTGTTGTTTGTTTATTCTGTTTGATTTGATAAACAATGTTTTTGGAATATTGTGCTTTGAATGCAGACTAATTGTGTTAACATAATCTGAATATGTACTTGTCAATATTACAGATCGAACATACAGTATGCATAGACCAAACAAAGTCGGCATTCCTCTCTTATGATCGCAAGTTCTAGCCTAAAATCTAAGAACTTTCTATACCACCTCTATATATTCAAGTCGACACGAAAATCCATTTATTTAACAAAATTAATTTAAATTAACTTACGAAATCCGAAGTTAAAATATCACCATGTAACATCACATAATTCAGGACTTGAGGGCAAAGGTCGCTTTAAATAATAGAAGAGAAGGGGTTCCGTCGGCGAGAAAAGTCCGGTCCGAACCAACGCGAAGCAGTTTGATCCAGTAATTTTCCAGCATAACTTGAGCTCTGTTAACTGTCTTCTGTTAATTTTCTTGGGATTCTAATTGATAGTTTCGTGGTATTTTTAACTGGTTCGAATCCAACCAATAAATATTAAACTAACGTATTTTTGTTTTGTTTGTTATTGTTAATTTGGGGTTGTTTTTTCAAGTGATTGCAAAATTGACAGGGGTCATCCCAAAGAAGTTAACAGCAAAGATGTTAGTGGACTCGGTCAAGAGGTGTTTTATTGGGATAATCCCGGATTACCATTGTATCCTGTCACGGGCCATCGCCTTAATTAGGGTCAATAGTTCCGAGTTCAATGTAAACTGTCGGTTACTTTAACTAACACCCCTATTGGTTTATTTGTTATCGAATAGTTTATTGAGTTAGGAGCAGACATAAACAACCCATTGATTGAACCAGTATTGAAAGTTTTGACTTTACTGTTACCGTAAATTGTATTAACTGATGTTTCGTTAGCTACTGTAGATGTGCGAGTGTAAAAACAAACAGACTTTTTTAGCTGTCAATAGCTACTTAGTATAATCCTCTTAAAATAAAATTAAGACATTGTAATTGAAGTGTATTGTATTTTGCTCTTCAATAGACTAATGCAATAACTAATAAAGAAGATTATGTCATTACGAATCTGATCACAGTGATCACCTTGACATCACCTGCTTAAGTCAGGACAGACGAACAAAAAACCTAATCCCTGTGACGAATTCCAACCATTGATCTCTTTCATCTATTGATCGATCGAGATACAAAGAGCCACCAATTCTAAAACGATAAAAAACGACAGATCTCACGCCTAAATAAGAACTCTATTCTAGAAGAGGTAACGTTCAAATTCGAGTGTGCTTTTCTCAACACGTGCAATCTGTTTACGAAAGGTTAGCGGATATTGCTTATTAATGTTATGACTGAATCAGACTATTGGCAATAAAGATGATTGAGTCGGCTAAAGGTACGGTTGCGTAGGAATTGTTATTGTTATGATACTCACATGTTACTATGCTGTGGATTGGTTAAACACACGTTACACAATATATACTCAATACCTTGTCTCACCTCTATAGAAATGTTTCAAGATCACTGAAGTAGTTTCTCCAAGCATATATTAGAATCTGTTTAGATTTTTCGCAGCTTTGAACATCAGACATCCAAATAAATATTATGAGTACGTATACACACTGTTAGTTCATTGTTCTGACTCACACGTAATCAAACACACGCCATTTGATGTGATTGAACTCAGATTTTCAATGCCACACCAAAAAAATCTATATTTGAATTTATTACCGTCATAAAATATGACAAAAACATTAAAAACAATGTTTTTAACGACACCCAGATACAAAATTTATTTTCTAAATAAACAAAGCATCATTAATATCTTTTCTGACTAATTACTGACACGAGGAAACACCAGGATTATAGATATACGTAAATAATCATAATATAAATACATCTCTATGAACAAAATCAAACAAAACTCCACACGATTGAGACGCCACATGTATCATATTTATGTTTTGAAAAGTTATTTCTAGTTGAATCTAAATAACGAGTTAACTGGCTTATACAAATATCCTTACTAAACTAAGACAACATAATAAAAATTACTCTAAACATTTGACGGTTGGTATTATTTATGATTTATTTTTCTGTGATTTTTTACTTAGCTGCAGTTTGGTAGTTGGATGACAGAGTTGACAGTTCGGTGATTTAAATTTCGAATATTTGAAATGTCGTGATTGGAGTCATTGGATTTGAGGTATTATAGACTATTCTTTTTTTAGTTCAATTAAAAATCTTTTAAATCGGAATGTCAAGATTCTGAGTCCTTTGTAATCATCTTTAAAGGAGTGATTGATGTTATCTTCCAAGCGATGATTGCTGTCCATCTACCTGATACTGATTGATAGGCATTTATATTATGTAACTAACTCATTTATACTCCTACCTATTGTTTACATCGCTGACGCTAACGTTCTATATTTTTATAAGTTTTTTTTATTTATACGATATCTACACTAATATATTATAAAGAGGAAAAATTTGTATTTTTTTGTGTGTGTGTATGATTGTAATGAATAAACTCAAAAACTACTGTGCCGATTTCAAAAATTCTTTCACCATTGGAAAGCTACATTATCAGCGAGTAACATAGGCTATATTTTATCCCCGTATTCCCACGGGAACGGGAACTACGCGGGTGAAACCGCGTGATGTCCGCTAGTTTTTATATAATAATGAACAAAGGACTTACAGGTATCCTACAGAACTAATAGGGATAGTATGAATTCTTCTGAAACCTAAGAGAATGATGACATTGTCAGATTTAAGTGCTGAAAAGGCAAAATACTCTTAAATGATCTCCTATTCTTGGCTGAAAAACACCTTGTAAGTATTTATCTGTGAAAACAACTTAGGTAGGTACCTATCCCCAAAAACGTTTTGATAAACACTTCTTATAATAAACTCTCTGTGCCAACGATAAACAAACCTATCCCTCCTGTTATAAGTATTAATAGACTCCCGCCAAATAAGGGATATTGTGCCATGTTGTTCTGTTTATAAATACGGACAAAAGCCTTCAAAATCGTCAACCAGGCTAACATACGGATATTACCAACGTTTTGACAGCACTGAGACAGTTGAGACAACACTAAAACTTACCTAGAGACACCAAATGGTTTAGTTTTTAATTTCTAAAGTGAAAAACTATTTCGTAAAACCAAATTCTCACTGAAAAGGTCCTCGAAACCTCCACAAAGCTTAATTTACATAAAATGTAAAACAAACAAGCATATTTCAATTAAACAAAGTACCAGGCATTCATAAACGGTTAGCGTTCTAATACATTTTATTTGCCCATTATTGCTCGCTTGAAGAAAGAATGCGCAAAGACCCGCTCCTCATCTCAGGACGACCTGCGCCGCTGAAAAGGACGCACATATGGAAAAAACTCGGGAGCGAAAGAGACACCACCACCTCCGATAACACGTCAATACATTCCTTGCAGCACCCACACACGACAAGCGTCCCTAGTCCCACAGAATAGAGTCCAATATCGCTTATTTGAGTTAATGGAAAACCGATACGACATCAATATGTTTTACTGCGCCATTCTGCAACCGAATCCATATTTTAGTGGGGCACGAATAAGGTTGAGTTTGGAGTTTTCGTGGTTTTCTTGGAAGGCGTACTCGATATCTTGTAAGATAGTCTGGGCGTTCGGAACCGATCGAACGCCGATATAACGTTATTGGAAAAACACCTCTATAGAGCAAGCGTAAAGGTTTTAGTCGACAAGGCGTTCCCTTGTTGGGACACGCCCAAGTCTTATATGGAAAAATGAGGAGTGACTTTTTTTATTTCCCTCGATCGTACCCGCAATATATCGAGATAAGACGTATATTATTTTATTTCATTGTTGATAATGTTTTCTTTATCTTATTTTGCTTTGATTTTTCCAGGTACGTTAAGATGCTGTGTCTATATCAGGTAAATATAGATAACCTCAATGTACTAACACTGTCTATAAGGAAAGAGTAATCCCATTGTTTACGTTGCGTCGAGATTTTTATTGGCGTTTAAAAGAACGTGAATCTTCTTACGAGATAATTCAAATTGGAAAGATAGCGGTCATAATTAGAACACAACAAGAATACAAGTACAAATTTAAATATGGAACTCAATTCGAATTTGTAATCACAAATCGCTTACCGTTAATTCGTATTGAGTTTCATGCCAGTGTTCTAGAACAATCCCAATTTCAACAACAATCAGAACTAGAGGTGAACACATCAAATGAGTCTGAACTCACAATACGATTAAAAAGCGATCGAAACAAATGAAGTGAAAGAGCTCGATTAACGATTTAAAAAACGAACGCGTTCATTATTTGTTAGGATTTAAAACAATACGCTATTCAGCCATTTTGTTTCCCGTTTGAATATCGTCGCAAACAACACCACTAATTTTCACTAAATTTACCTACAGTAGAGCAAAAAAAACTGATTAATTTATTTAAACCAATGTTAAAACTATTTCAAGTTTTTGATCGCCAAATGTAATACTGTCAGTTCGATTCGCGACAATGAGTTCTATCCAAACAATAAAAACTGTGTTTTTTATTTGAGCGGTGTTGTTTGCTAATAGTGGACTCACACGACATTTGACGGCATTGCTTGTTGCACAGACAAAATTCTAATGAAGTTTATGGAAGTCTGCATCGTGTGGACCCACCAAAAGGGACGACATGGAAGGTGTCGACCCACAGGCTCGTTTTAACTGTTTATTTCAATTCGCTACCTGTGTCGAGAATTTCATTATTTTTTACGAATTGATTGACACGGATCGTCGGTAAAATGTCTATCAATATGACGTTTTAAGTGATGCCGCTGTGAACTGACGGATTCTGGTTAATTCCAATTTCGAATTCGATATCGTTTCGGTTGTTTTTGTTTTTGCCAGCAAAATTAGCTGGAATAGTTTAAAATTACTTTATTAGGTTTTATTTTAGTTCCAATTTGAAAATTCTGTCAAAGTTTCTGTCCATTCTAGTTTTTTTCTCAATATCCTGTTTTTTAAGTTTGAAGAACACGAGTCTTACGAATTAGTCATAAGTACCTAGTAATTATTATAGTAGAAATGTAACAACACTGATGTAAAATGTAATATAAGCTAATCTATTTAAAAAAACAATGAAAGAAAGAAAGAAAAATGTTTGTTTGGAACTCACACAAGACAGACAAAAAGGTAAAAAAACATGAAAACGATAACTTTCTTACCAATCCCATTTAAAGTAAAAAAAAAACAATAATATCAAAAAGCAATTGGGCAATCCACATTGTTCTAAATAATCCAAGCTATTTGTACACAACAGACATCTGTTGGTCCGACTTCGGAGCAAACAAAAAGCCATAATCAAAGGGGCCAGGTTTCTTGCGCTATCGGGCCATTTGTCCGCCGCGCCTACGATCCGATACCGCCACAACAATTTAGCCCCAACACTGATTGATACCACCGATACATCACTAAACGCGTTTTTCTATGAAAAATTGCTATAATCGACTTAAAAACTCATTAGGCCGAAGACAAAGAAATCTTCCGACCGCCATTCGTCTAATTTGAGTTTCTCGATCGAGACGAATTTCAGACGTGATTACCGTTCCCTTTTTTTGTGTTATTAAATGCCATTGAAGAATTTTAATACCATCTTCCTTAATATTTGATGTTCTGGTATCACTAGTTTGAACCCGCGGCTTCGCACTACATAGGTACGTGAATATGAAGAGCTTTAACAGCTCCCAAAATATTCAGTACTCGTTTTGGCCTGCGGTTTCTCTCGCGATAATATAGATTTTCGCAAGTAAAAAGTACCGCTATAACCGTCTCCTGGTTTCCAGCTATCTCTGTACCTACTCGTGAAATTGTTCGGCGATTTATGCGTGTCAGAAGGCTGGCAGTGCCGTGTTATCCAGTTATAAATATATGCAAAAAAATTAAATACTGATATTCAGCTGAATCCGGTTTGACTGGAAGCCGACCCCAATATAGTAGGGAAAAGGCAGATGATGATAATGTTAGGCTATGCGATTTAGGCGTGGAAGCGTATGAAATAACCAAACTCACTTTTGCACTTATAAGTTACGAATTTGATTGGTTGATAATGTCCTTATGTTAGATGACGTACAGACACACAACGCTCGTACACTCGTGCACATGTCCAACATCACCCGCGTCACATTCATTAGTGTTGACAGCACAGGAAATAGTAATAAAGAGCGTACGCCGCACAAAAATCATAAACAAGAATAAATAATTTAAATAAAGCAGCCATATTTGAATGCGCCTCGACAGAATCACAGGGGGACTCTTTCATAGTTCCGAAAAAAAAATCGATCACAATGCTCACATACGATATTTAAAAAAAGTATGTCACCGTCACCATTCAAATTAAACGACGAGATAATTTTTTGAATATGTATCGCGGTATATTTGAATAAGTGTTACATTAATATTCTTTTGTGATAATTTCGAGTTCGAAACGCCCACGCTGTCCCATTGTCTCGCAAGTTATTGGCTCATTAGGCAACGTGTCGCTTTGTCTCGAACGATTTGAATTTTTGATTTTTCGAATCGAACGTAATTGATTTGTGGCTCGAAAATATTTGACGAATATTTCAGAATAAATTTTTTTTAATCCTAAAAGATTAACGTTAAAGCCGTCCAAATTAAACCACTCATTGTTAGCAACAACTCATTATTTCAATTCCAACGACAAAAACGTAATCTAAATAAAAAATCTCGAAATGTCAAATTGACAGTTACAACTTCCGTATTACTCGCGCGCGTTATCTCGAATCAGAATGCGATTCGAACGTATACAAAGGAGCGAAATGATATATTTGAACAATAAGAAAGCGAGAGTCGCCCACGTGTAGCTCGGGACAGATGTGCTCACAAATTACGTATGCTAATGTGTCTTGTAATCCTTCCGTCGGACCTCCCTGCGCCGCGTCAGTCTCGCGGTATAATCGATCGATTATGAATGCGGGCAATGATTCTCGATTATAGTTTTGAGATGTCGCGTCACTCGAACTTGACGCGCCTACAGTTTCAAACTTCGAACACAGAACAACTGTAGGTACAGTCTGCGCCTTCGAATATTTAAATATCGAATCTAATAATTCATTTCGAAGACAAAACGGCTGTATCGTCTCCACCTTCGAAAATTTGAATTTCGAATCGAATGTCTACGTCATAAACAAAGTTCTTCTGTCAACAAATCAGGGGTATGTTCTTTTTATTAGGCGCCGGTTCGAATGGCATTTGGCGGTAACGGAACCCCCGAATATGAAAAGGAATAACGTCAAAAATGAACGAATCCTCGCGACATTACCGGTAATCATGTTTTATGAGTTTCCCGTCGAAATAGACGCACAATATCCGCCGCCCCCTGAGGTGACACGTATACTTGTAAAAAGTTAAAATTGCGTGATATTACGTTCTCGTACTTATTATTGGCATCACAATAAACGCTGAAATTATCGAAATAACATGTTGCTCTTTAACTGGAAGCCGTCACATCGCACATCCACCTACATTTGCATAGAACGGCCTATTATAAGTCATTATCGTAAATTTCCGTTCAATATAATAACATGCGTTGTGTCGCGCAACAAAATTTTATCAATAGAAACGTTGCGATATTTCGTTTGAAATTAGAATCAGTACCGTTTCCGCTTCCGTTCGATATTTGAACTCGCGCGTTTGAATTAAGAACGCCGTTTTAAATGAATGATAACTGTCGATATTCAAATGGAGAATGCAACTGTGTGGATCGGGAACGATTTAAAGAATTTAATTTTTCTGAGACACCTGAACCGTTCTGAATATTTCGTTCGTTCGGTAACAGATAGCAAGGGAAGAGGCAATAACCATTAAAAGCTTGCGGAGGGCCGTTCCGAAAGTTTTCTTTTCAATAACGCGTCTAATATTCAAATTAGAGGCACTAAGGCGAGGAATTCTCAGCGATATATCATCGAAGCTAATCAGATTTTTTCCTTGCTCCGTACATTTGGTAAAATGTTTCGGGGATTAAATAGGGTACGTTGAGACGAGGATAATTTAGTAGTTTCGTTGCAAGATTTCATTTTTATGCGAATACTTATTGTGTTTTTGTTGGGTATGCAAAAAGATAAATGATGGATTCATTTATCTTTTTGCATACCCCAGTGGATTCGAATCTATTGGATTTGTTCTGAGAAAATGTCTACCTCTACACTTCTATAGTATTATATTAAGAAAATGTCTTCCAAAATCACCTATCATACAACATTCAAAGTTTAAAATATTCAAATTAGATTATCCCCTAACATTCCACTATGAACCACATTCGCATTCTTTTTTTTTTCCGACCATAATCTCGAACACACGCATTAAATCTATCACACATACAATTTAAATTTCGAACGCGTCTCTATTCTCTATACCCACGAGTGGAGGCAAAATCTATTCGAATACGTCGTCTTTCATATCAAATATGTCGGTTCATATAAAATTTACGAAGAACGGAGGCAATTCCTCGATGCTGTCAGTTGGCGAACTCTCAATACACTCGGGCGCTATAAAAAATAATTTAAATTGCTCTTACAGTGTCTCGCTATCGCTCCGAACATTTGCATACTAAAATAATGCAAAAATCTATGCGCGGAACGCACTTGGGGAGCGTTCGCGTTTGCACACGAGATTTTTATGTCGTGTCGTCTATTAAGAGTAGAAATTCAACCAAGAATCGAGTTTGAATTTAAAATGTTATGTTTCTATTCTAAATGGGAAAAAATCTGGCTCGAATGTTATTTTCTCGTACATGGTTGAAACAGTTTTGTTTGCTACGACGATTGCCTTAAATTCGTAGCAAAGAAAAGACTATCATATAAATATGTAATTATTAGATTCCAACCTAATTAGTTCATTTACTCTAATGTAATGTAAAGTTCTTCTACTCTAAGTGTCGCAAATATTGAGGTAAATCAATGGACCTTAAAAGATTTCAAATCCTTAGTGGAAACCCGTATCTGCCCCTAAAGGGGTATTCACAACTTTTCGATACGTTATCTTAACAAAAATTACATTTGTTTGTTAACCTAAAAGCAATTCCCGAAAAACGTAAATGTGTTCTCGAGAGTTTTCAAATGTGCATCGATTCGGTTCAAAAACTTGTCGAACGATTGTGAACAGCGATGCAGATCTTCCGTCATGAGAATGTCCTGAAACAATGGAAAAGCACACAAACATTAGACGCGTGGGGCAAAGAAATTTTTATGTGTTATTTTTTTTTCTTGTTTTGAAATATGTACGCCGTTAGGTTATTTATGGGCTCCATAGAGGTTATATTTCGGGAAGTAATGAGGTTTCGTTCGGAAAGGGCAATTTAAATGTGCGTAGATTGAGTCGTTAGGGGGCGCATCGGTCGCTTTCCCTTCGTAAGTAACTCGCGAGCGATCACGCGTGGCCCCGATCAAATTGTGGCTTTCAAAGAAATGCGTAAAACGCGTAAATTATCCGCGGAAAAATTGAGAAAATTGGCGGAAGAGATTAAGTGCTGGAAATGAGAACGATTTAAAATGAAATATGAATTCCAAACTTTCCGTAATAACTGAAAAAGTTTACCACAAGACACTAACAACTTTAAAAGAAGATACAAAGGAAAATAATGACTGAAACAATCAACTCTAAATACCATCAAACACCCAAAAAAACTCGATTAATTGATAAACGAATAAAACCAAAAAGCACAATCCAAAAGCTAACGTTCGCCAAACGGAGCGTAATACACCATTTACGTGTTCAAATACAGCCGGACACGGTAGATAAATTAAAAAATTCAGCAACCACACCGCTACGTTCGAAATCTGATAATGAGAGCGCTTCATAAAAAGTCTTTTATTCATAATTTTTATTTATATTAATTAAACATGCGCCAAGTGTACTGTGACGGGGTTAACGCACGTTTTCGGTTACTACCGCCCGATATCGGAATAGTACCTCTCGGTAATAAGTAGGAAGTAATTGGCCATTAACTATTTTTAATATGTAAGTAAAAAAGTGTTAATTTAATTTTTTTATGTTTTATGGCTCCATTCCTTTTTTAGGGATGTCGCAATCGTAAACTGTCTTATTATTTAAATTTGGAATAATCGAATTAGATTTTTAGACCACGCAACTGTGATATTTTTATCGATCATGTCTTACATATATCTTTACTATTATATTTTGCTATCCGCAATTATATCTCTAAGTCAAGTTTAACAACCTTACTCTTAGTAATAAAATGTGCGTAAAGTTTTTCTTAATTAAAGTTCATTAAAACCAAACTTATCAAAACCGGTAAACAATCTAAACTCCAGCAACTAGCAAAGAGGTCAATTGCGGTACCTACCGAAAATAATAATCCGAACGAATTAATATGAATTATTGTTTACGGCGCACAATTACTAAATAAATTCAAATTGCACTAAATCCGACGCTCATTCATTGGACAAAACAATAATATTTTCTCATACAAAGTAGATCATAACGTCGAAACTTTTAAACCTTACAGCTTCCCTTATAAAGGTGATTTTCCTTTGGCAGGTTACGTTTTTAATAGTGATAATTAATTAAAAAGATTATATATCTACTAAAACATTTCCAAATTCTTTCGGAGTCAACGGATCGTTGGACGTGAGACCGGCTCTAACAGCTATTGTTTAATTTTTATTATTCGGACCGTTACCACGATATACTTTTACAATTAGCTTTTTATTGATGACTGTTAAAACTACTTAGGTTTCGGTATTCGAATTTTGTTTTCTTAATTTCGAATAATTATAATATTATTTTCCATTCGAGATTATTATTCGAGAAATGTTTTGAGATTTTTTCTTTTTTGAAACATTGATATTCCTAAAATTTCTGAGTTAATTGAGTTGAACTTCTAAGAAGAAAAAATATTTTTGTACACAGTATTCAGTCCTTAGATTACGAACAATCAGACGAGTCATAACAAAACTATTCAGCCATCTACAAAACATAATATTTGCCAATAATATCTCGCTAACTGGGACAAGCGTTTAATTGCAATGTCCTCCATTGAAACGTGTCAAAAGTTATTACAATTAGAGCGACTGAATCATCGGCTAATTTGTTTTTAATTTTACTCTTTTTTTCGCAACGGAAATCGCTAAATATGCTCTTCCTGTATATATGTACGTTTATTAGAAATTGAGGAAATAGGGATCGAGGATAATATAATTTAAAAGTACTAAGTACTATTCAAGGGTTATAAATAGGGCTAGACCCTATTTATAACCCTTGAATAGTAGTACTGTTATGAGTTTAATCTTAAGTAAATATTAAACATAAATAGTAATATAAAATATAAATTATTTAATTCATGAAAGTTTAAAAGCCCATTTTAAACTAAAAATTAAATTAAAAAAATTGTGACCAGTTTGAATCCCACATTCGTCAATAATAAAAATAAAATCAAATCAAGCAACGAATTCAAATTAAGAATTAAAAAATACATCAAGAAATTCGATCATCCGTAAAAATAATAAATCAAGATCGAACCCACGGTGCGAGTCAAAGATTCTCACAAAAAAGAAACCAGTCGAAGACATTCGGGGATTCTTAATATGCAAATAATTAACCAGAGTATCGCTCAACCCTTAACCCGACACATGTAGGTCAATAAATTAAAAAAATAAAATAAAAAAATAATTCAGTAAACCGGTTCTTACCGATCGTAACCCCCTCAATTGTTCTATGATTTATACCCGATCGATCTGCATATGGTAATTCGAATAATTATTACGGAGGTCGAAACTACTTAATATGCGAATAACAATTAGTGTTTCCTTATTTTTCTTGAGTCACTTTCTCACGAATGGGGTTGATTGATCGGATACTCGTATTTTGTTATCGGGGTGGCCGTTTTATTTAAATCCGTCCTTTTTTTGGAATAATTAATATGGCTACTTGATATTTTTCGAATAATCCAACTTTGTATTTAAGAAATTGAAATTTTTTGAACGCGGCATTAATTTTATGTTTATAATTTTCACAACTACATAGTATACCTGAAGTACTTTGAAATTAAAAAAAAAACAGACCAAAAGCTTCTCAACGCACCTATCTCACGACTTAACAGATCAAAAAAAGAAAGTTTGTATTCAAAACATCATTTTTCTCCACACTGATTATTGTCATGGACATAAATCGTCAATGCTGAATACTGAGACATTAATGCACACAAGCGATCGCATCGCATTATAAAAAACCCATTTCCGAATTTCTTGGCCCGAACAATGAACTAAATATCAATACTTCGAATGCGACACTGACATCTGGGCGAAGGGTTAAAAAGTCTTAACCCTAATCCTATCTCAGGCCGAACAAAAGCCCATCACATATATTTAAACCTGTTTTACCGATTGATAGCTCGATTCCGATATAAAATGTCGAACAACAAAAGCGTAAGATGCATGCTCGCATCGATTTGCATACATCTTCTTTGTATAGTATATGCAAATGATTTGATACGATTTTTACAAGGAGACGATAGTATGGGAAACTGTGATGTTCGGGTGCGTATGTAAATGAGGCGATAACGCGGCGAGATGGGGCTTTATCTAACTTACTCAGTTAGTTGGTCGCGCGCTTCGGATCCGTAAACGTCACGCGCGGCAATATCGCGGTGTTCAAAATTCAAGTGTAAACGAAGCGTTCGATGTTTGAAAGATTTTTTACTTAAAATTATTGTTCGATTCGGAAAAATCTATTCGATTTTTAAATTTTATTCGTTGATATTTTAGAGTAACTTTTTTATTTGAATAGATTTTTCTTTTTAATGAATCGAACAATAAATTATAAGTAGTTTTCGAACAGAACGTCACCTATTTTCAATATTTTCAGGGTTTTAGTTAAAGTGAAATTAAATCAATGATTAGAAATAAAACTTTTACAAGAATCAATACAAATAAAAACAGTGCACATGAATGAAATCTACTGTGACAGGCTCAAGATAACATTTTTCGAAATTATGAAAATTCGGAATTATTATCATGAGGTAAGAAAATTTACTTTTTGTTTTTTTATTTGGCAATATTATGAAAGTTTTTTTATGCGTGTTTTGTTATTAATAGATTCCGTCGCCAAATCGAGATTTTTCGTTTATTTCAATAACTAATATTATTTTACTTAAATCAACGTTTACCTAAATAAAATTAAAGTTATCAAGAATTCTTTAATCAAAAAAACATTTATGCCGACGCCATTAAGTTAAACTCACCAAAAAAAAACTGCAACATGAAACAGAATACATGTCCAGCAAAAGAACTGTAACCGAAATAGTAATAGCTAATGAACAATTTAACCCTAATACCCATCTAATTAGCACGACAAACAAAGTAAAGTAGCGTCCAATCAGTAGTTAATACTTTATGCTCTAACTTGTTCAGGAGCGAATGGAAAGAGAATCTATAGATAATGGATGAGGTCAACCTCAGTCCCGGACCTAGGAGTTGAAGGATGCGGCATGTCATTAGGAATTAAGTTGTTATAATTACAGCTGTATTTAAAACAAAATGTGTGTGGAAATAGGACATCTATATTATTACATTAAGTGCCTACCGTTTGCAGGGGACCTAACGGGTCCAAACATGAGATCAGGTAAGACCTGTTATTACTACACTCTACTTATACTTATGTAAAGACAAGGCTCAAACAATAACCGTTTATTTAAGGTCTTTTTACAAAAAAAAAATCAAGGTATTATTATTTTTGTTAATAGTTATTGTTTATACAAAAAATAAATCTTATTGTTTCATTAAATATATTTTGATTATTCTTATTAAATTTAATCAAAACTGTACGCTGTGAACTGTATAAAAATATAGACCAGTATTTTTTATACAAAAAAAAAATAAAAACCTCCAAATTTAATCCATAATTTAATCATTCGCCTGTAGATAATGGCCCACAATTCGGTGCCTCCAAATGACGCAGACTTCCTCTGTTGAACTTATCACATTGTTTTCCATATGATGTCATTCTGGTCTAGAATCCCAGCATACAATTGATATCGGTTGTCACGAGATAAAATTGAGTCATTATATCAAGATGTTATATTCATTGCTTGAAGATATCAAGATGTGGGTTATCAATTAAAATGTTATAAAGGATAATTTGTAGTTTATTAGAATTAGTCTTCCTGTTTAAATGTTCAAGGTTATGGAGTATCATAATTAATAAGCTAAAATAACAAATCAAACCAAATACATGTATTAGTTACTAGTTTTTTCCCGCGTAGCCTATAGGCGTCTCCACGGTCCCCCATCCATCGGTCATCATCAAAATCAGTTCAGCCATTTAGGCGTGAAAGCGCAAAAAACAAATTCACTTTCATATTTATAATATTAGTTGGGAAGTTTCGAATAATCATAATATTGAAGTTCCTATTCGAAACGCATCCGAATAAAAAATCACAAAATACAAAACCTTCTTAAAACAAAAAAAAAAACAAACTCAATTTCAAATGTGGAACACCGCATCAAACGCTATGCTCACGTCACACATCCCAACTGGTAATTAAGAGTTGAAAATTAGCAACACGAGCGAAAGACGACTGTTTTTCTTTTATCCGCCCGTATGCGACCATCCTGTGCCCTGAGGTTTCACACTTTCACACGGCGCGCGTTTGTAGCCAGCCTTACGTGTACTTGTCTCTTTTCCAACGGTTTTGGTGGAATACGATTCTAATTATAACCCCTTTTTCTGGTCGTTTTGATTAACTTATTCCTTTTATTGTACTGTTATTTTAATTGGATTTGTTGATAAAACTTGCGGTTTCCTGTGTTCATTGATAGCGACATTTTTTTTCGTTTGTCTACACTAATGTTGTGATGAGGTACCTATTGTTTGGAATTATAGTGATTCGATTACAAAGAATCTTTGAGTGAAAAAAAAGCTACATTATCGCTGAGTGCCATACGATCATATTAATTCTGAAAAAACGCACGATTCCTGTGGCCATAATAAAAACTAATTCATTATAATAACGTTTAGTTTATGTAAACTTTCGCAATAACAAATATGGTGGCTCACTAGACAGCGAGTACTCGTGAGTGAATGCGTTTCCAAGTGTTGCATGTTTTCATTCAATTCTGTGATTAATTATAAACATTATATCACAAATGTTTACTATTGTGCTACAACTAGTTACTCTAATGTATCAGGCTATAACAATTCAAATTAAGAATAG
Source organism: Mamestra brassicae (assembly GCA_905163435.1). NCBI lineage: Eukaryota > Metazoa > Arthropoda > Insecta > Lepidoptera > Noctuidae > Mamestra > Mamestra brassicae. Next base: position 1,434,522 of record LR991008.1, on the reverse strand, counting down.
CACAAACAAAACAAATGCAAGATAGATTCCCTCTCTTCTCATCTATTTTTTCTGAAATAAATTCATATTTTTCAAGTGTCCAGCTACACTCGCAAACATTAAGATCCCGTCTCAATTGCCAATGTAACGAAACATGTTAACATACATTTTCTGCAAAAAAAAAACATCCATCTTATTCATCTTTGCCCACGCTGACGCTACACATTAAAATTGATCAACACATAACGACGTTATCCATATAATACGACCCGACTCAGCGGTCACTTCGACAGCGGCCAACCTTGCCCCAACACCCCCTATTTCGCCCCTTTCACCCCCTTTTTCCCCATTTCAACCCACTTTTTACGTCAATGTTTTTCTATAGAAACACGGAGGGACGGTATAAGTATACGAATAAGTGAATGATGGGGGCTATCAAAACATCTCCCTTATCAGAAGGACCAAGGGTACAGTTTTTAGGGAAAAGGATTAGGTAATACATGACGAGAAGGTTTTAATCGTGATGGCGGGATCAATTTTGCGTGACTTGACGTTTTGAAGCGATTGTGTAAACGCTGGAATATGTCGTTTAGAGTCTAGGGACAGTTTAGTACCTACCTAGGTATGTTTTAGATATCAACAAAATATTTTCTGTGGTGCCATGGTTCATTGTTAATCCTATGGGTACCTACTTCGATTCAAACAGAAGTTTCAAGGAGAAAAATAATCTAATTCAGCCTAACAGGAACTTTATTAGTTTTGAAATAAATAAACCATAACACATTCCAAATTACACGAAACCTAATGCACAACATCAACCAACACAACTGCACAACCCTTTTAAAACATAATAATCACCCCAAAAGACCCCACACATCAAAACATAGACCATCTCTAAAACACAAACGACCCGACCATCACCTTCTAAGCCAAAATTATCCTTACGTCCTAACCCATCGGACACTCAGAGCTTTATAATTTTTCCACTCATATTAATTCCTTAATATCGACGGGGAGGTTAGGCGGGGAGGCAAGGGTAGATAACGGGAGACATAAAGCGTAGGAGATCGCTAATTCATCATAAGTTAAAGGGTTTTTATGTACGGAACCTTTCCTCTTTGTACGGTACGCAAAAAGCCCGATGTCTGGCGATACAGTTTAAAAAATTACCATCAAAGGCTGTGATATTAATTAACTTTTTAAAAGGTGATTTTGTTAATAGGTTCTTGTTGGGGAGATGTTAGATAGCCTACACGTGGAAGTCGGACTTTTTTTTGGATTTTTCTGGCAAAGTTCAAGCTTATGCCTTTGTACGGTGTTCTTAGTAGATTTTTTGGTAGTTTTTTTTTTTTCTATTGGATTTATAATGAACGCAAAATGAATAAAAACTGATAAAAGGAACGTAAGACTAGTGAAATAATTAACACAAACGGTATTATTATTTACTTGGTGACAATGACTTCTCTCGAATAAAACGAATAATTCAAAATAAATTAAAAAGTTAAGGGGGCTCCCATACAAGAAACGTGTTTTTTAACGGGTTCGTGTGAGAATCCGACTTGCACTAGGCCGATTTTCACCTTTTTTTTCACCTGATGGTAAGCGATGATGAGGTCGACGATGGAGCACGCTTGCCTAGAAGATCAAGGCAAGCAAAATCTAAGTAAAATGAACCCAATACACACATACATAACGTAATTACAGTATCTATTTACAAAATACATTTAAACTTTTAAACCCTTTAAAAGTTTGCCAAAGTTGGAATATCGACAGACGTCGGGCGCCGAAATCCGTTCAGATATTAATTGTATTCTATTAAAAGTTCACTTTTAATCTTATCGATCCCTTTGAGTTCGTTGGGGGGTGTAAACAAATGATAATTCGGTTATGAGGTATTGATCTGGCTGGAAAGGATTTCAGTTCTAAATAATTATTGATGGTAAATAGGGTTTTGTTCGGGTAGTTGGGGGTAAAAGGGTTGTTCAGGACTAAAGAACTTTGTAAAGTATTTTGGAGACAGATTCGGTGGCTCTTTAGTGGCTTAGTAAAATCAAACACTTCTGTTTTTTATTTTGAATTTCAACTACACTTTTATATTTGCTACAACATAAGTGTATTCTTATAAGATTAAAAGTGGAAGTTAAAACTACCAATATTTAATCGTCATACATATTAATACGAAAATCTATTTCCTTTTCAATTGGATTTCCATTCCAAGAGCCTGAAACATCATGTAATGCAACTTTTAGCCCGAAAAAAAATTCAAGTGTTGCTCGAAAATTTACCATTTTCGGCAACCATTGCCAAAGTAAAAGTTACACACTCCTACATCCCTTCGAGTTAAATCAATTAAGGGTTGTTTTAAAATCGTGTGAGGGCCAGAGGGGCTTAGAAAAACTTCTAACGAATGCCTGCGAACCCTTTTTAATCAATTAATTACTCAATACGAGCACATTGTACTGATTCGATGTTTTAGTTCTCCTATGCAGGTTATGGGCCCAGTATGGGCTGGTGTTCGGTTGATAATTTTAAGTTCCATATGTATGTTTGGCTTTAAAGTTAACGTTAGATCTTGATGGTATAAAGTGACATACTATCTGCGAAAACAATCGACAATATTTAAAACTAGCTTTTGCCCGCGACTTCGAACGCGCATATCCCGTTTTTTCCCGTTCCCGTATAGCCTATAGCATTCCTCATGAATGTGGCTATCATATACAAAAGAATTTTCCAAATCCGACTAGGAGGCGTAGTTCCAGAGATTAGCACGTTCAAACAAACAAACAAATCCTTCAGCGTTATTATATTATTAGTATAGATTATTATATTATTATACAGTATAGATGTTTTGGATTCACCATGAGCTAAAGTCAATCTCACTTAGGGCTCTCTGTTCTCTAAGACAAACCTAATTATAGATGTAGTATTTCTCAATGATTTATTTATTTTAATGAAGTACTTTTATCACATACATTGCACAATTTAAAACAAGGTTAATATCAAAATAACTAATTCACATGACAATTAAGGCGTACATAGCGCTTACCAGAATAATAGTGCTGCCGTGAAATATTATTTAAATCTAATTTTAAACATTAAAATTGCAATTATGATGAACTTTTCCATTCAAGCTTAACATTTCTTACTTAAAACCTATTATTACCTATGATTTCACTACAAAAACAGACACGATATCAAACAATAGGAAAACAACGGACCGATATATCACTCACTCTCGTCACGCCTCACTCGATACATATTGCAATCGATTTGAATCGATTAATGAAGTGCTAGTGAAGTGCTAATCGATTGCTAGTGTTGCGCCCGAGTTAAACGACGCGACTAATTCGTTCTGATCAAATGATAGATGTTGCAATCAGTCTAATAGGAATCAATTCGAAGATTCGTTTCTGATTGATTGAGGGGTAATGTTACAATGAAGTCATTCAATTAGGACTGTGATGGACTGAGGAAGTCTTCATAGATTAATTTAGACTTCGAAATGAAATGCAGATGGGAAAAGAGTTGTTGAGCTTGATTTTTGAAGGGAAAACTTCTTGGCGCGTTGAGCACTTTTTGGGTGAACAAAAATCATGGAACTCGCGTCATCGTCACCGAACGCTTTAGCTTTCGCTTAGTTTTCACTTCTATCAGCAGTCCCCAAAGACTGCCCTGCATGTTATTTTTACATAGATACGAGTATGACAAGTTTGTCTGTGGCTTTAGTGCGAGTTTTCCAACGTACTCGATCGCGTTAGCGTAAACGTCAATTTGTATAGAGACTGAATAAGCGCCGTCTGGTGACACTCACGGACAACCAGCTTTTTCCATACAATTTGACATAAGCGAACGTTTACGTTAACGCAATCAAAAACTCGCACTAAGCCCTCTGAAGTGGTCTGAAGTGGAGTTTATAAATTTTCAGGAAAATAATTAATCAAGCATTCGAATGCTAAAGATGTTTTCAGAAATTATATCCAGTGAAAATTTCTAATACGGATAGATTATAAGAAAAAAAACCAGCTCGTTCTTCATTGCTACATCAGCATTTAAAACACATGTATAACATAAATAATAATCCCCAATTAACAGTAATTATGAATTACCGTAACGAGGACCATAAAAGTCGTGGATCGCAAATATTACCAAAGCGACAGACGCCGGGCGACGCAAACTTGGCGCAACTTGGCCCAACTTGGTCCAACTTGAACAACTTGCGTCGAACTCGATGAGCTACAAATAGGCATCGGAATTAAGTTTCTGTCGGTTTTCTGTTCGCCTTTTAATTATTTCTTCGTACCCTTTCAGGTACTTTGATCGGCCCCTTTCAGCCTCTTGATTTTCCCGAATTGACTGATAGGCACTTATAAATTGTAATTACGTTTGCACTGCGACTTTTCCTCGAAATTTGTTTTAAAAATGACGTTTTTAAATAAACCTCAGAAGGGTTGGAGTTTTTAACTTTTGGGTAAGGGTGTCTGATTCTTTTGTAATGGGGTTGAAAGTGTCAGTGTTGACAGGAAAAATTAAGAAAGAAATATAAAAAAGAACTAGACAATACAAACCAAACATTTCTTAATTAGTCTAATTAAAATACTTATCACTCCAATAGAAAATACATCGTTCCAAAAAATGGCATCGTTCCAAAAGATGCGCCCGCGCCGTTTCATTGAACCCCTTTCCCCTACATTCACTCGTCAGCGATCAGTCAGCGCTCATGGATCATTACGGGGATCTCTCGCCGATCTATAGATCTACGCTCTTACCCGACTGCGCCGCATTAATCAAGATAGTATGATGTTTTATTTTTACGTCTGCACTTAATATAGTCGTTTGATCGCGGAAGAGATATTTCTGCTTTTTTTTCTGCAATTAATGTCAGGAATAGGTCTTAAGAAAATATGTCGATCAAATGGCTGACATTAGTCAAGTTTATTGACTTAAAAAGGATGCTGTGCCGTTCTTATTTCATTAAAGAGGATTGCTTTTGAAAGTTCACACAATTGTGAGTAATGCGACCTTAAGTAGTTGGATCCTGAAAGTGTATCTACCTTTACTGCTAACTTCTCACTTACAAGGAGATTATTGTCCTTAGTTTATTTGACTAAAGTATAGCTTTGGTAGTCATTGTTCTCCCCAAAGATTTATCCCAAAATTCAGTGTTCATCACAATCTTCCCAAGATACTTTTTTATTGCCCCAAAGCAAGGTTGCCTGCTTGTCGGTCTTCTACAGATTGTACTTCGGGGAGTGTCCAGGAACTCCACGATCTCATCCAACCGGCCCCCTTCTACCATCGGACATCTAGACGCACTGCAAGTTACCATCCCTACCTTGTTGATATTCCACCAATTCGCACTAAACATTTCCAAATGTCTTTTATAATGCGCACGGCAAAGGAGTCTAACTCTCTGCCTGCGTCAGTGTTTCCGAACGCATACAACCCTAATCTCTTCAAAATTAGAGTAAACAGGCTTCTTCTGGGTAAGCTCGCTCGATCGTCGACTTTGTCTCTGTCATCTATGACCTAGACTAGAGTCAAGAGCAAACCCATATTAAATTTTAAAAAAAAGCAGATTTGCTACACAAGATGGGCACAGCATGTTTTCTTCTGCCTTTCCATCCAGTCTACCATCACACTACCACTGACTCCCTTTACCCTCATACCATCCAAAATTCAGTGTTAACTGGCCATAATTATCTTAGAACTATTCTGAAACTAATACTACAATAATCTCTTCACCGTCTTTCCTCCGAAAATTCAATATTTCACCATATTATTGGGGAAAAACGCTCCGAGATTTCCCCAATAACTTTTCGCCTTGAAAACTTTTCCAAAGATTTCCCCATAACGTGATGTTTATTACATGTGAGGTGTAATATTGTACGTCGGTTGTTTCGCGCCTCGCAAGCATCGGTAGTCGCCAATAAACGTCTCCCTTTTGAGGTGCTCGCCAAAGATTAAGTTCTAATATGAGAGGAGATGGGACACTTAGTAGATTATATTGTAATTTTCTTGAAGATGTGTTTCATTTTGATTGAACAGTGGTATGTAAAAAATACATACAAACGAATATAGATACTTTTCTTTCTTTGAAGTCGGTTTAAAAGGACTGGACGATCGATGAGGCGACGCTTGGGGATGTCTATGTCTAGCAATTGACGTCTTTGGGCAGAATAAATGATGACTATAACATATTTTTAAATTTGATTGTCGTTCTAATTGGCTATTATTGTAGATTGAGTAAATTACCCATGACCAAGTGCGTTAGTCCATCATGGTCGAAGTTTTTCGAAGTAAAAATATTTTTTAATATCCGCCTATTTATAAATTAGTGATCTTCCAATTATCATTGAGTTTTACGATGGTATAAATTATGAGCATAGTCGTAGGCAGCGCAAGAATAGAGGAAGAGATGATTTAAAACCTTTAATCAGAGGGTCCATTTTACTCATTTTTAAGCAACGTTCGCATTCGCATGTCTATCAAAAAAGCCTCAATTTCCATACATTTTTGACAGTTTGCAACTGAATTGGCACTCTGGTTTAAGCCCGGTTGACTGATCATCTCTAGTCGTAGACTCTTTTGCTATCTGTAGGCAAAATCTTCTGCTATATTGTGTCATATCTGTAATAATCATTGAGTATGCAACATCCCTAACAAGTACCTCATTGTGAACACGATTGAAGATAAAAGCCTAGCTAATAACGCGCCAATAAAGCCTTTATTGAGCCGAACAGAATTAAGAGGCGACGGAAATTACCGATGTTAGCCGAACGGAGCCGAATTTAATAACGTGCGTTCAGTTTTTAATGTACTTTCATGGGGGGAGCCCGTGCAGGGAGTAATTAATTGAAACATTTTATTAGACGTTACTGCTTACTGATTTATTGGGTGTTTTTTGATGAACGTGTAGAAATGCGTAAAGAAACCTAATAAATGGCGAAAAAACTCATATTTTTGCACAAACAAAAACTAGACAAATCTCGATTGACCCAACTGAACCAAAATCAAACCTTAATACACATTTAACAAGCGCCAACCTGTTACAGTTAATTCCGCCATTAACACCATTCCCAGTTGACCGGACCAATAACAAGACAATGTGAATCATTGCAACGTACGATCTCGGCCGAACGCTTCCGAACGGCTCCGAACAATGCCGATGATACAGATCTAAATGAGCCGAGTTAAATATTGTTTAAATGCGCTCTTTTGGCTTAATCATAGGCTCGAGTGGGTAGCAGGTGATCTAAGATAGGTGGGAACATTGACTTTGTATGGAGCTGCTTCCTTGATCATTGCAAATTGCGATTACGTAGATACGCAACTTAGGAAAGAAAGCGTGACAGATTTTTGCGATATATAATAGTAAATAAGTTTTTGTCTGAGTTTCCGACTTTTCACATTGAAGACTGAACTAAAGAAATATTTAATCTAATAACAGGACGTTGTAGTAGAATCATAAGGCGCCTTCAACTATAAAAAGATAAACATTTAAAAAGTTACAAAAGCCAAATTCAAAACTAAACAAATAACTAACATTTCGCATTAGAATCGGCGTGTAACCAAACAAACAGTCAATAAGTGTACAGTGCGCCCCACAAGTGCGTCCGTATGGAAAGTTCTACAACAAGCGAATAAACGTCCCGCTACGGCACAACTTGTGCGCAACGCTATACACCCGTACTTGATTTGTGAACTTCGAACATTGGACATAGAATAGGAGGTAGACAAGGGAAGGTTTAATGCCTACTTGGAGGGGAAACTTCTAAAAGAAGTAGTTCCAAAGGATAAATGACTAAGTAATCTATTACTAAGAAAACAGAAAAAAAATGTGTGAGTCAGCTCCGACGGACCACTGGAGTTTACTCCTTTAGAACTATCATTGTGTAGATTATGTAAAAAGAGGGTAAATGAAAGCATCTTAAATAAGCTGAGTATACTTTGTACACACATTCATAATCTTGAAGTGAACGGTGCGCAAAGGAACGTAACGCCTCACTTTTAGTTAACGCTGAATTTTGCTCCTCAAAAAATTTTCAAACGGCGGGTTAAATATGGACATCATTTCTTAAGGAGTAAACTCCAGAAAAATTAAAATGGTCATGTAACAGGTCAGGATCGTGAGAACACAGCTAATATTATAGATATTACATAACTTATGAAATCACATAAAAGAAAAGGGACATAATGACATCTGACAAACGTCACGCTAACGTGACGTTTGACTTAGGGAAATGGAAGAAGACAACAATTTTGCAAAAGTGAGACAAGGGCAGCGAAATGAAGATGATTATACGAAACCAAAAGAATTAGAAAAAATTGAAACCAGAAAAAAAAAAAACATGCTCGATCAACAGAAACATGCCTCACAGAAGAACGCCAAAGCTAGGTACAATATTCCAGTAAAAGCGTCCCTTCTATCCCCAATAACTAGTCTCGATCAAAGTTACAGGTGTGAATATTGAGTTTTATTGGCGCCCCGCCCGACCGGGAGGTGAGCACAAGTTTTTGATTTAGTTTGCTAACAACTACATCAAAAAGTAAATATATTTCCAATATACTCCCTGTATATGCAGGAGAGTTGGTTTTGAAGATGTATTCATTGGTTTTTGAGTATTTAGAGCACTAGATGGACATCACACATGTTAAATGACTTTAAGCACAAGAAATCTTATTGCAAGCATCAAATCATAGAACGATGATTAAGATAAAGAAATAAAGAAAACTCCAATTACGAATAATGTAACTAATAAGGTACCAGTGCAATCAAAAGATGACATTCTAGCTGTTGATGATGATAAACTAAAGACAGTGCCAAATGCTCAACAGATTTGTCTAACTCCCCCAATCAGTCTAGCATTCCAAACATCAAGAATCACGACATTCTAAATCAAAAAGTAATCAGTTTTGTACAAAAAAAAATAGGTTAATTGAAGATATTTCTTATTCCGTCTTAGTGCCAAGTTGTCGCTTCTAATCTAGTAATATGATTGTCTGTACATCGTGGATCTGTCTGACATCTTGGAAATATGTTTTTTTTTACATCTTGTTCTGCATTATTTGTATTCGTAAGCTTATCTTTGTAGATTGCTTTGTTGTAAATCATAAAAGTACTTTTCATGTAGAACCCTGTGCTTAAACATTGTCTATGACCAACTTCATCCTTAGAGAATCGAATCCATCAATGGCCGCACGAGTAGGTACATAAAGAAACAATCACAAAAGGCACTTATTACCAAAACAACGCGATACTACACAAATTCTAATCGCGTTCAGAATTAACGGGAACACACGAAAATTCAAATGTGGAACGCCGGAATCACCAATCGGATTATCGTTCTACATGTATAAAAGACGAAAATTCCCAGTCTTACCCCTTTGCCCGACACCCCACGAGGTTGCGGAGGGGGGTTTGAAGGGGCCCAGGGTGTAGCTAATGGCAGTACCACTCGGATTCATTAGTAAATTAGAAAGCGGATGAGTCCAAAGTTACGAAAATTCAATATCTAATAATGATCAACTCTTACCTGCCTATAGTCGATAGAAGGGTGTTTGAAACGAAAATTTTCTCCTTTCGAACGTTCTATTTGAATTTGTCAATCCGACTTTGTTGAGAATTGAATTATTTAGTTTTCGATTCGACTCTGTTTGGGTTCTCTGTTTGTCTATCTGAGGTGTTCATGCTCTGAGGGTTTTGTTTTGTGGAGCGATTTCATCAATACCGACCTTTTGGGATGTGGAAAAATAGGTGGGTCACGTGGGTTTGGTTCAGGACACTCAAATTAAATCCTTAAATATTGACCTGAAATTCATGATGAGTTTTAGGCAATTAGTATCAAGTCCAAAAAGTATTTCAGTTTTATTTCTATGATGACAATCAAGTTTGAGGTCAAATCTCAATCAACCCTCCCCTGCAGATTCCAAACTACCAAATTACGATCCAAGGTAAATCAGACCCTTAAAAAACGCAAAAACAAAATTGAAAATCTAAGAGCCTAATCAAATTACTATGTTAACGTTATTAAAAAATACGTTTTTTTTTTTCCTTTAAATATATTGAACAGCGCTTAATATCTCAATGTCGGTTTTAATTTAGAAGGATCGTGTTACCTCCCAACAGTTTTATTTTCAGAAGTAAGACAAGGAAACGCGTTTCGACAGCCTACGTGGAAAATATATATATTATGTTGATCTCGCGATGAAATGAAAAATCGAACGCAGTTTTTTTCTGTTTGCATTTTTTTGAGAGATGATTTATATTTGGATTACGTTTAGTTTAAATACAATTGTTGATATATTCTTTTTATAATCTGGAAAAAAAAACTGAACTACTAATATTTTTTTATGAATAAGTACAGTCCCGAAAATATGTACACCTACCTACCTAAGTGTCAGAAGAAGCCTCAATACATCCCTTGACATGTACAAATTAATAGGCAAATTATCTGACAATGGTCAGGCGACAGAAGACGGAGGGTTGAGAGGACAGGCGAGGGTTAATAAAGTCCAAAAAATACAGAACACATACATACATAGAACTGACGTATTTTTGCGTGAGTTGTTTGTAGAATAATCATACATATTCATAAAAGGAGTTGCTACTTGATGCGGCTAGAAATAAATAGTTAATGATAAAATACTAATTTTATTTTCACAGTCAGTAAAAATACCTAATTCAATCTAAAATTAGCAGCCTTTACGTTTAACCTTGCCAACACCGAATTAGCCGCCCACTCGATTTTTCAATTCAACCCTAAACATTCCAACCCACAAACATTATTTAACAGGCCGAAGTAAAAATCCTGTAATCCCTCATCTTAAATGCCCTGTAATAATTGTACTGTAATTTTTACTTTTATAACATAAAAACTAAACTATAAACTTTAAGTATGGCGTTTTTCCTCAAAGCCAATTTAGAATACTAGCTGCCGCCCGCGGCTCCGCCCGCGTGAATGTGGAAAATTATCCTAAGGGAACAAACTCCCGGGATAAAAACTATCCTATGTCCTTTCCCAGGACTCAAACAATCTCTATACCAAATTTCATCTAAATAGGTCCAGCCGTTTGCGCGTGAAGAAGTAACAAACATACACACACACTCACAAACTTTCGCCTTTATAATATTAGTGAGATGTGATTGTTCATATCACATGTCTAACTAGACGATTATCATGTAAGATCGTGTTTTTGTCTACATAACACACGTATATTCCATCATGCTTCTGTTTTCCATGTAATTGAGTTCTCTCCAGTAAAAATTGAATCGATGTATGAGCCAAAACAAACAATTGTCTGGTTCGTATTGACGTCCTAATCCTTCAGCAACTGGCTACCGAAAAAAAACACAAACCCGAAGCCCTTCGTTCGAGGCAAGAAAGGGCGTCCTTTATCATATTTATTTTATTTCAATTCGGTCCGAATTTAATCCTTTTCCATTAATTAGTGACCGCTCCCCGTATAATGCGGGGTCTGACCGACCCCTCGCGAGGATGCGTTAATTTTTCTTGGCGGCAGCCGCAGGGTTGGGGTGTGGGGTAAGTCAAAGGCAAATCGATGTTTTGTAAAATCATATCAACATTTTTAGGCACTGTAAATTAAGATCCTCCAGTCACTTTGCTTCGATAAACAGCCAACTTGTTTTGGACAAAGAAATTAAGCAATTGCAATAAACCACTGATAACTATCATTAACTCCTAAGCTCTAATTGAACTATAATCATCCATCTCCCCACTAACTTCTACAGGGTGACAAGCCTCTCATACTTTCAAAACATTAAAAAATTCATCAGCATTTTAATATACCCGCTGGACCGTACCCGCTCTCACCGAATCATATATGTTTTCCTTCATTATCTTCATATTTTATAATGTTCTAGAAAACGGATGCGTTACTCATTGAGATTCACCTTTCTGTTATCAGATCTAACGTACCATGTATCATATTAATTGGTCGTTTCATGTTCATTGTAATTAAATCTTAATTTTTCGGCTCCATGTTTTTTGTTAATACGTTTTTACTGTTAGGTTTTATAATTTTATTGTTTTAGCTGACTCGGTTACACGTGGATTCGATTGGTGCCAACGCTCTTTGTTATCTTCTGTTCAGTTTGCCTCTTATCTGAAAATTGTTTATAAATCTTGGAAACTATCTGAATTTTCTTTCATTTCTTCAAGCACTTTAATAATAATCCTAACATCTTCGACTGCCTTCAAAATAACACTCAGATTATTCGTTAACTTTCCACGTTCCACACCAAAGCTCGATTAATGTATTCCAACCTTTGTAAAGAATATTAACTGTCGACATATCTATACGAAAAACCGCTATAAAAGTCAGTTTAGCAATTCAGCCGTCGTAAACATAAGAATTGTCATACTTTTAGTCATTATTTCTTTTCTTTTGTAGTCATTATCAGTCATTAGGATACACGAAATGCCGATGTAGTTACAAACGAATGGACTTGTATGCTTTGACTCATATACAAGACTGTGCCAATATGCGTCGTTGTCTAGTCGTGTTTTAATAATATTGCACATTTTCTTGTTCTAAATTATAAATTTGACACTGACAGTCTCGTTGAAATATAAATTTTGCTTTTTAAATCGTTTTCTTTATTTTTGGGTTTTTGATTATTAGATTGCTGAAGGTGACTGAAGAATCATATCAGACGAAAAGTCACCTTATTTTAAAACAGAAGTTTTCTTAAAGGACTGCGTTTGACATAAAGCCATCCAAAGAATATTTTCATAAAGCATTCAAACCCTAATGAACATTTTAAAGTGACTAATATCTTTCGACATCCGGTACTCGTAGAAATCGTCAACGTCTTATAATTGCGATACTTTTCTTTACTACAGTTTCAGACGTAGGTCATCTTAATATAATTTCTTTAAACGTGTCAAGTCTATCTGCAACAGCCATTTGCTCTTTCACGTTACTTCTAAGAAATTTCCCTTTAATGATGTAGGCGGAAAGATTCAAGCTTCGCAAACATTACGAAACATTTCTAAAGGAGAGAAAAACTCGTAACCCTTGAAACTCACAACAATAACAACGACCGTAACCGCTTTACAAATCAAATTTTAAATCATAAACAAAATATCATTCGATTGAGAACAAAAGATTTTCAGGACAATGAGCTTTCAATACAATTCCCGGATTTCTGGCCTCTCGATTTTATTGATTGGTTACGACACCAATGGTATGAATAAGTTTGATTGATTTTAATGTTTTGAAGGAAACATTCTTAAAGTGTTGACAAAAGAAAGACGTAACCTCAGCTTTTGTTTTGATTTTGGAGAACAACACGGCTAAAACACAGTTAAATAATACAAATATTTGACGATAAACAGAAGTATAAAAATAGTTAAAACTACAGTTTTGAAACAGACAGTTAAAACAATGATGACTAAACATGAACAGGTGACTAACCCATCGCCAGAATTTCCAGCAGTTAACCACATTGATCAACAAGATCTGATTGAACCACGTTATTTTCCGAATCCAACAGCGCAATAACTCATTGAATCATTAAGCTTGCAACCGTTACTGTAATTGTTAGCCGTGAGAGTTCAATTACTGAAATTACACCGACTTAATCTATTGCACAAACATACTAAAATTTAGAATCAGATGACTTGAATAGATAAGTATTCTTTGTTGGTTAGTCGCCATCGCTTTAATTGTTGGTTTAGAACCGTGCACTTCGGCTAGGTTCTTTTTGAATAACGGATCGTCATTGATTGCTATCTCTGGTAATGTAAGTTCGTAGACAGCTTTACGCTAGGATTTAATCTTCAGAATTAATTACCTTTTGTTCAGAACCAATATGTTAATTTCCAGTTACACGTTTTTCTTCAATATCAATTTTAAGATCAATGTCAAAATACTGTATCTATAAAAAGATCTTGCGGCCGGCATTCGAAAGATTATCAACTTCTTTTACATTTTTGCGAATATTTTTAGAACAATGATATCTATAATTCGTCGCGTCAATCCGCCCCAGTTTCACAGTCATCAAAGTTTCCCATCTCTTTCATGTTCAGAGCTATAATTCATCAATGTCGAGTGCGACTCACCTTTCTTGTCCACACAATCGAAAAAAATCTACTTTCTCACATTATACGCATCTGAAATGTCTCTTGGGCTATTATAAAAACATTTTTGACGACATCGACTGTTTTTAATTATTCAGAATTATTACATTCTCATTACACTTCACACAATGCTGATAATTCTTCTTCTATTTTAATTGAATGTGCTACTTCCTCTTTAATTACTACTTTCATACTTTCGTGTGTTTCGACTTTCTAGTTGTAAACATAAAATTATTCGGTCGAAGTACATCGTTTCTGTTTAAAGTTTAATTTGAATTACGCACTTTACGATGGCGGTTTTCTATAGTCTGAATAGATAACTAGTAATGGTCGGCTTCGTGGCTGGCTGCACAGATTTGACACGATAAATGTACATATTACGCCTGCAACTATGTTTTGGGGCCGATATATTGTAGGAACATAGATACGTATGATATTATCGTAGAAGATTTATTTATTAGAATGTTTGTGATTTCTATAAGACAAACTTTAATGCTTTTGTTGAACACTGCCAATCATGCATCCACAGTCATTACCACTTTATCTACTCTAACTCTTGCATTCATCTCTTTTTCATATGTTTCTACTGGACCTTCATCCTTCACCTCTTACAATGTCACCACTCTAAGGTCTCGATGACGACAGGCCCCAAGGGCGTTTATTCTTAAAACACTGCACTGAGTCAGTCGACGAGGCTGAGTGATCAATCTCGTTCAATTGACCGACGTTACGTAATCGGGACACCGTCAATTTGCTACTAGGTGATAGGAATTATCGGATATTTGGTTACAAGTAAATCTGGGACAATAACAAAGAAATTTGAGAGTGGATACTGAATCTGAAGTACTTTTTAATAACACTTCAGAACTTCTACTAGACGAAAGCGTCTTTAATGAACATATATGTAACTAAATCTATAATATATCTCTTGAAATATCAGCGTGATCCCAAGAATTCTACACGAATTACCATAATATCTGTAGGATTTAACATATTTAAAGCAATAACTAATTCTGTAGCGAGACGTTAAGACACAGGAGCGTGCAAATATTTACCTATCGCTGTATTGGAATACTTTCCTGGAACCCTGATCGTTATGAGATGTCGTGGCATGTTCCAGTTACTACGCCATTAGTATCTCCTGTTTGTGTTTCTTATTGCATGTCTGGATAAATGCTCTTAGCCTAACTACCGAGTGTAAAGGGTTTCTTAAAATCGAAGATAACTGATTTTGTTATTACCGATATCTACGACAGATTAAATTTTGGCTGTGAATTCGTACATACTCTAAATATTAGCAATTATTTAAGAATTTATTTAGCTATAATTCCTTCTATCCTAATCACTCAAACATTTCAAGTGTAGATTCTATATTAATAATTAACAAACTTATAATTAAATTCATTAATGAAAACAACGAGAGTGTACAATGACTTTCAAATACAAGTTAAGACTAAGCTGATACAGAAGAAAGTTGACTGACTAATATAATTAGACATTTATGGCATATAATCCACTGATCTTTGGTTTCATCTGAAACACGCGTCTAGTGCGTAAACTGTGCATGTTGGTGAGACGTTTCAGATTAGATATATACGCTGCGTTAACCATGTATTTACTCAACGAAACTAGTCATTAAAAAACATTTCCATCACGCATCCATCAACTTTCGGAATCATCGATACCTTTGCAAGATTGAATACTTGTGCTGCGTTATCTCAAATGACATTGCTGATGTGTCTGCCAACTTTGCCGAAATACTCATCAAAATATTGTGCTTGTCTGTGTACTAGTCATCGTCTTCGAAAGGTGTGTCTGCATTACCGAAAACCGCAGCAAAACCACCGCTGGTATGGCAGCACCCTTCTAATCTGAGTCCATATCATCACGCTGATACGATCTGTGCAGGGGCCGTGCAGTCACGCGTGTGTTCACTCAGTTTTATACTTTAGCTTTCTTTAACTAATGACTCATTATTTTAGTTTTAGTCATTTTGAAAATATTACTTTCGGTGGTATCGTTTGGAACTGGGTATCGTTTTTGATTTCGGTTACTTTTTTATTTTTCTATCTATGAATTTCCTTGATGTTGTAAAAATATTTTGCGTTGTATTTGTTTCCATGACAGTTAACTTCAAGTTTCATTATACTTTTCTTTTTTATCATTGAATTCTACTTTGACTTATTAAATTCTATCACCTCTACAGGATACATAGAATATAACACCCAAAATAACACAGTCACAAAACAAAACACTCATCAAATGATTTATAGCACATTCCACAATACATTGATGGCCTTTTATAAACAATAAAAGCAAACAACACCTTTTCATTATTTTACCGATCCAACCGCCAATAGCGACGTACTTCCGGCGATCGCTGATAGCCCCAATGATGATGTTACCGGAAACACGTCACTATGGGACCTGGTAATTAGATTACATTAATTCATTTGCGCTCGCGCTTGTGAAAAATTTACTTCCTCTAGAATGTTATTGTTGCGGCTTTAATTGAGGATATTGATGGACTTCAAATTGTTTTTTGTACCTAAATAGTATTTGCTCTATTGTGTATAATATAACCGTTGACCTCTCGGGGTAAGCCTTCATTAATACACTAGCATTATTATCAGCTCTTAGGTAATTAATATTTAAAAGCTATAGAAATTTGAACAGTTAAATCTTTGACTTGAATCGTCCTCAACATGAAGAAACCATTACCATCATTCATCATTACGACAACAGTCCAAGTCCACAATTTGAAAAAATGTTCCAAAGTACTCAAAACCCTTTCTCTCTTGTTCCAGCGAGCCACACTGGCCGAAAAAGAAGTGACCACGTTGAAAGAACAACTGGCCACGACCAGCCCGACTCCTCTCCAGGCCTCCTTCCCTAAAACCAATGGCTCCCACATAGAACCCACCAGGGATCAAGCCACGGAGACGAGGATAGACAGGTTCAGTCCTGACATCAAGGAAGAAAAGCACGACGTTGATGACGACGTAGAACAGAAGATGGAGATGGCAGCCACCGGGAGAAGCAATAGCAACTCTTCGAGGAGTAGTCCCGTTGTGCACCAGCCCAATCTTGAGGGCGAGCTCGCTGCTAAGGAGAAAGAGGTAGGTTTTCTTTATTATTGACCGCAATCTCACCTGATGGAAAGCGATGATGTGGTCGACGACGGAGCACGCTTGCCTTGAAGACTCCCAGGTTGTAGCTATCAGGAAACACAGACTCCGGCAAGGAATTCCACTCCTTAGTTGTACGTACAATGAAAGTATTCTCAAAACCTTTTAAAGGTGGTTTTTTGATGATATTTATTGTTATATCTAGTATTTTCTGACCCACTGCTAGGAAAAACCCTTCCTCCACCTGTTCCATAGGTTCCATGTCATGTTTGATTTACTACAACAGTAATTATATTTGCAGAGACTAATATTGATGAATCGTTAGATTCTATGTTAACCGGTAATGGACTTAGACTCCCCACAAGTTCCACAGCTATATCTATCATTCATCCTATAAATTATAATCAAATCATGTCGTATACCTATGTACTACAGACACATTACACGTCCTATTAATGTACATGAATCTTTCCATATATCACTGCCATAATCCACGATCATAGGAGCATGTGGGCGGCCATCCACCAGTTATGACAACACAAGCGATTGACTCAAACGCTGCATCACCGCTCTATTGCTCTCAATTAGAGTTGCGCCCAGCCGAGTTGCGTTAATTGACTGTATCGATAATATTGATTGATCGATTGGTGGGCGGCCAACATTTGTTATCGACGCTTAAATGAATAAATAGGTGATTGTGTACATTTTTGGGAATTAAGTGACTCAGTAATTTCTGAAAAATACGGGTACGTTCAATTACAATAAGTAACAATATTCCTTTTAACTATAATAATGGTCAACGTGAGAGTTGGCCAAAGAAACCTGATACCAGCGTAAATAGGTGGTAGGTAGGTACGAAACTTTTTTAACAAAAGCTTTTAAAAAAGCTTGTTTACAGTAACAAAACAATAAAACAGTTAGGAAACGCAACTGGGCCAGTTAAATGTCTAAGAAAAATCGATTTCACAAAAAAATTGCGAAGACATTCACGTGTTGGACATGGAAACTCAATTTAGAAGTGGCATCACAAAATGAAACAAGCGTTCTTAAGAGGTGCGGAAAAAACTTATCATGTCTTGTCGACATTACGACATCGGTGTTGGCACAACACTAATTGAAATTAGCAGCGCGCTCTGATCGCTTGCCAATGCCAATTAAGCCAGAAAAGATAATATCATATTAGATAACTATAGCTCTTCGTGGCATATACTCAATGGTAGATTTAGATCTAATTCTGGGATTTCCGGCGTGTAAAAAGAAGTTGGTATCAGTTGATAATCCAATGTCAAAATGGGTTAATGAGTAGTCGTGTTATTGAACGAAAATATCGCATGTAAAACGAAGTAATAAATTCCCGGAATAATAAACTCTTCACACTCTATTCATCGAAAGAGGTTAAGCACTAGTCTAACACTGCATTAACTGACCATATGATTTCACAAAAGACAGGCCAAATGAAAACCAAATATTAAACCATAATCTATAAGGCAGAAAGAACAATGGAGCCTTTCTTACCAAACCAGAGATGCACAGGAAACCAAGAAGTGACTTCTCTAGCATACACTATCAATGCTGCTCCAATTAAGCGTCATCGTATAAATAACGGTCGTGTCGCGTGTCTTAGAGCTGCTTCATAAACGGTGATATTTATTTAGTGCAAGGATTACGTTCGTTCGGTGCCGATCAATCATTCCATTGAACGTATCCTGTTTCCTTTGCCTAGGGATGTGCAACTCGATTGAACACCGATAGTTCGTCATCGAAGTCGATAAAATTTAAATCGTCATTTCAAGTCTCCGCTTGGTTGGTGGTGAAATAGTTTGCTTTAATATAACCTTCACGGACTATTATTATTATTATATTTCGTCATAACCTCTACGATTATAACCATGAATGGCTGACGACGATCCTAATGGCTAGTTATGAGCTTCCTGTTTCAGTTAATGAAATAACTTCCTCGTTATATTATTGTGCTAAGTAACCTCAGTGGTTACTTCTATACTGCTCAACCTTATTCTTTGGCGGCTTCCGCTGTGATTAACTACTACTAATAAGTAGTAGTGAGGCAAAGTTGGGTTCTTATTAATTTTACCTTATCAACAAGCTTATTAATTTACAATTTAGTTCAAAACTATCGACTGTTCCCAGAAATTTTATCGATAAAATCCCACCCACAGTTAGCCAAACACATCCCTAGATCTAACCGACTGTCAAACCCAATTCAGCATTGCCCCCGCACACGTAATTGATTTATTGATCGTACGTTATATTCGATACAAGATGAGCTGCGCTCGCGCTGCATCCTTTACTCACAATTTCTAACCAGTTGACCGGCTGACCTCGATTGCATAAGTCATGTGGACGCTAGGGGACGATCGCTATTGACTACTGGGTTTTAAGGCCATTTGGACGATAAGAAAGGCGAATATAAAGCCAGGGGACATATCAAAGGATTAGGGAAATTTCTTCTATCTATAATATACTTATTTACACTGGGACACGCACAAAATGCTTAAAAACTTGAACTCTGATCCTATAATAAAGTAAGAAAGTAAGACAGGAATAAGCCATCATCTCCTCAAATCTTCAATTATGAAAATCTTGTTAATGCTACCCAGAACACTTCCTCTCCCGATGTGTTCCAGCTCTTTTGAATCTGGGATATTGTGAAAAATCTTGTAGTACAATCAAAATAACGTCTATGGCAATAAACTAGTTAAGTGTGAACATAAAAGTAATAATTCTCTAATAATCTTCGCATGCTGAGAAAAATATTACAATGTCTGCTGATGACGAGATAGTCAGCTGTCGCTACTTTGTGAGTAGAAAGTATTATATCTCAGATATTATTGATGGCTGTTCAAAAAAGTTGAAAAAGCATAAAATTGAAGTCTTGGAGATAGCAAAAGATGAGACTGGATTTTTTGTTCAGAAAATCAGATATGTGTACAAATAGATGAAAGAGTAGAAACATTTTGGCAGCAAAACGTTGTATACAAAGCTTTACAAGCAAAAGCCTACTGAAGATTCTTTCTATACACACAGTATCAACAAAAACAACATTTACATGAAAGAAACTACACTAACAATTCATGAGTCAAAAACAGACCCCCATCCATTTGAAGTGGTGCTCATCGCCAATGCGGCCGAATTTCAAAGAAGCCTAGTTGCAAGCGAGCCTTTCAGAATGCACCCATTCATGCTTCAGAATCATTAGTCCATTGAATCACCGAATTTAAAGCAAGCGAAAACGCGGATTTGAAACGAATTTTCATCTCTTTGTTGGGGATTCAATAGCTCTATATAATTATAAGTATGTTTGGGTTTATTGGTGAAAAATGTACGCTGCAAAGCCTAAAGCTAATGGGGATGAGATTTTAGATGTTGGATAAATGAAAATAATGCAGTGTTTTAGTTTTACAAGTTTAAACTTAAATAAAACAAGTCTGACCAACTAATCGAAAGCAATTAAACTACAACACCAATTAAAGGGACAAAAAGACACAAAAATGTAGAACACGAAAATATCAATTGTGTTGAACGCAGCCCTCTAGAATACTTGCACAGTGTCGAAACTCAATGAGTTCGCGATATAAAAGCTGTTATTTGCCGTAACGAACGCCTTTGTGCAGAGGAATGCCTTTACGAGCACTATCTTAAAGACGGATTGCCGTACAACGCTGCGCGAACTCAGCCGGCTACAGGCACAAAGTACTGTGACGCCGCAATGCAAACAATGCTATGCCATAGTTCCGCGCACAAACTAGCCATAAACAATCTGATAAAGGTACCGAACGAACAACTTTTGATAGTACGCCGCTTTTTATGCAAATTTGTATGGCGTTGCGAAATATCGATGTGTTCAGCGAGCTTCAGCGTTGTCTTCCGGATTTATTCGTGTTGTTCAGCTTTCAATTTTTTCTATTGTACTTTTAAGTTAAGGTTTCGAGGTGAATTTATTTTCTTTGTTGGTTTTACAGTCTTGAAATTATATCAGCATTATTTCAACAACACCATACTTCAAATTAAAATGTAAGCCACAGAGTCAGACCAATCAATAATATCTTAAAAAACTTAAATCAAAAACTCGTGCAATCAAATTCAAAGGAAAGTTATCAAACGAAAAAGAGGTTCTATTATCGGAATGTCATCAAAAAGGAATAACATAGCGTCACCCTTTTGGCAACTTAATTAAAATCTTCGTAAAAAATCGCTGAAGGAAAACTTTTGACCCTTCGATAAGGCTAATAAGTTCCAAACTGTGGTTCCGTAGACTGAAAAATTGTTTCTTTTCTACGAAATTTGTCGAACAATCAAAGAGTATCAAAGAATACATGCCCAGGGGTCCATTGTTGCGATTTTTACTTTTAACCCTTTTGTGGTGGTTTATTTTTCAAGAAATGCTTTATTATGAACTTTTTTGTTTGTGTAAGGAATTTTTTGAGGTGCGAATAAACATTTCATTGTTTTGACAAATAGGAAACCTTAAACGAAATAGCCATGTATAGAGTTAGGTAAGACAATTTCATTACAATATGGCATTTGTTTGCTCATATATTCATAAAGAAAAATAACATTTTCATTGCGAAATGTTTTTACTATACAAACATCATGTTATATGGCTTCTTATATAAGTTCACCGCCAGCCTGTTAGGTTGCTGCCTTCAACTCTTTATTATTAACATCGAAATAAATATCATTGCTCAGTTGGTCATCTCTATCAATTGGCTTATTAGAATTAACGAAATAAGATTTAACTTGTGTCACCGTCATATTATTATGATAAATGATGGGCGATGAAATTTCTTTTTTTATAAATTGCCTATTTATGACAATAACCCCTGTATCCGTCGGTGCAAACGGGTTGTAACAAGATTTTTGATGTAATGTGAGAACATTTGGATGTCTTTGCTTTGGATTAGAACATTTTCCTATTGGAAAAACCCAATAACACTTTTTGCCAGGCCTGGAAATCGAACTCAGGACTCCACGCTCGGCAGTCGCGCTTGCGACCGTGAGACCATGATGATGAATAGATAATTTACTTAACAAGAATAGCTCCACATATTTGATGTAAAGAAATATTATTAACTTTGTCCACCGCAACGGATTACTCATCGGCAACATAAGTATCAAGGCTCCACACTATTGACTTATACATTGCGACAAAAGATAACGAGATGCCGACATGTTTTCCTTTCACAATCAAATTAACAGACAACTGGCTTTATTCTTTATTGAAGCATAAACAAGTAGTTAGTAACATAATTACGCCGACAGATACCGCCCTTTTCTAATAAAACCTTATTTTAGAAACACCTTTTTAAATCTCATGCGTACAGGCACCTGTCATTAAACGTATACAGCCAGACACCTGGCATCAGAACTAGGTAAACATCACAATACGTACAGATTTATACGATGCTACTATTTAATTTCAGAAAGCAATAATAGTCCTACATAAATCATAAACACCTTTCTTTTTAGGCAGTAAAAACGTTACTTTCATCTTGGGGCTCATAGATGGCGCTGTACTAAAATCCAACTGTAAATTATAGTTTAATGTCACTTCACGGCGAGACATGAAAGAGTGACGATGCTATTTTTGTACACACCAAAACGAAAACACTCGAAATTAGTTTATGACGTTTGTCTGTAGTTCGATTTATTTTAATTTTGTTATTTTCGGGGACCGTGCTCTTATTATGTGTCGGTCGTCGTAAACTGCTGCAGTTCGACACTGAATTATCTCCCGCCAGACTTGGACTAATGATGGCGGCAGCATTTCTAATTTGGACTTTATTGACATTTATCGATGATCGGCCACTCTTGCGCCGGAAATTAGACTACAAGTTTGATGTAACGCATTCCATCGTCCTACACTTTTATGTTTTCTAATTCTATTTTGCTTGGCATAACGTTGCTATCAAATTTTTCGCTTCCTATATTAGCGCGACAAATTTAGTTTTGATAGATGTATTGCTTTCCTTCATCTCTGCCGACTACATTAGAGATGTTCTAATTATTTGATATTTCATTCAAATCATCTTCATCAAGAGCTTGTTTATCAAAGTTTTTAACACTTGGTTCTGTAAATAATCCAGTCTCACTCGCTACGTTCATTTTTGATTGTACAGTAACAGTGTTGTCGTTCGCGACTTGCTCACTAATTTATTGTTATCCATCGCACTATAAAGCTAATGATAAATTTTGTTAACAACTGGAGCGATCTATCGACATTAATTTGCAGTGGTCTATTCACTGATAATTTATGTAACGAAGCCGATGCCAAAACGCGACCGTCTGACACCGTGAGGAATGACAATATATCGACCGATAGATTCGTATCGATAGATATACGAGACCCGATAAACATGACTAACCTCAAGCTTGTTAAAATAACATATTTGAAATAGAAATTACACACGCAATACACTTTCAAAAGATCATCAACATAAACAAGCATTTGCTTGACATTCAACATTGAGCTCTCAATTGCAACTGAATCGACTCTAACAACGCTAAAGAAAATAATAATGTTTTCGCAAATGTAAAACCATGTTTGATTATAGATATGTGCACATACAAACACACGTGACCTTTACGTTCTGATT
This sequence comes from Mamestra brassicae, assembly GCA_905163435.1. Lineage (NCBI taxonomy): Eukaryota > Metazoa > Arthropoda > Insecta > Lepidoptera > Noctuidae > Mamestra > Mamestra brassicae. Next base: position 1,410,699 of record LR991008.1, on the reverse strand, counting down.
TCCAAGCAAATCAAAGAGAAAGCATCGAGGGATGTCGACAAGAGAAGCAATCAGATGCCCCATCAAACGCAACCTATCATCTTGTCAGAAATCGGCACGCACGTTAATTTAATAACAAAAAAAGCCTAGAGTTACATTAGAAAAAAGGACAAAAATAAATGGTAAGTAGTGTGCGCGTGGGTTCTCTCGCTCGCTCGTCGGCGACGCCCGTAATTACGTTCCAAACACGCGAGCGCAACTTGAAAGCAAATGTCAAACTCACATATTTATTTCTTAGTATTGAATGCTGCGCTCGCTTCTCGGAAGATCCGATGTAAACATCATCGTGTCGATGATGAAAGCGATCTGCGTCTTTGTACTCGATGCTGATTAGTCTAATTTTATCCGACAAAAAAACATCACAAATATGTAATTTGTGTGTACCGTGACAACGCCTGGCGTGACTCGGGCTCAATAATGACCGGAAAGTGTTCGGTACATCTCAACTGAGTGGAAACTTTGTTAGTTAGTCAGCAATGTTACTTTAATAACCTCGTAATTAACTAAAACGAAGACGGCTCGTCGAATTCGTCCCGGTTTATTTATACACGGTCCCGCGTCGATATCCAGAAGCCAACTTGATAGATTCATAGCAGCGAACATCAAAGAGCGTACATTAATCATAACTCACATCAATCGCCGGTGAAACATTTCTGTTTTTATTGTAAATCAGTATTAAAAAGCGACAACGTAAGCATATGAATCAAACGTGCGCCTCGAGACGTCGACTATGTGCAATAAATTCGTGAAAACGTAAATAAAAAAGTGTGGCGGGCCGATCGGACCACCCTGCGGTACACCTGTTGAATCTATTAACGTGTGCGCGGCCCGCACCAGATACTATCGAACACGTCGGCGGCTCTGAGCCGTGTGTCGCACTGTCGTACATCATAATACGCGATGCGTTGAGAAAAATCAGCGTCGGTCACATCTGTGGGACGCCGACGTCGATGGAGCCGCGCGATGACTCTCCACGCAAATCGTGCGTTTCGTTTCGTTTTTTAAATGACAGGCGGTGTAAGTGCGCCTCAACTGCGCCAAACTAATAAAAGTTATACTTCCTACGAAGTGATATTTATGTATGTACTACGTCTGGCTTCCATCTTTTACGATCGTCAACAGTTACATATTTAATGTTCGATGTTTATCAACATTTCTTTCTTATGCAGGTTTTAGTGGAGCGATAAATTATTTATCATCAAAGACTGGCTTATTTTGAAACTTTTGTTTCTTTAGCGCGGTAATTCCTGGCTTTACAACAGACGTCACTGGCATTATTAAGTAAACGCCAGTATTCTTTTATCATAGATTTGATGTATTAAGAATGGATCATAAATTCAAAGATAGCGTTTGGTATGATAACAATTTGGCAGGACTCGAAGAGGATGGGTCGCGTCATGATGTCACTGTATACATGGATGTGGACACGTATTAGTCAGTAGTTGACTGATTGACTCATTCTGAAAATCTTTGAAACTCTGACGCACCCTCATAAATTCTTAACAATTATTTTAAAACATAACATGACTATAATCACATTAAGATCTAGTTTAACAGGGATGATTCAAAGTTCAGGCTATGAAGCAGTCGTCACAATTGGCTGAATCTGACACATAAAAATCGTCACCTCCAATTGGATTATGTGTCTCAATTCTTCCAATTTCGTGACCAAGTCAAATAGTACCATCGTTACCTTTGTTTAGCCTTTCATGTTATGAATCAGTCCTCGATATTACAACAAGGCCAAGGAATCTGTTTGCTATACAACTCTCCGTAGACTTTTTATATTTAAAAGCTCTCTTTGTCTCAGAGTGTTTCACGTTTAATAAGATACATCTGTTACTACTATATTTTGGGGACATCGTCTTCAAACGTCATATAGTGAACAGCGTAGATATTCGGTTACAGAAGCTTTTTGTCACAAATTTTAAACCTTACACCCTTGTCTTAAGGATTGTGGTTTCGTGAAATATTTACAGTTTTACACCTTTGATGTATTTTGATATCTTTTTGTGGGTGCTGAGAGCTTTCGATGGCTCATCGAGACACGGCGAGATGAGTAAATCAACGTGAAGGCATATCAATATTTTTAACGGCTTATTCATAACGTGTCTCACTTTTGTGGAACTATATTTGTTTTGAAATTAGAGCGTTGACTTTTGTTTCTGAAAACAAGATTGTGTCAGCTTTGGATTTAAATAATATACTTGTAAAAAGGCCTTAGGGATCCCCCAATGTATGCCAAAGAAACCAAATGAGACAATAATCTCACATAAAATAAATTCAAACATTGATAGATTACTCAGCATCACATTGCCAAGAGATTCCCACTATTCCTCAACAGTACGCATCACTTCACTATTCGTTTGATCACCTAATGTTTTATGTATGTCGCAGTAATTAGTTCGATCTCCTGATCATCAATATTAATTTGCAATTACAATATCACGCCTCTGTACATGATTAGGTTCATTCCAATTTCATTAAACTTTAATACGTTTTGTTTATTCATGATTTACTAGCTATGTTTTTGTTCAATATTGAACGTTTGATCATTCAAGTTTTTATAAGGAGGCCATTTTTATGGGGGATTAATTTTTTTGCTCTTGTTAATAAATTATGGTTTATGGGCGTCTGGTGATAATTAATCTTAATTATTTGATTAAGCCGCGGATATGCCAGACATTTCTGGTCTAGTGAAGTTGAATTATTATAGTTTGATGGCATGTTAGACACTAATACATCTACACTTGAATGGACAAGAAACAGCAACAAAGCAAACTATATTGATGACCACGCCACACACGATATGATCAAACGTGAAAGAAACAAAGAAAAAGATAATCACGCGTTACATTAATCCACAGTCCCAATAAAAAACCAATCTTCTAAACTCAATTGCGTTTAATGAAAAGCAGTAATTATAAATGAAAATGGCTCCAATACTAATACATAGGCAATTATCGTCGCAACTAACGATGAAGCAGTATTAGACTTATCGGAACTACCATCATATTACCTTAACTAAAACCTTATTGGGTTTCAATAAGAACCAATTTGTTCCGCGGCTACCGTAAACCACCTAAAATTGAAATTGGACCCAAGACAGAGCCTAGTAGAGTCTAATCTTGTTCGTCAGTGATGTGCCTCCATATGTAGGGACGTGTTAGTTCAGAGCGAACACGTGTGCGGAATATGTCAATTCATTATAAACTTTGTGTCGTATAGAAGATGATTTGTGACATATTATAGAATAATGCGGTATCTGTTAGTACATGCATCCATTAAGGACTTATTGTTTCGTGTATAGATACCGCCCAATTCTGAGTAATTGACGAAATTTGTCGGTGTGTGCCTGTCATTATGTGTTTAATTAGTTTCCGTCTGTTTATTGTTCGTATTATCGATTCTAGTTACGTTATCGTTGAGAAAGTTTCGGTTTGGGATGAATGGGAAGATTTGTGTGATTCATTCAATGCTTAGAAGTTTAGTGAATTGAAAGGGTCATTTGGTGTCTGTACTTACATATTTATCATACACTTTACACAATATTGTATAATGTTCGTCTTTCTAATTCAAAATTAATTCAAGTAACGAAAAACGTTCCTCATTCCGTTGATTTCGAGCTCATCAAAATATAAAAACTTTTTCCTCCTCCCTACCTGCAACTTCGTCCAAATGCAATTACAGCCCGTCGAAAACATTCTACTATTGTTTTTATTAAAATTAATTCTGAAAATCAATCAATTTAGAACTTTCTTGTCGTCCCCTGTTGTTTGGACCATTTTTCTCGTCCCCCCGCTCAGAGACAATAGAAAATGGTTATTAATATTCCTTGTAAAAAAACAGTGGTGCTAAACAATAGGTGTTGTTAATTTACTCATTAAGGATTCATGGGGTGTGCCTGCCTCGTGGGAGAAGGGTGGCAGATCCACAATGATATTGGCTTCCTTTGATACATTCGGTTTTGGTACAAATTGAAATTTAATTTTATATAAGTTGGATGTGTCGAATTGTGGGTGCTGAAGAATTATGAGACTTTATGTTACAACTCGTCTATTAACTGGAGATGAGAAACCAATACATTGGCATCATTTCAATAGAAAAAAAGAGGTTCACCCAGTCGCCAAAGTAATAATATTAAACATAAAATCTTGGCTATAAATCACAGATTTGAACAGAACAAAATACAACATAAAACAGCCGATATTTTAATAATACTTCGAATGACAAAACGTATGACCACGTGGCGGGGGTCAAAACCGGTCGCAACCGGTTCTTAATAAAAACCATTCAATCGAATTTCGTACAATCCACCACTAATATAAAGAAACTCTACAATAAGAGGTCACGCTATTCTGACCTTTATTCATGCAAAATAAGGGCGAGAATTTTGTGATAAAATCAGGTTGGACCAGGATAGTGATTGGTACATTTTGATCGCCTATTCATTCGCCAGATTTGAATCTACGCAGATGTCCAGCTGGTCACATTTAATCGAACGAGATCTATTGATACGGTTTTTTTATTGTTGTATTAATGGTCAAGTATGAATAAAGCATCGCGTGACGATTTCAATATGATTCGGGGCTCCGGAGCCCTGGGCGTTTGCCGAGGAAGACTATTCTATTACTGTGTTTATTTCAAACACTTTGAGTAAACCTACGAAATCTACCGTCACGAAATCGTGATTTCTAAAATGTCAGGTTAAGTGCTTGGTATATTTGAACATTGCAAACGATATTGCGAACTGTTACTAGTATGCAAATTCATTCAGATTTTGGTTTATTTAAAGATATCTTCAGAGAGTTCACTCTATATTTAGACGTCTTCGTTAGTGTTTTCCGTGTATGATTGTTTACTTACTTTGCGTATATTTCGAGATTTCCTAAATATTAGATTTCCATATCATATAGTGACCAAGCGGTACTCGAATCAAACTCGATAAAAACTAGTTCCTCGATATGTGCTAATACATTAAAAAAAATATGAACAGGAAGGCGGCTCAAGATAGTATCTACATAAAAAACCCAGTTTTCGCTCTCAACAAAACACTAAAATTATTAGCATGTCATCCCTATCTTTCAGGGGACACTTTAATTGAACGTTTTCTGCTCCCATCGAAACAAAGGCGTCAAAAGGAATATTTCGCATAAATTATTTTTTCTCTTTTTTCAACACTTCATTGTGAAGATATCGTTAATATTAATTTTTTGACACGGAAACACCAGGCTTTAATATTCGTGATACAGCCCTTTGTTATTTTAATGGCTGCCGAATGCCGATATTCCCTTTCTATCTATAGCTTCGTCAAAGAAGTTTTCTATATGCAAAGAAGCTTTTATTGCAATTCATCAGGCGATTTGGGGTTGGGATTCTTTTAAAGCAAATAATTAAAACAAATGACAGTAAGGTCTTGTTCGAATTAGATTCGTCTTTGAAAGATGCAATAGACAATATAGTAAAGAGATAGATAACATGAAAGAGCAGGGCAAGGCTAAACGCAATTGAAATGAAAGCAAAGATAAGGTTACCTTGGATACTGACTACCTAAACTGCAGTGTAGTTTATATAATAATAAAAGCTCATGATAATTAAAGAGTAAAAGAGACGGTTTTCGATGGATAACAGCTATACTGACGCAATACGGAGCACGTGTAAGCAAAAATTGATCGTAAAACAATCGATAGTGGTGACAATTTAGACGGTAAGTCAATGGCCTGCTTATCACAGGTCAATAATTCCGTATAGTTTAGTTGAGCGAACTCACGATTATCTGAGCTCTTGCGCAGAGATGTGGATGTCAAAGTTTTGGAATTTTTTGATTGCCATTTTAATTACAAAAGCAAAATTCAAAATGTCTACAGCTCTTTTATTCGACTCTCCTTTCGCAGGTATGCTGGAAGAGATTTCTTTAGAAATAAGCATCACCTTTGTACCTATTTTTCTGTTCCCTTCTTCTTATCTATTTGTAAAATGTGTGTACATAAACTGTAAAATAAATAAATAATTATTATATATGCATGAAATGACAAATCCTGAGACATGACGAAGAAACTTTCTAAAACCGAAGAGGATGAAGATTCAAAACTTTGACAAACAATCTCAACAGATCGATACACGCATTTTGACAAAAACAATGTTCCCGATACTTGTGTTGATAAAGCGGTGTTTATATAATATATTTTCGTTTTACACATATCAGTTTAGTTAGCCAGTGGTGTGGCAGAGACTTGCATCCGTTCGCTAGTGATAGTGGTCGCTGATACTTTGATGTCTATCGGGAATATTTGGTGATGAGGTCGGTGTGTGTGAATATTTGTTTATTGATATTTTGTCCTTTGCTTTGAAATCTTTGGTAGTAAGAGTAACTAATATAGATGCTGCAATTGTATTGTTGAATCTGTAATCTTTTGCTAGAGTGTTGACTATATCAGTGTTCTTGGAAAAATTGTTTTATATTCGTAAGGATATTAACATGAATCCGTCATATTTGGAATTACACGTAATGTTCAATTAATTCTAGCAGAATAAACAGTATACATTATAAATGTACTAAATCTTACAAAAAGACTAAGAACTATTACTTGTATAAGGGAACATTGTCTAAAAGCCTACAGAAACGCAGACAGATTCCATCACAGCCTCAATCGACGGCTTAATAATATACAAACACAAGCAACAACAAACACGACAATAGTTACGGAGAAACAAAACGTTTCCACCATCCGTTTAGAACACATTAAGCGATTTACTTAATGTCTTATTACCGGCAATCAATAACAAACTTAAACCACCCATCGATAAGATTGACATTCGATTGGGGATCCAACCGTCCTTGAAAACATCCGATCTGAACGCTCTACGTGAAGGATACTATTCTCAAAGTACAATCAACTCTAAATCGACACGCCTTGGTCGACAGTGAGTCGATTCCGTCTTCTAAGTTACGTCACTCCGAAGAGGATTGTTACCAATCTATCGGAATAGTTCTCTTAGGATGGAGGTCTAATGCATTGTCGTTAAATTAATGCCACGATTTATGACAGTCGGAATTAGCCCCAAACGAGGGCCAGCAATGGATCACTGTTTAGTTTTATTGATGAATGTATTTGAATACAAATAACTGTGACATTATCCGCGGCGGGTGATGTACGAGCGATTCTGGTATTTACCGTTTTGAGAATAGTGTGCGTTTTGCCTGTTGTAGAAAATTGTTTGATGGTCATTTGTACAGTTGATGGGCTTGCGAATAATTTCGTAATCTATCAGCATGAGGAGATAGATGATATTGAATACGAAACTCCACAAATAGTACTCGTTGCATCTAAGATGGCGTTTGCTACTAAGAACGATTGCAAATCTCAGACGAATAAAAACAAAAGCAAATCTCGTACAGTTGAGCATCTTATCATAATTAGCAACAACTAGGCTCCCACGACCAATGCCCATAGCTTGTCGCCGCACCGATCCATCACAAGCTAATATAAAAATGTCAACGATTCGAGTTACTCAATTTGCAATAATTTTCAGAACCGCGGCACGGTTGAGCAAATCCACCATGCAGTAACAGCCTGCCGTGGATAATGAGGTTCGATTCCGCGGGAAGCAATTTTCTTCTATAATACACCGATTTTTATTTTATGATCGTCTCGGAACAATGACTTGTGTAGCTACTGTTGACAATTGACAATGCTGTGCGAAGCTTTGTCATGTCAAACGTTTGATCAAATTCTTCATGTCACAAATATTTGATTCTAGCTAACGGTTTTGGTATATAAAATGCTTTTATTATCATAAACATGATGTTTGAATAACATATTGGCAAGTTCGTACAAATGTTTGTTGAGGATTGTACTAAATTTCGCAGTTGGTCGTTAATTTTTATCTGAAGCGCCTTCGTCTCTTTCGCATATTTAATAATCCTACTAATATTATAAACGCGAAAGTTTGCATGGATGGATGGATGTTTGTTACTCTTTCACGCAAAAACTACTGAATGGATCTTTATGAAACTTGATACAGAGGTAGATTATAGTCTGGAATAACACATAGGATACTTTTCATCTCGGGAATATGTTCCGTTGGGATAATTTTCGACATTGACGCGGGCGGGCATCTAGTATTTATCTATTGTTATACGTTTGTACTTCTCTTCTAAACCTTAGACTTACGTATTATATTACGTGACATTCGGACTTCTTTACTTATCATCAAGTTTATCAAAACATGTTTTCATTTTACTTGACCTTTTATAAACTGGAAAAACCCTTTGTAAAGGTCAATCTTTGTCTGGAAAACTCCAAAAATTTGACCAAAACGATCGACAAATTGTTCAGCGTCAGCCACTGTTTATTTATTTTACAAAAGAGGGTATTTGTCTCCAAAGACAATAGCTATTGGTGCGCAAGGGGGCTCTCGATAATTGAGAGGGGCTCTTAATAACTTTCGATTATTTATTTAAGAGTTTCGCCACCTGAGGCTTTGGCGACCGACAAAAAAACTCCTACTAATTATTTTATATTCCCTTCAATTTAAAATTTTATTCCAGCTTTATTGTTATCAGGGTTAGGTTCAGAATTGTTTGTCAAAGCTGGTGTTTCCTATAAAGGATTTGAATCAGGGAGTAAGCTGCGGCTTACATTATTTTTCTCTGCGACTCCGCTTGTGTTTGTAATTAAAGAATTTTAGACAAACGTTTTGATGCACTTTCTTACATTTCTACTGTTTTGGTTGTTGAAATATAAAATTATATTAGAAAAGGGAACTTTATTCAAACACCCCTTTTATCAAAAACGTACTAAGTACCTCCAAGTTCAAACGTATGTAGGTACATATTTGTATTCAAAACTCAAAAGACATACACAAGTACCTATATCAATCCATACGTCATGTTATAAACAAAGAGGCGGTTGGAGCAAACCGATACACAATTAAAGAGGAAAACAAGAATACTTGTAAGTACTAATGCTAAGACGAATGTTGCGTAAAATCGACGCGTATCCCCTTCCCCCAGCCTCCCCTCGACCGTAGGGACGCCTGATTTACGATATCTGGAGGAGAATGGGGTTTTGTTTTTTGTAATTTTTATAAATATTCAAGATTGTTATGTCTCTCGGTTTAATGACGAAGAAGACTGGCTTGGGAAATCTTAAACTTATTTTTTTATGATAAACAATTGCATTGCATAGGCTGTAATGCGTAATTAATATACCAATTAAGGATAATATTTTTATTACTATACAAATCTAATAATAAGTTTTAAAAACTTTAGTAATAGGCGAAATAATAATTATCATAAAATTTAAATATTTCTCCTCCAATTTATCAACGCCTATAGTTGTTTTTACTCTAGATTTCAGTCAAAATATTAATCACCATTCTGCCTAGTAGTTTTCCAAGTAGACATATTATTATCTGTCAGTCATATTGGTATCTCCTCTGCATTTGACATACAAGAAATCGTTTTTCGTCTACGTCACAGCCCTGCGCCCCCCGAATTCGGCGTTTTCTTTCTCTAATTGATAATTCTTGCGCGATCCCTCATCGGGGCTGCTACAATAATACAATTAATTCCCTTATGCCGAGACCTACTTATAAATTTCTTACGCGCAACCCTTATTGGGGAGCGTTTACATCGGATACTTGGATGATCTTCTAGTTTATCATGTGGTTTTAGTTATTTGATGTAAAAATTCAAGTTTTTAATGCGCGATTTATGAAAAATCTAAAGCTCTACAATCCAATTTGAAACCGAACCCTTTCAATTACAGAGCATGTATCATTTTTGCCTGCTTTTCTTTTTATAACTGAGAAAGGTCCATTTCCTTTTCAGGGTTTCGTACCTCAAAAGGTAAAAAGGAACCCTTATAAGATCACTCTTTTGTCCGTCTGTCTGTCTGTCTGTCCGTGTGTCACCACCGATTTTCTCAGGAACGGGTGGACTTAGCAAGTTGAATTTTATACCAGATACTGGGGTCTATAGTCCCTATTAGGTGTATAAAATCAAGGTCCTGAGTCAACACGATAAAAAGATATGGGCAAATTTAAATTTTCGCAAAAACTTGAGTACTTAAGTAGGTACCAAAATGTAACTTAATTTTCAGCTCTTTTGTTACTAAGTCCACTTTTTCCGTTTTGTTTTTCATGTTATCTGAAAGTCACAGAACGACTAGGCTTGTATCTAGCCTTTAAAAACTAGCATCTTTAGGACCTAGAAGATTCAGGACCTGTGATCCCCATCTTGTTATTATGTGAAACAACCATCCCACACTGCCTCTTTTATTTAGTGTTAGCATTAAATGCTTTCTTTCTTTCGCTCCCGTCTTCCTTGATTCCATTCCCGTCAGTGTGGAACCTCCTTAACCCAGTCCTGTATGTGTCGTGTTCACCCTTCAGAGAGACACCGGAGACTCCGCAGTAATTGCTTCCCCGATCCGGAGAGCGCATCTTTTGTGATCCGCTACACAACAACACAAAAACATATTCATAACGCCGCGATATATTCGTTATTCAGTTATTTGAGGCGTTTCTCTGCGTTACTTTACCCCTTTCTTGATTTTGGCTTAAATAGCTGTAATAGGAGGATGTTTTGTTTTCTTGTAATTTGGATATGCTATCAAACCAAGGCATTGTGACATTCTATCGGTGACAGCGATTGTCAAAATGCCAAATAGTTGCAATACACCTCGTGACATTTCGGTAGCACTTACTAATTCCATACATTTTGACAGTCGTTATCTCGGGTAGAATGACATTTTAGCTATGACCTCTCTGTTTGTCCTAAATTGCCTTTGGTTTAAGTTCTATTTTCAAACGGCGATTTTTTTTTAAGACTGACTTTTTGCAAATTTTAACTGCTAGTTATATTTGAACGTGTGACCTATATCATGACCCGATGACCTTCCCAATCAATAATATCTTTAATAATATCAATATTATCTTATTGGACAAATAACTTTGACTCATGCTGATAAAGCTAATAATATAATGCAATTGATTTGAAAAACGGATTTTGTATTGTTGACACATATCCGTTATCTACTGTAAAAAAATATTATTTTTTATATCTTCCCTCTTAATTTATCGAAATGCTAAATCACGATTTTCTACACATTTTCGTAAAACAAAACTTTGAAAGTCCACAAAAAGCTTGTAAATTCTGCAAAAGCATGACTCATTATGAAACCTTTCAACTACTATCGAAGATTTACTAACAAATTGTGCGATTCTCCCCAATCTCCCCATTTCCAGATGGTTTGCCGATTTGGCCGGCGCGACTCTCCGTACATTTAAATATGGCGCCCTAATGTTCAGTTACAGATATAGATGGTATTTTATTACTTTGTTTTGTAGATAATGAGAGTAACAGAAAATATCAAAATACGTATTAATAATATAAATTACTTTTAATAGGTATCTACGTAAGTTTATCATAGAAACTGATTGATTGCTTAATTAATCTAATGTGTTGCCAGGTTTTTGAACTTGTAAACTAATGATCTCCTTTTTTGTTTCAGGTAAGATCAACACGACCTGTCTAGACACAAAATTAAGTCTAGATAAATTTTGATTATTTCGAAGCGAATTGGGTAAGACGAAACAGAACTACCAACATTCAAAACGTAAAACAAAAGACAACAGAAATAACGTTTTTTCTGTTGCCTATTAACATTTAAAAAGAGAACGTCATCCGTTGGCGCCAACTGTCAGTTACACATCAAAGTGAAACAATTCAACAGATATCTGAACAATTGCCATTAAACCCACTCGATTACCAGTAGAAATTTGTCAATATTCGAACCGGGCAGCCATTAATAGCGTTAATCTTTGAACGTCAAACGATTAAAAAGTCGCGTGACTATAAAAAGGCACCATTTTTAAACGCGACTTATCGACTGTCACTTGTTAACGATAACACGTTTGAGTAGCCGTTGGTAAAGAGCTTTCCACGGCGAACGGAGTTAGAGCGAGCCGTATCGCGTCGCCACAGATATATAAAACCTAATCGCGTGGTAGACAGGCCTTATTGGCTGTATAGATAGTTGTCTTGAGACGTTATCGTTCTGATTCGAAATACGAAAAGTACTATTGTGACATTAACGGTCACGAATGTTCTCCAATCAAAATTCAAGGTAGCTTTCGAGTTATCAGTAATTACTTCTTACAAAATAACATATGCAAATATAACGTGTATACCACAATTAATAAGTCATTCGTAGGTAAATGATTTGACGTGGAAATATGTACAAGTCCATCAAATGTCAAGCTATTTTAAGCAGCTATAATAAAAGGACTAAACAAATACTAGAAAGTGTAGGTGTGTATAACACCAATTTACGATTCGGTAGAATTGTATAAAAACGTTTGCCCTTTTTAAGTAATTGCGTAATAAAACTACAGGCATGTAATAAAGTCACAAAATAACGTAAAATCGATAATCTCAAGTGGAACAAACGGAACAAATATAAATAGCTTTGAACGGGTTATTAATTTTTCTTTCGTATTTAATTTTTTTAACTGCGCAAATATTCAAATGGGTCTTTTAACGATTATTTTTATTGACACTTTATGGTTCGGAAACTGAAAATGACTTAGATATGATCCGATGCTCGGACGTTTAACGACTGCACGCGAAACGCCATTTTGGAAAATGGAACGTCTCCGAATGATTTACAACCTCCTTGAGAACTGAATAATGATTTTTATTTCTTATTGTTCTGTACCAGCTATTTGTAGCAGCATAGTAAACAATTCATTATTCAAACCTTATTTTCGTACGTGCAAGTTTAACCCTTCACCGGATAGAAATATACAAAGTCATCAAAAATCAATGAGGCGTCTTCTCTCTAAAAGATGAGCGCATTAATCATCTCACACGATGTTACGACAATGGACAGAATCTATAAACACACACCCCCTCCACCCCTTACGAGCTACCCTCCTCCCACACACACGTAATTAATTAAAATTATTAATGACAGCGCATAATAATGGATAATCAATATTCTCGAGTTACAATTATGAGGGAATTAAGTATGCGGTTACGGGTTAAGCTTCCGCCAAATTGTTCGAAAAACGAACGATATGAAAAGTAAAGCTGCCTGTCATTGTCATTCAACTGTCAAATATTTTTTTTAAAGGTGGTTTCGGTTGCCATTTATAGGTCAACTTGAGAAAGGAGCTTTTTCTACGTAATCTGGATCTAAAAGTGAGTTTTGTAGAAACGACTGCAATATAATATAAGTATAATAATTTATTCAGTTTTCTAAGTATTTCAGTGTCGATTACGATGATACGAGCTTTTACAGCCGGGGTTCGGTCTAAAGTTTGCAGAAAAGTTGTATCACATTCTTGTAAAAATTACTTTCGTAGAAATAACATTGTTTAATACCTATTACTACTTCTAATTTTCTATTCACAGTTTTTACAACACACACCAACCCATATTTATATGATTAATTATACACATTTATTAGCAAAACTGAGGGTAGTCGTCCTATGGCGTAAAGGGGTGTAAGAAAGGGTTGTATGCTATTAATATTTATTTCGTATGCATAAGTTATACCAAGGATTGATTGCTAAGCGCCGAGAATTCGCCATTTTGATTGATTCGGTTGGTAAAATGATTCATACTTTTTGTTCGTGTATTTTTTTATTAATTATGTGGTGTAGTGAAATAGTAATTATTGTAGGTATGTGGATTTGAAAGCAGCGTTAGTTCGTTGTATTCGAACACGAATCGACTTGAGTTTTATTTTTAAAAGTTAAAAAGAAGTACGCTACTAGTTTAATAAGAAATCGAACAGACTGCCACTCGAGACAGACAACAAAATTGCTTACCTACTTACAAAACCACAATTACTTCAGCAATATATTTAAAAATTGCCACTTAAACCCTTAAAACCTCGGTGCCTAGTTACGAACAAAAGTAACAATACAAAACAAGATAACCATCACTAATTGCACACCAAAAAGCAAGCCTTTAAACGCGAAAATTTGAGTGTGAAAAGTACGGAGGATGCCGTGTCAAATAGTATGGGGGTAGTCACGCGACGATAGCTTACCGTATTCCAACTACCAGACACTGTGTCTAAAACCGTAACATCAACTCTACTACAGCGAACACAGTGTCACTGCTGTGTGTAAGCGGGGTGAGCTCAAAATGTTATCATAGTTCGCCCGGATCCTAAGTATCGCATGTCCCCGAACAATAAAAGTGCATTTGGCAAAACATTATATAAAAGTTTTTGCACAAATACGCCTAACTACGTAATAATGTGAAATTAGCACTCGTTGTGATTATAGATAGATATTTGTTTTTCGTATAAAGTTTATTGATAGAGCTTGAAAGAAAATAGTTGATCTACTGACTTATAGTGAGATACAAAACTGTGCCTCTTAAACTAACTTGCTCCACCTATATCATATCAAATCAATATTAGGTCATATACCATAGTAGCCTAGTCCTCCCTGTCCATTTTATTTTACCATCTCACGCGTCTCCCTGTGACGAAACCTATCGAGTTTTCTGTGTCATCTCAGTATAGAATATGAAGAGAAAGCCCTCTTCTATTACCCAAGAAACCCATCCTTTTTTTCGTATGAACGGCTTTGACACATTCGTAGTAAGCACATCACCCCATCTTAATCTTGCAACTACCCTCAACAAACGTTATCTCTACAGCAACTAACATAAATAAGAATTTTTAATTTCGTCCTCCAAATCTCTACACAAATACGGACAGACAAACAGTACACACGTATAGTATCAGTTCAACCCCCGGCAATATTTTAAACTAACCCTTCGTTACAACCCTTTGATTGCGACTTTGCTATCAATCGATTGGGTCCTGGACACCCCTTATTATTTACCGATAGCTTTAATATAAATAATCACAATACTTATATATTATATCTGATCAAAATTAGGTACAGAGACAACCCTACGAAAAACCCTTTAGTTACGCCAAATACAAAAATTGCGAGAATTTAATACGTCTGGGAAAGATAATCTCAGAAATTGCTATAGGTACCAATTTGGATAATACTGCTTACAAGTATATTTCTTTGGTAAATAATTTGTCTTGGCACATATCGTCACGCTATGCCAATGTGAAATCAAATGGAGGCTGTATTTATCTTTTTTCATTATTTTACCTTTTGGTTTTATGTTCAGAAATACTTTTCTTAAGACTTGACACGTGTATGTGGAGGACGTTTGTGAGTTAATTAGCACACGTAATTAGCATGCAATATACGAAAATTAAACAAATTAGACAAACAAAGCTATCGTTTTGAGGAAGCAAGCATTTAATGAGGAAAAAGCTTTTTTATAAATGTTAACGTAAGAACGTCTCTCAAAATATGCGTACAGAAGAAAAAGCCGAGAATTCACAATAATTACCAAAAGTACTCCACACGATAACCGATCAAAATCCAATGCCATCACGACGATGTCCAAAAAATCACCCCCTAATCTGTCACCCCTGACACACACACACAAACCCATACACACCAAGACTCGTAAGTTTTCGATAGGGTTCAATCGCGATTTTTGATCCCCATCTCAAATTTGGTCCCGAGAGAACCCACCCTTTTCGATCCCACTATATACAAGAATTATACATTATAGTTGCATACATACAAATTAAAACTGCGCCCCTGGGTGTTACTTTTGGGGCAGTCCTATTTGACTATAAGTAGTAATACGGTTCGAAGACATTTTGGTGATAATTTTTGGCGCGTAAATGTCGAAGAAAATGGCGTCGGTATTGCTGCCAACATTAAAAAAAGTCAATACAAGTTCAAACTTATTTTAATCCACGGAGACAACAAAAAAAAACTGTAATATCCAAAGTCCCTCTCGCACAACTCGAAAAATCATTTTTGTCGAACATTACTACCCCACTTACCACAAAAAACCGAAACGATCAACAGAATATCCCAAAATGATTCATATTATTGCAAATAAAAACAAAAGCAGACGACAGTACCATCCAACCCTCAAAAACAATAAAAACATATAGTACGCACCTCAGACGGACATGCGGAACCCTCTCGCATAGAATTAACCCTTTCGATACAGAAAGGTGAACAACCCAGTTAAAAACGGGACTTTCTTGTACCGTGTTAAGTGATGAGCGATTAGCGATTTTTGGTGATAGCTGTCAAAGAACTAGTTGTCGAATGTTTTTGTACTATCACATTTGTTCGTGCTTGCTATAAAATGGTGTTGATTTTGTCTCGATTTGGCTTGAGTTTCCTTGACGTTAGTAATTTCCTTACTTTAAAATCATGCTTTCCAATAGATTCGAAGTTGACAACTTGTCCAACTCTACTCAAACATGAACTTTTAAAATACATAGTATTAGAGTTTCTTGAGCTCCAAATTCTCAGTTAAAAAAACTATAATACTATTTCAATTGATTACAAGAAATTTCATCAGTGTCAGTTCAAATCTTCTTTTCCTAACAAAATAATCTAAATAATTGACGTCAATCACTAATCTATCGATGAAACTCGCTAGTTCTTCTAACTTGTCCAAAGTCCTCGTACTTTATCCGCAGGGCGACACGCATGCAAACGAATATTCATATCGAACTTAAAAAAAGGATCGTTCATTTAGAAATAATCTGGAACGCGTCCAAAATGTCCGCTTCGTCATTAATTTCTAGATCAAAAGCTTTTATTTTAATTGTTGTAATATTGATATGTGGATATTTCAATATAACCTTTTAATAAAGCGCTAAGACACAAAAGTATCCATAAAAATCCTGTTTCTTAATAAGAGATTGAGAGCCAAAATCTCAAACAAATCATCTTAAGATAGAACAGAACTAAAAATACCGCACCCCAAGTCGATGCATCACCAAGAATTAATATAATTCTTGTCATTAGACGACCGATCGCCTCGACATCTTCGCTTCAACTGACAGTTGACATTGACAGGTCGTTAATGATGGCTGACAAGAGGCGCCCTCTGACGGCCATCTTGCCAATTTTGTTGTACGTTCTTGAACACGTCTCGATGTCAACTTGGTATATTAAAATATGTTTAATTATTTGTACATCAGTTGTTAGGGACGAGAATATGCTGAATTGGAATTTAAAGAATTGTATTTAAAGATGTTAATGATCCAAGAAATGTGAGATAATGATAAAAATAAAATTCAAACGTCAGATTTTCGCAGAAGTAATTATAATCATTATGATACCATCAGCATCCGATCAGTGCCAAAATCTCAAAACCGAGGCCCAAAACCTTACAAACTCGGTGTAATCAAAACAAAACGTACATCATTAAATATCTGCGTACGATCGCTGGCAACTGAAAAGTAAATTAATTCTGGAAGTGGAACAAAAAAACTGCAAAACAATAAGACTTCGGAGGAAACCGCACAATTCGACCGCCATTAATTACTCAGTGTCATCATCCAACGACGGATATCAACGCTCATAATAAACTCGTATTTTGTATTACTTATATGTAGTATGTAAGGAAAACTTGAGAATATTTGTGGAGTATTTTCTTAAGCAGTATTTTCCAGAACGGTTCTTATCGATATTGGAGTGACATGACTGACAACCTAAGAGAACAGAACTTTATTAAAAAATAGAATAACTTTTTCTTGAACGCTAAATTCAAAAATGCCAATTGTCTGTGATCAGTCCTCTTATTCCATATTCAAAAAACTTGCAAGCTTAGCATTCGTACAATGAGCACAATTTATTACAATCAATACACACACACACAGATGATTATAAATTCGGCGCAGACATACAAGTTTTAACGAAACTCATGCATATTTATAAAGTTAATGTGTATATTATTTTATATCTGCGCCTGTGTGGGTACGGAGGGTCTTAATAACAGATATTCAATCAAAATCAACCCCTTTTCCTGTCCGATATCTTTGCTCACTGCATCTCCCCTTGTCGGTTTTGTTTTGGTAGGAGTATGTATGCTTATGTTGACAATCGGTGATGTTGTTCATCATATTATATTAGCAAAAGTCGAAAGAACTTCTAATA
Organism: Mamestra brassicae; assembly: GCA_905163435.1. NCBI lineage: Eukaryota > Metazoa > Arthropoda > Insecta > Lepidoptera > Noctuidae > Mamestra > Mamestra brassicae. The sequence goes on along the minus strand of LR991008.1, from coordinate 1,392,627 downwards.
AGTGTTCTTAATGTTATTTTCCTACAAGCAAGCAATTATTAAATAAAATCACTCATTAGTCATTACTGGTATCAAATAACCTTTAAAATCGCTCTTCGTATTCCTATGTTGCCATACCGTAGAGGGCTAAGAATAGTGTTTCTTAGTATCACACTGACTAAAGAAACACAATACCAGTAACCCATTAAAGTTACAATTACGCACCGTGTAATTTAAAAACTTCCCTGTCATTAATATTTGTAAAGATTCCTGTCGATCTAACGTCGGGTTACTACCAGATTTCAATGACATTTGCATATGAATACCAACACCTTTTGTCAAACAACTAAAACGAAGAAAAAAAAACTGCGATAACTAATCAAGGATCACAGACGACGTCCCCTTATTTCCGATCTCAAAATAAGTAACAGTAACATGGCGTCTTTAAAAAGAACAATTTATTTTACCTCGACGATTTACTCATTTTTCTCAAACACCTTCGTGTTTTCATGCAAAAAGTCCCCCTGCTTCAAAAGTAATGTCCATTTCAATAAAAAAGGAGCAAAACTCCATCGCTTCACGCAAGAAAAACTCTCCATCCCAATAAGATATTAGAAACACCAATTGCGTATCAGAAATATACAATTAATAACGTCGTCCAAAACAAAAGCGTGGGCAGACGCCAAAAAAACATGGAAACATATAATGCATCAGTGAATCGTAGAATTTGAACAGTATCGTGGAACGGGGTGTATAAAATGTATAAATCTTTCGGGGTGGCCGTCTGGCAGGACTAGCCATGGCTATGTGTAGATATTTAAAATTATTCCCTTTGATACGGAAGATAATTTCATTCGCAGACTTGCAGCGTCAACAAAACAGAACGTTCATAATATAAACTTATTGGATTGATTTGTAGTTGGGCAATACTTGATCGAAAGAAAACTTACAAAAATACAAACTCGGCTGGAAAAGTTCAGAAGTGGCTTCAGTATTCGATATGAGTTGAAAAATCCAGTTTTGCACACTAGGTAAGGAAAGGAAACTCTACAAGTTGCTTGTTTTGATTATGTAAACTATACTCTGAGTGAGTGAGTTTATGTTATTTGCAAGTGTTATTTTTTTCAATCTAATGAAACTCTTTGAAACAATGAAGGATCAAAAAAGTTTTAAAATTCAAACCTCGAGTGTCAAAACCAAAAGTAGCCATCATTAGGGATTTGAATTTGGAAACAAACATTCCAAAATCAAACGGTTCGACGGCCATTCGGCCAGCACGTGACACACGGCGCTCGACGCAGGCGGCAAACTTTTTCCCGACGCAACGAGTTCGCTCTGAAAGTTGTTCGGCTTTGTTCCGCGCAATCATACGCTACGTTGTAAGGATGCGTCGCGAACCGCGATCTCCACTCATCCTTTTGCCAACAGTACTTTGATTTCCGAACCGCTTTGATTCAAACTTTTAAGCATCCCGTGTTTTGACGTCGAATATTGCATTTCCGTGTGTGTTTAATTTGATATTTGTTTGGAACTACACCGCCCGTATATCATCTATATTTGAAATTCAACTTCAAACGGCGATTCCGATGAACGTTATTTAAAATATTCCGGCGCTCTGTGATCGGGCCAATAACACTCAGTTTCTAGTTATTCTCATTGTATACAATCTCACCCCACGTCGACCGCGACCCTCCGAGAAAAAATAATAAATTATTTTAGTTAGTATGCAAATAAGCGCGGACCGATATTTTAACCTACACCCCATTGAAATAGCGCTATTTTTTTAAATATCTGTTCTTTATGGTACGGAAGAATGTGCTTGTTTTTAACATTTGAAATTGGAATCGTAAATAGTTCTAGTGCAGTGCTGGCTTGTTACGTTTAGACTTGCAAAGTGATTCTGCATTTGGAATAGTGATTCTAAATGTGAATTCAACTATGGTTTTAAATGATGGCGCTTCACAGCCCCTTCAACATTAATCTAGATCTTAACGTGCGGGTGTGCGTGTGTGTGTATTGTGTGTGTGAGACAGGGCAATGATATTTAATTCGAAGGGTAGAATTTCTCATCGATTTTAATTTTATGCGCGCATCCCGTCTCGGCGTGTATTATTTGTTTTTTATGTAAATATTCTCGATCTCTTATTCAGACGAGTGGCGTCCATTTTGCGGATTTTTTCTCTTTTCACATATTTAGACGTTGGAATATTTTAATATAATGGGTTTTGTGTTTGCATATTGGCATAATTTATTTGAAAAATTCTAATTCGTTCTATCTATTATTGTGTTGTCATGAACCTTGCCTTCGTTGTTACCGCTGACTTTCGTAACTCACTGGGACAGAAACGCAGAGGAAACCGATAGATAGTGATTGAATTATTTTCCAATACTTTAGGAGTGATTGAATCTCCATGGTCAGGTTAGTACTTATATATGCAAATAAAGAAACATTTAAGGCTAAAACTTTCATTTAAAAATAGTGATCTCAAAATAATAATACAAAAATGCTACTCTATACAAACAGTTACATGATAGACACAGTATCTTATATTCTAATGAAGAGGTCAATGACGTAATTAAGGCCCCCACACACACACAAATACCTGTCGATATATCAGACCCACCCCTATAAACCCACAAAATTAATATAGCCGAGAGCTACGTCAAAAATCATTATATTTTATGGGCGGCCAAAATAAATGACGCTTATACGGTGCTGGTGGAAAGTTTATATTCAAATTTCACTCAGTCCGTCGGTCCGGCATCTCCAAGGATCAATTTACATATTTTCACAGGTTTCCACGATTACATTTAATGTTAGATATGTATGCGGAACCGTGAGCGTTAAAGATACTTTCCTGTTTTCGAGCTCACATGCTGTTAGATTGCCTGGCTGTTGGGATAGTTTCCTTCGCCTACTTTATATGATGGCGGAAGTTAAAATTATATTTGACAGTTCCAAATTCAAACGTTTCTTTACGAAATTCAAATAATAGAACGCTTTAAGTGAGGGCCACACAAAAACCATAAACAAAAAAACATGGCACGTGCTTCGCTCCATGATGAATTTTCTTTGTCAAACTTAACGTGTTTTCTAATTACACGTGTCGTACATTTTATACAATGTAAATTCCAATTAATTCTTGCGTATACTAAATAATGAAAACAAAGGTTTAAACGTATGACGTCTGTACGGAGGACCATAGAACACGCAAATTAATTCCGAAGAAGGAGAAATGTCAAAAATAAGTTAACGTCAAAGCATATTCAATTAAAATAATGATAGGGATGTGTTTGTTACGCAAATAATGATGTCGGTTTGTGTGTTGGTTTGCTTATGTTCGGGGGAAAAGGAACTGCCTTGTCTTAGAGAAACACCTTCCTCCTTACCTAAGTATTTTATTCGCGTGTTATTCTTCGCTTAAACGATGTTTGAGGAATCCGAACTTTGACGAACTTACATGAGAACTCAGAACTAACTACAACGAATATGAGATTGATATGCATAAATGTTTAGTCTGTATGAGAAATCAGTTTGTTTTTGGTTCTGCACTTTGAAATTGAATTTGGCCCAAAAACTTCAACTGCACTCAAAACTGAAGTAGACTTTGATTCGATGCACCCAAAAAATCAAAACAAATACCTATCATTATAAATTGAGACAGGAGCCAGCCACAGAAACTAAACGGCACAGAGAATCAATTCTCGTCTGCGAATTAAAAGCATTAATAATACAAAATTTGATTATCCCATAAAAGATTCGGGCCATAAAACTCATAGTTGCTATAGTGTGCACCGTTGCCGAATGTTCGAATTAGGAACCCTTTTGATCGCGTCCCACCCCCCGCTCCACCACCACGGACGCACCCGCTCTCGCCTGCCATTCATTTTCATAATAAAATCGTAACAAACGGCGCAGGTAACAAAATATGGAGAGAGATCCTAAATTTATGTGAACGCAATGTGATTATTTATGTCGAAACTTGAGATTTTGCTAGAGATATTGTCGGCAAGTTGGATGTATGGCCGCTTGGATGACGGACGCGAGATTTCGATGATATACTGTTTCTGTGTTGTGTTAGCTCGTGTTATCGCTGTATTGGACAATGGACATAAATAAGAAATTGCTAGCTTCTACGATCATTTTGCTCCTGTAGACAGAATAGAAGCTATTGTGCCACCCCTTCTAAAAAGACCGCTCCAGACAACACTAAACGCCTCGCCTCCAGACAATAACACCGAGCGAAACTTCTCAAAACTAAACATTTTATACATCATAAAACAATGTAACCACATCCTCACCTCCGCAGCTGTAGGAAGGGCCCAATCAATCTGTCTGTACGAGATACAGCCTCCAAATCTAACTATTGTTCACGAATAGGGAAATTTCCATTTGGATTTATTCATTTGTCTAACTATTGTCGGGCTTTCCTATTTTGTATATTAAAATAATTGTTTTGCCGCCAACATTTCGATGTTCTAAATTCAAATTTGTGAATGTGTTTTGTGCTAGTGTTGGATTAACCATAGAGTTCAGATTATGTGATTTTTAATATTATCCAGGCAATGATTTGTATTTACCCGGCCTAAGTCTGTCTCTTTTCAATTAAATATTACTTGTAATTAATTTCTCAGCCGTAAAATCGACGTCTTATTAATACTTAAATCCGAAGCCTCAATAAACGTTCCGTTTCACATCGAAAACCGAAAAGCCGTTGTATAATAAATTTAACGACAAATTCCGATAAGAATCGGCGACGCACAGACGCAATTTTCATAGATATAGCTCAATTAACAATTGGTTTCAATCGCGAAGACATTTCGTATAATAAAGTGTCCCCCCACGTGGGGGTGCCTGAGGCAATCTTATTTCTGTTTGTAATATTGCGGTGTCAATTTCGCATATTGAAGTGTGAGCACGAATATGGAACGCCATTGTTTGAATCTATATTGTCTATGAACTTGCTTGTCTCTGATCTGGTAAATTGGATCCTGAGGCTTCGTTGAAATTGGAACGGCTTGAAGAGTATTTTAAAATGCAAGACGCTTTCTTTGTTGAAGCATGAAGTGGATAGTAACGACAGTTTTCAAAGGGGATGACTAACAAAGGAGTTGTTATTTTTAAAGTCAAACATTCTGACCCAATTAGATCAGTCAGCACACAAATCTGTGCAAACACAATATCCGCTCGTTACAACCGTTTGTAAATAAACAATCAATGAAAAAAAAAGCAAACATGAAAATAAAAACGCCAATAATCAAACGACACAAAACGATAAAAAAATAAAACCATTGTGTGCAAAAGAATTACACACAATATCCAATTGTGGTTCCGTCAACGAGGTCTGTAATAAAAAAACCGCCACCCCACGGAACCCGGCATTAATATCAATCTATCAATAGCTCTCAATACAGAGGCGTGAGTGATCAATAAACGATAATAAAAAAATACCCTATTTTTTCGTCCCCTCTCTATTACTATTTTATCGATGATTCGTATCGTCTGTTTTGATTGGACCCTCTACAGCGTTGTCTATTGAATTATCGAGTATCGCATTTTAATTCCTCAATGTGATTTATTCCGATTCAGTTTAATTTATTCCGATTGAATAATTCGATTTCGGTAATTGTTTACGGTTATAGCTTAATTTTTGATAATCGAATATGTCTGGGTATCTCTACAATTGTCAATGGCTTGTCACTTCAGTTTTAACCAATTGAATTTGATGTAGCGAATTGATTAAATGGTTCTATTGAATTATACTGAGTTTAACATGTAAGAAAAACCGTGCTTCTTTTGTTTTTACCATCTGATATCTAATCAATCAAAGGCTGAACTTTTACAGAACACTATCAAAATAACTTCAATACAGACGCAAATCCTCGTTTAATCTTGTTCCATGATCTCACACAGTCGCTTCAAAAGCTCAAAAACAGTCGTAACTCGAAAATGTTCAATAAATACACATCTTGGCAAAACTTGGTACATTTTAAACTCCATTACTTATCACTCTCCGTATGTACTTAATTACTCTTGGCAAATACAATGACGTCGCATCGATAGATAGACAGATAGGTACCGAAGAAGGGGGAGACTGGGGGAAGATAGAAATCGTATGTTTTCGGATTAATTCGTTCGTGAAATCGTCTCGTCCCGATAAGAATGGTAACGGCTCTGTACTAATTGAATCTACAATTGCGTGGCATGTCTGATTTCATTAGACGGGTGTGTGTGTGCGGGGCGGAGGGGGGGGGGGGTGTAAGTATCCGAACTGATGGATGCTCTTGAAAGTTTTGCAGCGCAATTTTTGGCGATATTGGTTTCGTGGTTCGGTTTGTTGTGATTTTTTTGGTTCTGGCTGTTTGATTTTTGTTGAAGGGTTTAATGGAATGATACTTTTGATCTCTGTTTTAGCTTTTATATTCGGACATGAATCAAAGATGGGAGTTAATACTACGGATTTGCGGTAAAGTCACGTGTGTAAAATTTTCCTCACATGAAAGACATGGTACCAGCATCGACACATATTACGCCAAAAATCGAAACCATCACAACTTTCTGAATACATCATCCAAACTTAGTTTCGCTTCAAAATATACGAAATCTCAAAAGTTGTCTGTTCGTACACAAACGTCTTATTGAATACCCTCGTTCAATCCAAAACAACGGAACGGGTCCATAGCGTGAATTGTTTCAGAATAATGGTATTTATATGCTACATTGGTTTCAAGGGAAATCACTCTTTGGAACAGTCCATAACGTCTGTTGGTACCGCCGCGAAGAATGGCGGATCCCTTTACTGCGTTGTACGTGAAAACGCGATGCCAGAATTCGATATTACTTAAACTCGTATTGAAACCGGCGGGGGGAAGATTCGGAATATTAAACATTCACGTTTATTAGTTTGTCCTCGACGTATTTGGTAGTCTAAACGGGGGTAGTTTTCGATGAGAAACTTGGAAAGTGTGTTAACGAGTTCACCCCAGCGAGTGTAGTCGATTTTCCTAATGGGTATAACATTTTAGTCGATTGTGTCAGTTCTGAACTAACTTTTGATGTAAGTTAAGTAAGTAGTGGTGACGGCTCACTGCACTAATGGCTTGATTCGGGTATCGAAAGGAAACTCCGCGTATTTGTCGCTACAGATCGGTTACATTCACTGACACGTTAGGAGGGAAACCTTCACCCGTTCGTATCGCATTGATTACGTGTTAGAAGCTAATTATAGTAAAAATAGTCTCAGAAACACACGCATAAGGATATTCCATTATTTAAACTAAGTCTTAAACAGAGTTATTCTGATCTTAACTTAACGTCAAGAAAGATCACAATAACTTTTCAAATCAAAATAAGAAGTATTCGGCCCTTGACTGAAGCCGAAGCACTTCACCATCCACCCATCTCAACAAGCAAACCACCGCTGCCAATCCATTAAAATAAATCAAAAATTCAATATCACAAAGTCTTGACAAAAAAAAATCCGTTCTTAATCGATGGCTCTCGAAAAAAATCGTCAAAAGAAAATTGGTATCGTGTGATCTCGGCTGCACAGATAGCTGAAGGGGCCCACAAAGGCAGCTATCGGAAGGAAAACGAAAGGGTAATGCGGGCATAAGATGCGCATCGGCACACACGGCCTAATCACGACACTCCCCTCCTCCCACCGCCCAACTTTTGCATATTGCCCAAATTGCCCCTACCTCCCTTAGCTTCGCCGCTAAGCGTACATTTTTGCTGGCCGGATAGCTCTTTAGTTTACCGGTTTTTTAGCATGTCACAGTGGAGTTTCAACCTTGTTGTATTATAATACGGGTGTATCGTTATTTTCGCATGTGTGCCCGTGTGTTGTTTGTAGTGTAAGGGTGTCATGACGTTTGAGGGATGTTTCGACTCAGAGGACTTCTTAATTGTGAGCGTGCAGTTTTACTATTGATTTTTTAATGTGTCTCATGTATGGGATGGGGATCTGCTAAGTACGTTTTCGTACATTCATTTAGTTTTAAATTATGGATGTATTGTTTGGAAGACAGAGGGAATGTTTGAGTGTTTGATCGTTGTTGCGATTCTAAATGAGAAGTAAACACAGCTTCGGAGGAGTTCTTTTATAATTCATAGAGCCTGATGATGAAAAGCGAGATGATCTGGATGCACACCGCGAAGGCTGGTCCAAGGTGGCGCAAGAAAAGAATGACTGGAAGGATATGGGGGAGGCCTTTGCCCAGCTGTGGGACACAATAGGCCAAGGAAAAAAAAAGAGGGTAAACTACCTAAGTTATTACGCTAATTGGTTAAACTACACCTCAGACTAACAATTATCACAAAAAAGGGTAATTCATATAAACAAGTATTAAACAAAACACGCTCATTGGTAGTTCGTTAAAACGCTGGAAGTATATAATTATGGCACAAAATAGTACCAAAGACGCCGCTCTTTAGCAAACCTGTCTATAATTCCTTGTCGACCATAGAGTAAGATGTAGACTTGCATTTAAAGTTGGAACGAAAAATAGAGCGCGCGAAATACCTAAATTAAATTATAAATTTCATCTCCTCGTTTGTAATTTATGTTTTTTCTGTCAATAGCGGTCACAATACAAGGATTTTTTATATCGAGATAGGTATTTCATCTCATTAAGATCTTATGAAGATTTATAAGATTACAAAAAAGGATTTCCCACATTCCAATTGCTGAAAAAACTAGTCACAGTGTATCGTCAATATTTCTTCAGAATAAAAAACACAAAATAGTTCCGTAGGTACCTCGTGACTATTCGTGTTTAAATGTTTCAAGTGTCCGTACTGCATAGTTCGCTACTCTCCGACATTAATCTCTATCTTGTTAAATTATAATAATTGCATCAACATTTAATAACTGCGTTTCATTACACGCATTTACCTTTTCTCGTATTAAAAGGAATTATTTTCTAGAAATTACTAACCCACTTTGAAAAAACATGGAGACTTGTAATTAATGTCAATTTTATTTATAATTACGTCGCGAGCGCCGCCAGATGGCGGTATTTGCGTAAAAACGAGACCGGCCCATGAGCTATGCGATAATATAAATATTTCTTACAATATTAGACCTTAGTATCTGTGCTACAATTTTATTATTTTAATCTATGACCGCATTTTTATAAGACGTACTTTGTATTAATAACAATAAGGACTAATTTTGCTTGTGCGTCCTTTAATACAAGTGCAAACTTTATGTTGCCATCATAAAAAAATACACGACATTTTTCTGTAATCCACTCGGTGGTCTTGTACTACAGACGTCATATCGCGCATCTTGATACAAAAGGTCGTATGTGACCGGGCTGTAAACAATCAATACGTCGTTTTACGACTGTAATGTTGGCATCAGTGTCTAGCTGTCGTATGGAGTGATATGAGGTACAATTCAGTACAATTAGCTGCATTATTACAACAATGGTAACGATTCTTGCATTGTGAGCCGTCCTTCGCGCACAATAGCGCAGGTGACGATCTTACGATATAAATAGGTTATGTTAGCTTCCTTGATTACTTTAATGGCCACAGGTTGACTGGCAAGGTTTATATTGTTTTGTATCAGTTGTGAGACGTAATTATACGTAATGGTTTCGTCTGAAATAGCTAGGTCTTCGCTTTTCAATAAAATTCTTGTTTCTGCTTTGAAATTAATAGCATAGAGGTATATAATTGCTTATGTTGAAAGACTTAAAAAAATCATGGAATTGTGACAATTAGAAAAATGTGTAGCCCATTAGGAAATTTTGGTCACAATAAAAGAACCGTCATCCTTATATCTCTGATAAAAATCAAGCTCACAGACACAGACGTTTTTACTTTGCTACTTTTTATGAACTATTAATTCAGTGAACTTATAGTCTGTTCCTAATAGACAAGAGAATTAACGATATTTGTCGAGCACAAAACAAAATATCGTTTTCCATTCTCTTTATCTTGTCATATTATTTGCTAACGTAGCCTGCATACGGGCGGACAGCGAAGTATGGCCACACTGGATGTTCAGGGCTCATTGTAAGCGCGTTTAGCGCGTAATAGAGAGGGAGCGTAGTTTGAATTTCGAATGTTCGATCGAATCGAATATAATGTTCGAGGTTTAAAAGTTACTAGTTTTACTTTTTTTTAATAGTAAGTTTGTTGAAAGGCTTTATCAGTGGATTTACGGTTTTTAATCGGAATTTAATGGCATTTGACAGTTAAATATGAAACAACTGTCAAAGTTAAATCTATTTTTTTTTTAATATCGTTAAAGTATTTTGTTTATCTAATAAAAAAACCTGAAAAACGAAGATTTTAAAGCCTCTATTATCAAATGTGTGACATTAAGTTTTATGATCACACAATGCCCGTTTCCAGTAACATTACATCTGCACTCATTCCCCCTTCTTCCATTCTATTTGCACAACTCCTTAATGCTTTATTTCGTTTGTGTGCTTAGTCTAATTAGAAAACTCCGAATCTACTAATGGCTAATATCGAATTTTAGCTCCTTTTTGTTTTTCTATGTCTTCGTATTATCAAATTATGTTCTTTAGGCAGCTCATACGAGTTCATTCTGTGAAGTCAATTAAAAAAGGAGCTTTAGGTAATTTACGTCGATTTTCAGTTAAGTCCTTTTTACTAGATAGCTATAGGGAACGTGCAAGGCGTTGACCATGCCATCTAGCGTTATATGGCAGCACAATGACAGTTTAAAATTCACTACTGCCAATATTTAAACAAAAACTGTCAAATGGATTTCCCGCCTCAGACTTTTCGGAAGCTGCCAGTTCTAAAAGTTTGACGTATCGAAGTATCATAGGATCATTGTGACAGGCACAATTTCGTCAATCTCCGGCGCGTTCCGGCGAATTGGAACGTGTTCCGATTAAGTAAGACGTGATTCAGAGACGGAACACTTTAGGAAGACATCGGAACATGCTTGAATTGAACCGGCTTCCTACTTTGTTCGATTAAGAACAGAATAGATTTGCAAAGGAAAGTCTTGTTAAGGAAATTGTTTGTTTTGAGATATTTATAGTATTTTGTGGATTAATTATCAGTTCAGCAACTTAAATATATCCAATATTCAATTTGACGTTAAAGTTTTTCTTCTGTATCAGCTTCTAATAATCTTACAATTTAAAAGTCAACAATGAACGGGGTTGAAAATTTATCCGCGATGAGTTAGCATTTCTATTTATTTCTACCCCCAATTTAAACCCAACACCTTATCGCACGAAAAGGTAGAAATTCTTGAAAAATAAATGTGATAGAAGCGAGCGATACGTAACTATAAATTAAAATAATTATCGCCTCTTTTCGGGGGTAGAATGCAAAGCCTTCGCGATCAGCTGTTCACCACAAACTGCACGAAGGCGCTAAATTGTGTTCAGTACTGATTGTAGTGATTTGTTTCTTAGTGTATTTTTTTTCTTTAACAAAAACCTAGCATTTTCAGGCTGATATAAATCTTACTACACTAGACAAAAACCGAAAAACTGTCTTGAACTAAAAATAAAAATTGAATCGGCTGAAATTATTTTGGATAGAAAAATCACTTTATTACAGTTTATATTTAGCTTTATAATATATTTCTCACGTCATGTCTGACGTAAAACATCAAAACTAAATACATACTTAAAATAATTTTAAATAATACCTATTCACACCCAAAAAAAGTTTCAATACAGACATATAAAGAGAAAACCCTCCCTAGCACCGTTCTTGAAACAACAATTTTAATTGCAACACGAAGCGATATTTTATCCATGGTATGCATTTTTTCCGACCACCCCGACGGCGGGCCGTTACTCAAAATAATCTAGGCTAGATATCGCACACCCCATGTGATCTACTGCCTCTGCCACGGAAGAAACACGTTCTACTTGATATTTTTCTTTTAATCCCGAATGACGTCTGTACGTAATTGGCGGGTTATTTTCAAGTCGCGTGAGGTTGGTAGTTGGTAGCATGCGATGTTATGTTGGTTTCGTTATTTGAATGTGTGGTGGAGCAGTGTCTGACAAAATTAGAAGCGCATTTTTTTTTCATTCGAGAGGACTCTCTAACATTACAATAATTGTCTGTTACTAAATAATTTGACAAAATCAATCAAAAACATAAAGTTCTAAACAACAACTGATACCAAACAACAATCAAAAGTCTCGCTTCAGTAAATTTCCACGTGCAAGACCCGAACTCAATCAACCTTCAACAATCGGTATCCAATACCTTCCGACCCCGACACGTACAGAACCAACTTATCATCGAAATCAAAACAGCGACACCCCAATAACACGGACTCGAAACCACAACAGGCGAAACTTAGTTTTCCATTCGGTTTTATAACGCGAACGATAGACAGGCAATAAATGAGCTCCCACAACTTATAATTGCTTCATTTCGTTGTCGACTCACAACGAGAACTATGCAGTTTGCATTCGGCTTGTCTGTGTCGTGTAGCTAAACGATAATTGGATTTGTCAATAAAAAGTATCGCTGAAATCGCATGACAGCTCGCTAATTATCATTCGGTTAAAGCTTACATTTTTCAGAGATTGTTATATCAAAAGCTCTTGGACATGACATTGATATGAATTGGAGACCTAATTAGACGCTTATCATTTTTTTAACTCGAAAAGAAAAATCACAAAGCTTTTCATTAAACCGAGTCCTGAGATTAAACAGAATAAAAAACTGATATAGCACCGTCAATCCCGAGTTTTAAATTCACCCGGCGTTCCAAAAATATCCTTCATTCAAAGTTAATCACGTCTGTTACACGGTTCATTAAAAACTATCTACTATTTAATACTGACAGAATCTCCGCGCGTAAAGTTCCCAAACACGAACTGACAGCGTCGAAAAAGTAATAATCGAAATGATCACGATTCATCGCTATGTTTATCCGAACGCCACCGACGTATCACGTCAAAAGTGCATGGACAAGTTCCATGTCAGTGTTTGCCGGTAAAATATACTCCAAAAACAAATTACCAAGCCAAACTCGACCCTAACACCTACACAATAATAGAAATAATAATGTGCTACAATCCGCGCTTGTCCGTGCTTATTAATTTTTACCATTTTCACGGCGCACGTTCGATATGACACGTGATTGATGATCGCGACGTTCATTGTCAATCAAACTGTTACTGTAAAAGCATTTGCCGAAATGTGAATATTTATGAATCACAAATGTTTGTCCCTGCAATACGTTAAAATAATAATTTTCATCTGGCCGTTTTAATTCCGATAGATGCGATGACAGCTGAAGAGCACGTAATAAACGGATAGTAGGAATCTTTTTGAAACTCGCGTCCAACTGTTCAATCACTCGCGTCGTTTATCATCTTTTTTCGAAACGAAACGAAACTCGTCGCGTCAAACTAGACAGACTATAGATGACGTAAAAAGAAAAACCGCCGTCCCGCCGTAGAAGCTTTCCGAACGTCTTTTTGTTCGTTCAGTTGGTATTGCTCGCGCGTTCGAATACGAAATTTGAATTTTCCCGCTTAAACGTCGGCCTAATAAATGTTTCCCGACGATTCGCGATTTTCGTAGGGTCACCACCTCGACCGAAAACTAAGGACATGATTTAAACGTTTAATTAATGAATTAATAGGTTTAATTTATCGCTTTAGCCTTAGTAGTCTAATGCGGAAATTCAGTACTATAACAAAATGACTGACATTGAGGGGCACTGCAGGTAAATATAGCAGAAACACAGATGTTTTAATGGCTTGATAGGCCTCAACATTTTACAGACGTCTAAGAAACTTTTTTATAAAAATAGATTTTAAGACAACATAATAGCATGAAATACAGGTAGGATCTCAATTATCATGGGAAATTGTATGAATTCTCCCAAAATCATCCTCTCACAGCCACAGGGACGAATCCCACGAAACTCGCGACAGATGTTTCCCTTAAACTGTTTTACCACTTTGACAGATCGCCAACATGAACTCTTTCCGACATCAAAATGGCGTATTAGGTTTTTTTATTCAGTTGTCATCACTTCCTTTGTGATTGAGCACTGCATTGATGCATTGTGCTCCAAATTGATTCAGTTTTGTTACTTTATTAGGATTTAGACAATCGACGTGGTCTCCGACTTTGTTGCTTTTTCATTGATCTTGGACAGATAAAAGAGGTTATGGTTTTGAGAAAGAGAATAAAAAGCGATCGTCCTTTGTAGCTCAATTTTGTGGATTGGCTTTTGGCTTGCTATTCTCATTTGGTGCCTGCTTTAGTTCGTTCCGTTCGTATTGGAGCGGGTATTGAGTTTTAATGTTGGTATTTTAAAAGTAGCCATATTTTATAGTTCATGAAAAATGCTACATTACTTTTTCTAGCTACTATGCATGAGTCTTCATTGTAACACTCTAAAAGTATCATCACCGTCATAAATAAGTGTAAGCATATTATCACCATATAAAAGTAGGTGTAAGGTAGAATCGAGCACGTCTGATAACCCGCCGGGGACGCTGGCGGATTTATGGGCTAAGACTCGACCATTTGCATCGGAAGGAACACGGTCAGGAATGCGAGGCGACGCACGCAGCCCCGTGTGTGTGGCTTGACAACTCTAGCCTGAAAAATGAATTGCCTTGACGGTGTTTTTCTTTTAAATGTAAATGCGGGAATGACGATGACTAACTTCAAAGTTAAAGCTACAATAATACTGAGCTTGGTACTAAAATAAGTTGTCTCATTTCCCTGTCATCAAAGTACAGTCAACCAAATTAACAACTGACTACTTAACGTCACCGAATAAACTACCAACTCCAAATTGAGTCCCAAAAAATCCCATCTGGAACTCAAAACAAAGTTGCTAACACATGTAAATCTCACCAAATTGTGCAAAAGGTCTTTTTTAAACGATCCGCCCGAGAGAGGTATTCGAGTTAATCGGCGTCACAGTGGGGTGATCACAGACCCCAGCGGCCACGCTGTAATTATACTAAAAATGTGGTAGACTTCAATAAAAAGCTGAAACTGTGACGGGCGGCGGTCGAAAACATAATTGTCTATAGTAATGATTGTAGGTAATTGTGCGAGGGTTACCCTTAACCCTTCGCTGAAGGAACAGCCCTTGGAGGCTGGGTAAGATGCGGGCGGATAGCGAGCGAGCCACTGACAATCAGGGGTACAAAAACAGCACGGATTTACGGTGGTTTTCATATGAAAACACACCCAATATCATTAATTTTCCAACTTATAATTAAAAAGGTACAAAAATACAAAAAAGGCTGTCCATTTTCGACAGAAACACACTTAAACGTTACACATCTTCCCCTTGAACCCGCTACCGCTTATAACATAAAACTAAGTTAATAGCGGTCAGTGCAGGTCCGAATTAAGACAATAATGACCCGCGGTGCCGTCCGCACAAATTTTCGTTTCGCCTAATACTTTTTATGGTGACTGTACTATTCTGAATGGCGGGATGCGTGTTTACATAGCCTATATGGGGTCCTGAAGGATTACCTACTACAAATAAGTGTCAGGACGACCCTTGAAAATTTTGCAACGTTAAAAAAATATTGGGGATAAATTACGATACTTTATAGCAAAAAGATTTTGTAATATGACATAAATATTTGCAAAAATAAAATATATTACTTAATTATTTATTTAATAATTAAGTTATATATTTTATTTTTGCAAATATTTATGTCATATTACAAAATCTTTATTGATAAAAACAAACACCAATATCAATAAAGTGGCGAAAAAATGCCGCGAAAAATCGAGTTGACGTATACTGGCAGCCATTTTTTATAAGCACGTTCTCTATGTCAAAATACTTAATTTGTTCTCATTATTTATTCTATATTATTATAAGTATTACAATCATAATGATGTCTGAAGGTTATTTTTCAGTTTTTTACAACATTCTATAAAGAGGCCGGTTGTAATGAAAGATTATTTACGACAGTTCTTCAAGGCTGCGTCAAACAAAACGGACAATATTTACTGAAGTATTATTATGCTGATATGTATAAAGATATCGATGTCAAGGTGTGATATTAATTAAAGTGAATTTTAACCGTATTTTGGGGGTGATAAGAAATATATTGAGTAAACAAACCGTTTTATCAATTTTTTTCGAATGGCAGTGCATTTTTTTATCATGCGTTCTGATATGATCATATGAAAAACTACTTATTTTTTTGTTTAAATTCATTAATGAAAAATAAAATAGTATAGAAGATTTAAGCTTAATTACCACTCAGTCTAGACATGAAAAAAAAGGTTAGGAAAATTCATGTAATTATTTAATTAAATTCTTTACAACCCATTTATTTGTTTACGTAAGAGCTTAATTTTAAAATATCATGATTTCCTGTCTACTTATCAGCAATTATCACGAGATATTATAATGACTATCATAAACACAGAAAATGTCTATGGATAATTCTCGAGAAATTGTATTTACAAGAAGTCTAGTTCAATGCTAATTTAGACAGAAATAAACACTGTTGAATGAAATACTAGAATTAGAAATAAAAATAATCAAATGGTAGGTACCTACTTTTTCAGAAAAAATAAAGAAACAATTCCTGCAATCCGAAATGTACAATCAGAAAAACTAATCAGTAAACGAGAGATTCAAATTCTTATTCTAAATATGGCAGCATTGACTTGACAAGACTTAATGGTTTCAAAACTCCTTGTTTTTGATAATTTTCTTTTTATTTAAACTAATAAAAAAAACACTATCATCTACAATAACAATCAGAAAACGGCTCTATAAAACTTGAATTGGAAAAACGGCCGTCTCAAGACGTCCAGGGTCATGTGCCGTCCGTGATTTCCGTCGCATCTATCTCGACGATACGCATCTTCGCGCTCGAGCGCCGGCGACACCCCACCTGACGCTGCGCCAACAATTGATATCTTCCGAAGGTCGGGTAATAACATGCTGAGAGTTATCCGACCAACACACTCCAACACTTCACACAGACTTGCGTAACTCGTATCACAAAGCAATAAGGTTTCAAATTGAAAAAAAACATGGCATCGGGTGTAACAAATATAGCCTTGTCATGTCGGGTGCTGATTTTATGAATAGATCGTCAATTGTCGAACGGAAACGCGAACTAAAATTAGCTTTTAGAGTTCTCTGTTTCTAAATAACACGATTTTCACGAACTTCTTTGATTTACTCAATTGCTACAGTTTAATTGTTGATTCTTTTTGTAAGCTGTTATTATAGACGATAACTACGGGAAAACCCGAAATAATTGTTAAGCAATAAAATGTTATACGTAATTAATTTTTGTGTTGCTAAGCGAATGTTATGTAGAGTTTTAAAGCTGTATCTGGCTGTAACAAAGCAATTTGATTTACACGTGTTTCATCGCTCAGAAAAATAATATCTATTAAGAGATTGTTTTTCATCTGAACAATCATGGAGCCAATTTTACATTACCTGCAAACTAAAAATAGCTAATAAATACATTACCGTATTAAAACCAAACAAGGCTCTTTCTTAATGGTATTGTAAAGGCCATACGCCTTTACAATACCATGATGGCACAATTTTGAATATTTATTTTATTATTAAAACGTCTGATAGCGTCACCCATCTTTATCATGAAAGATTGATCTACATAATTACAGAGTTAGATGCTATTATGGTGCACATAGATAACATAAGATAATTATATGGCAATTAAATTCTTTAGAAAATATTTTGCTGGCGACATTTTTAATGTCGTAATGTTATTATTTTAATGTTGGTAGTTCCGTCTCGGGAATTACGAATGTGTTGTTACGTGTTCCGATTCTTCGTTCGTTTTTTGAACGCGATGGTGATGTAAATGTTTCAAGAAAATTAGATTGAACAGTTTGCATTCAGATGCCAAACTATGTAGAGTAGGAACTCCGTTTTCTGCACTCCCATTCGATCCATTGTGCATGGAAGCCCGACTATACTTACTAAATATTGTACTCCAAAATTGTAACACAGCGCTTATAGCATAACATCAACATCATCGACTTTGTCTCTGTCATCTATGACCTAGACTAGAGTCAAAAGCCAACCCATATTAGATAAAAAAAATTATATCTTTGTAAAAAAAACAAACTCAATGAGTTATTTTTTCTTCCCCAGATTGCCCAACTAGTGGAAGACGTGCGTCGTCTCCAAGCATCGCTGACAGCGCTGCAGGAAGCGCACGCGCAGCAGCTACAGCGGCTGGAGGAGCGGCTGGATGAGAAGAAGCAGCACATTGCCAGGCTTGAGGCGAGGCTCGACACTCAAAGGGACTATGATGATATCAAACGAGAAATCAGGTGAGTATCCGTCGTTCTGATGAAATATTGGGACGACTAAGGCTTTATTTTAAATTTAGCTATGATTTAGAGAGGCTTATCAAAGATGGAACGGGGTAAAATATTTAGGTACTTGGTACTACCGCAAATGACCAATGAGAACCTAATGATCTATTTTTTAAAACCTACCCATCATATCTTAGTCAATAACATTAAACATTCAATTAACAAACATCAGATATCATAGTACAATATCGAAATAAACAGCGATCTCAAAAAATCGACTTACGATTTCCCAAACAAATTCCTCCACATCCCTCTACTAAGTACAGGCTGCATAGAAATTAAAAAAGTCTACAATAGAGCACGTGTTAATAAACTTGATAAGGCGCGTATCTCGGTCATTCACCTGCTCACAGATTATATATATTGTTTGTAGAACAAGCCTTGAATGTGGCCGAGGTACTGGCAAGCATGATCTTGGCGCGACGCTGTTTGGAAACTTCGCTGCATTTCCTTGTTTGATTTGGTTTAAATGAAATAAAACAAGATTATTGCAGTTACAAGTGAAAAATAAAAAACTACGGGTATGATACTTTATTTGACATGAAAAACGTCAAAAGTGACAGTTCGAAATTTGTGTTCCGTTTTCCCTACTCTTTTATCAATATCACGGAAAAACAAATGACACAATCCAATACACAAGTCTTCAGCATTATTGCTCTGACAAGTATTGTCACTCAAACAATTCGAATGTCAATTGTTTATCCTCAATCAAATCGAAGTGGGCAATAAAATGCCTCTTTTAGCAGGTGAATCAATTGTGAAATTGTATCTTATAGGCTAGACATTTTACAGGCCCATAGGCATAAAATGAAAGTTCGTTGCCTTATCAAGACAGCAGAGATTAACTCTTTCGCCATAGAACAAACAGAAAAACTAGAAACGGTATGATAATCCAAGTTAACTTAATGTCACTTGAGTACATACGTTCAATGTATCATTGTGTGCTCTGAGCGCATTTGTTTGCTGAACGTACCTTTGACTGATAAGCAGGCGCCTTCCAGCACACCCTGTCTTTGTTTGACTAGTTTGTTAGTCGATAATGATATAGCTTTTACAAGTTGTTAATTTACAACTTGGAAAAGCTGATATGCATATAGGAAATTAAACAATTTATTTCAAAACACCCATGCTATTTTTGTTACAAGAAAATTGGCTTGTGCTACTGTTAGTGCCGAAGTTAACGGGCGAATAAGAAACCGACTGCTGAAAAGTTGGATTAAACCCGAATAAAACTTCATCTTTGGAAACATTGATCCTTTTTATTGTTTTCAAAAACATCATCAATTCAACCAATCCTGCAAAAATGTCACCTAAACCCTCTTTATACTAAGCAAGAGCTGCATCAATCTTGACCAAATCTTCTTCTAATACAAACTCGCCACACAGCACGACAGACCCTTTAACTGCTGTCACCCTATTGTTTAGACAGCCTGCGCCAAGCACCAGTTAATTACCAACAGCCATCTTAAAGGATCTTTTATGGACTTCCAAGTATTTAACGTTGTTTTTCAAACAAGGATTGAGTCTTCACTTTGAGATCTGACGCCCGTGGTTTTGGTACTGCTTGTGATATTTGAGATACTTCCTCCTCCGGTACTTACGTTGTAAGTTTACGTAAACATGTACCACTTATGTCATTGTCATGTCTTTAAAATTTACGTTTTGAGAAAAAATGTACAGCACTTCACAGCCCTTAAGTATTTGGGCACTTCTGGACACATAGGAGTAGTACTAACAAATATAACCATAAACTAAACAAACTTACAAATACACCAAAAAGTATGCATTGGTAAACGACACGTTCGACAGTAAACAGAATACACCCATCGGCTCCCAAAAAGTCACCGAGGAGGTCCGAACACATTTTTTTTTCTACTACCACAAATCGAAAACCACTTGTCCCGAAGTTGTGTCCCAGCTAGCACTCCTACGCTAAACGTTCGAGATAAGGAATTTAGCGGCCTCCCCTAAGTTTACACTATATATTGATACAAAAATCGCTCCCTGAGAACTTTAAAAGGTGCCTTTTTTATTTTTCCTGTCGCATCAGTGGGAAATATAAATAGAATTATCGAGGGATGTTAATATTTTGACGCGATAGTGGGATGAATGGGAAACAATTTCGGTTTGGAAACAATAGTCGTAGGCGGAAGTTCATTTAATGTTATATTTAGGTGTTAATTCCAGCAATTTCTTCGAATTTCGTATTATTTTGAAAGGTCCCAATCTCCCCCGATATCATATTGATTCGTTTTTCAACAGACAAATGTTTGAAATCTATCATCCACCTGAGCATTGATTAGCTTCACTGCGATCTGGCTCTTATTTATAACATCATCTTTATTTGATATTACTCGTTACTAGGACAATATTTTGCTTTTTCTGCTACCTTCATCATCTTTCTCATTGTAAAAGCGTCTTAGACTATCCATATTGACATTGCTAGCCATTGTTATCTCTCCGAAATCATGTCATTCATCCTTCCGTCCTGTCTTTCTTCAATCCATAATCCAGTACCATCGATGGCTCTGTTCCCACGAAGGAAAGTAATCAGGCGATCAGTCAACATCCTTGAGTACAATCTATCACCGGGCCGCTGATAACTGATAACGTTAATTAGCACTATCTACACAAAGTTTCACACCAGGTGCTTTCGTCATCTTAGTTACAGGATGTGAGGAGATTGACGTTAGCACTTAGTGCTTGGTGTTGGATTTAGTTTTGGTATCAATTAGGATTAACTGAAAAGTGATTTGGAGGTCTTGAGGGAAATAGTGGCTTAGGAAGTATTAGATATAGCTAGAAGAAAATCCGAAGACAGTCTGAAACAAAACTGGAAAAATATTCAAGTGACTTGTTTTTATATTCAAATCTTCGAAACAGACGAATTGCAAATTTCTCAGTTATTCCTTTTAAGGAGTCCGTCACTGAAACAAAGTCTTACATGAAAATATAGATGCATCTCGTCCAATACAATGGCAGGCCGCATCACAAAGCCCCACTCAGTCTATAAATATCTCGCAACAACATCCCAAAACCGATGTTTTGAGCAAGTTTAATGTGCTGCTCAACCAATACGGTGTCATACCGGCGGCGCCTTTGATCCACCGTCAAAGATCACATCACAGGCGCCGACATCGCGACATAAAATCAAGACTGTGCAAACACGATAAAAAGCGTTTTTTAACTTTAATAAAATGTCGATCGATTACGGTTTACGGCAGGAAATCGGAAATTGGAACGAGTTATATTTAAAAGTTAGTATCAGCGGACTGCATGCACGTGATTTGCTGGTATTTTGTTTTGTAAATCATGTTGAAGATATTTATAGACGTTTTATTCTAAGATCTAAAGGTCACAGATGAGCAAAACAAGTATTCTTAGATAAACTTTAAACGGAGCTAGTTTGAGAATATAAACTAGGTGGGAGAAAATGCGTCAGAGCTCACAACTTATCGTGTAAAGAAGAACAAAACTAGACAAGAAAGAAAAGATTTTCGAAACACAATCGAACCCCAACAACACGAAGAAACAAAAATCCGTACACATCCCAATAATAAAGCACACATAACTGACACATTATCTGTCCACACGACACAATATGATAGAAAAATAAACGGAAAACACCCATTTCAATTATTGCTAGGAGCACGCGAATGGCTGCCATTTGGTATCTTTCCCATGATCGCTTTCATTCACCAACAAAAGATAAGTTCTAATCCTATAAGATCTATAATTCCCGATATAAACATTGGAGGCACCTGCACTGGTTTATTGCTTATTTATTCCGGTTCTCAAGTAAGGATTAAGTTATAGCCAGCCCCCGAAGATTAAAGCTTAATGGAGGGAGCAATGGATTGATTTCTGAACGCGGTTCCCGCCAAATCTCCGCTTAACTTGGCTTGGGCGTCATTACGTTCGATTTATTTGTTGTCTGTGCTTCTTCGAGAATTTTGGATAAGCTGTGGTTGATTTTAAATTCAAACCTTGATATTCCAAAATAGAATGTTGTGAAAGGAATGCTAGACGAATTTCTTGACACACTGAAGCAATAAACTCAAAAACTTATAAATTCTAATCATGATCACACAACATCGTGAGCTTTTTGAGGTTTCGTTATAATTAAAATTCACTAAAGCTCAAATACAACAGGCTCGGTGTTGACACGTCAAAGATGAAATTTAAAGAAAGTCAAATAAAGAGTCTAGCCGGTTATCTCATGTTTAATTAACATCTAAGCACACAAGATTTACATAATTTCAAAGAAACATTCTCTTATATTATGTGTGGTGTGTTTGTCCCTATATATCAATAGCAGAGCCTATCGTAGACACCTGTTCTCATTTGCTTAGGCGATGTTTGTCTTACATTTAACGCAAGTTTAGCCTAACACTGTCACACACAAATTATCAACTAATTTACCTACGTGGCCCGACGATTTTTGGTGCCATAAAGAATGCCCGACGCGTTCTAAGCTTTTTACTGTGTTTGTTGAGTATACGTTTGTAGCTCAGCCAGGAAAGCTTGAGTCAATATGAGTTTGTTTAGATATAGCCAATGGACGTTTCTGAGATTTTCAAGTATTTGGTCGGTCGGTATAGGCGTTAGTGACCGATCGATCAGTGATTGGTCAGCGCGGCGGAGGCGGGGCCATGTTATCGGCGATCGAGTTGATACCGCGAGTGACGTCACGTTATTGTCTGACCATTGATGGGAGCAACGTGCGTGTTCGATATTTGAATACAATTGAATTCGTTACACGTGGAGACTGATATGAATCAATGACATTCAATGTCGCCATTTTTATAGAAGTGACCATAAATGTAAGCCTTGATGAAATTCACACAGATAAAAAAGTTTTTTTAATTACACTAAGTAATTGTTAAAATAGCTGACTGGCACTGTGTCTAATATCAAATCTTGTTAAATACAAGATCTTCTTAAGTCTATTGGTAATCAAACCGCTGAGCTCCCCAATGACACAGTACAATAAAACAAGGTAAAGAACTCGACAGGAATTCCTAATTCGCTAATCAATATTGAAACATCCCTTTACTGAACAACCCCTTTGGAAATATGTCTTTGAAATATTCTCTTTAAAGGGTTGAACAGTGTAGGGGCGATCAATCGACATTTTGACACAGATTTTGAAATATGATCGTCATTCGCGGGTTATTTGTCTATGGAAATGAATGAAAATTTCTTGAAGAATATCTGTGGATTATCTTCAGGAAGTTTTTAATTACAGATCCTGTATGTGGCTGTTTTAAGTCTAGTCTATTTAATACTTAAATTTTTATAATTGGGATAAACGACAGGAAACACGGCTGTAGTAAAATTGTACAAATTTTCCAATGAATACCTATCCGACAATCAACTATTCAGTTGAAAGTTTCCTAATCAATACACAAACTAACTCCAAAATCAAAGTTAACCCTAACGACACTGATAGCAGAATATTTAAAGCCTAAACACACGAATGTTTTAAAAGTTAAGCCACTAATTAATTCAAAGTTAGGTAAGCGCACATCGGTTTCATTCGACGCATCAAATATTCAGTGTGTACACGCCTTATACTGAAGGCTTTTGGCCGAAGACAAAGATGCTTTTAAGCTTTCTTAGGGACTAAGGAAAGGTGTTGAGTAGATTTCTAAAAGAATTTCGAGCACAAAAAAAAAGTTTACGTCCCTCAAGTATTTTATTAAATCTTTAAAACATATCTTGCTCATAATTAGTTATTATCATAAGAATATTACTAATTACATAAAACTAGTCCTATCTAACGTAAATAAAAAAAACAAATTAAATTATCTATTCCAATAACAAAACATGGCCGCCGCCTTCCATATTCAAACTAGATCTGCATCATCAAACCATAGACATAAAAAGACAAAACCTTCGCACCCGACGCCACTCTACGCCACTACACTAAGCTAGGTGGGATGTCGTCACTTCCCAACTGTGTCATCGCTGTTTATAATGTATCAGTTTTAAAACCGTCATAAACATTAGCCCACGGTCTTCCTTACCGAGGTAGTTACATTTTGTGGGAGTTTCTGAACTTTCACGTATATTTTGCTCACTTACCTGTAGCTACGAGCTTTTATATGCCTTTTGCTATTTTATTTAGAGTGAAAAAAAGTGTTGGTTAAGGAAACAAACCATATACATATCCTTTACTGTGTTAGTGCATCAAACATCTTTTTAATTTCACCGAAATTGCACCGAAAATTGACGCCAATGCCTGTAGATTCTTAAATTATTGTCTTGTTTAATTTCAAATAGCAATATCCAGTATTAAATCGTTTAAACGCAGCTGAACGGCGAAGGGAGTCAACAGTAGTTATCTGTATTCCCCGTGAGGCGGTCGCTTCAACGAACGCGACTTAGCTTCGAACAATGCCAGTACGTGCGATTATATGAACATTTTGCTTAAATTGTTTTTAAGATGATCGGATATGGAATCTCTCGTAGAAATTTTACTTCTAACACAGTTTTGCGAAGATTGAAGACGGTTATAAATTCAGCATGTGTTAAAATTATAATTTATAGGGGCCTTTACAAGGAAATTTAGAAGTAAGCACTGTAGATAATTGAAAATTGTAAACTCCTACCGCTCTCCTAATTGGATCTAAATAACAATTTTTATTGAGTGATGAAAAACAAAAAGCTGTCAGCTTACTTCCCTTCACAAACAGTAAAACAACAAGGAAAGAAATATACCAATAATAAGAGTAAGTAATGGCCCTTTCACTTATTACCTATGCATGCTAGGATCCCTTAAATTCAGACTTTATTGCCGCAAAAACTGTATCATTACAGCTTATGACGCCATCTTGGAAAAAAACTTTAAAGCTTCGATTACTTGCAGGTGCATCGTAGTCACGCTTTGAAACACATCTATAGAAGTATAAGTAAAAAACTTCACTGTGCAAAGACCACCAAAATAATATCCAACCAAAGACGTATAATACACCTTCCAATTAGAGAATGAAGTTGGCAACACCTCTGAGATTCGGCACTACCGATCAACGATTTAATAGGCGATATATTAAATTGTAATTAAGGTGCAACCCTATTGTGCCGGAGGTAATACCGACTTGTCGCACCACTAGTCTACCAACCTAACGAAAATACGGAATCTTAAGGCGAAGTCGGTCGATCAGTCGTGTTTCCTGACCAAAAGTTTGGATAAGTTGTACGATTCGTCGAAAGTTAGATCGTATGTCGTAAGTTACCTTAACAATATGTTGTTGATAGTTTTATTGGTACCTCAGCTTTGGTCCCTTGTGGACGTAAGAAAGAAGTCTGGTATGATTTTCGTCTGACAAATTTTCAAAGCATTTTCTTAATGTTAAGATTTGGCATTGAGAAAATTTAAAATTGAGAATCTCGCAAATAAACGGCTTCACGTGTAAGAATCGAGGTCGAAAATGGTTTAAAATCAGAATCCACAATCCACATTGTTATATTTCCTTGTTTCCGACTTCCCAGTTCATAATCCTTCGAAAGTAATTACGCACGTGTATGTTAAAATTAGATAATTATAGAAGATAACTTAATACCAACCGACAATTTTATTAATGCATCATTCATTTACTGTTTATATTTTATAAAATAAATAGCTAAACAATAAGAAAAAGACGTCATTCTACGTATCCTTCTACTAAAATAACTTTTTCGGTTTCTAAATCTGCACGTGGCGTCAAATTAACAAAAAATTGTGTGTAATTATTTTTGAAAAAGTTGATAAAATCGTTTTCCCAAAAACGTAGACGTCAAAAATAGACACAATGATGAATGCTTAAATGAATAATTGTAAATGATATTAGTATCTCTCTGTCGTTGGTTGCGAAAGCTATGCCTCATCTTAAGCCAATTTATTATGAGTAAATTCTAATCCTAGCGACCCATTAACTACCCTTAAAGCAGCAACCTTCGGCTACCTTAAATACACATAAAATAATACCAATAAATGAGCGGCACAGGTACGACGGTCTTATCTCCCTAATAGCCATAAGATACCGTTCAAAGGAGCCCAATCTCAATAAATTTATTAAAGGAATATTGCCAATAGAGACCCAGCACATCCTATTAATTAAAATACTTAATTAATTCACCTGGAAATTGTTTAATCAATTCACTTTTGACCCAATTTATTGGGGTAAATCGAACTGAGTCTGTGACCCGCCGTCTTGTGATAATTAAAAGCTTTATATTACAATCAGGTAATCTATAGGATTGTGTTTTAATTATGATTACGGTGTTAGGGAATTAGGGGTGAGGTAGAAAGGGCACTCATGTAGACTCATTATTTAAATGTTTTTCTGATTTCTGCCCTCTTTTCGTACAGCCATCTTTCTCACTAAATTTCTGTTATCCTGCTGTATCTCGACGACATCTTATTATATTTTTCTTCCACTACTCCTAACAGCTCATTTTCCTTGTTGCAGCATGCTCCGAGCACTCGACCTGGGCGGTGGAGAGCGATCTTTAGAGCGGAAACCTGAAATTCGCTCGCCGAGCACCGCACCATCTCTCCGAGACCACTCGGCCGAGCGAGAGCGAAGCGCCGAGCGCCGGGATACAGGTACGTCAATAGTGTGGAGCCACGAGTATTGTGAGTGCACCGACCACTTGAACCCAGCAAAGTTTAGGGTCGTGTTCCACTCAGTCTAGTCGTGTTAGTTGTAGACTCCTTGCATGCGGTCCGAATGGATGACGTTACGTTCCAAAAGTTTATTGAGTCTTGAGTGACGTCCCTTCGAGCCGGATACTTGGTATCATCGTCGTCAAGTTAAAATTGGAAATCGATCGCGGCCATCAGTTATGCACGTTCGATGTTCAAACCTTGTGTATGTCCGTAGCTAGTTCGTGTTCGCTTCACTTTTCTGTCCGCAAAAAACAACAGTTCGCAAAAAAACGCGCGGAGTACGAGGAATATCCAGTTCCCACCACCTAAGCCATGCCGCTCACGGACGCGCGTAATCGTTTCAAACTTAGGCTTTAGAATTCGGAGCATGCCATGATGCCGACATGAGAGACGCCGCGCGCGCATTAAACATTCGTACACCGTTGCCGAATGATTGCGACGCATACGAGCGTGCGTGCTAGCCCTGCCCCTCCCCCCAACCCAAGACACCCACCCGCGTCCCCTCCTCGTGTTCCCGCGTAACCGTGCTTTCACCGCAGGTGTGGAGGAGTGGCCCAGCACGCCGCCGCCGCTCAACAACAACACCACGCACCACAACAACAACGGACCCACGCCGCTGCCGCTACCGCCGCCGAGCCCCTTCCGCTTCGAGGAGCACCGCACCTACAGGTTCGCGGAGGACATGGGGCCGCTGCCGCCCGGCGCGCTGGTAGGCCGCCTCGGCGACTCGCTCATCCCTAAGGGCGATCCGATGGAGGCGCGACTGCAAGAGATGCTAAGATACAACATCGACAAGTACGCGAACACGAACCTGGACACGTTGCACATAAGCCGGAGAGTGCGGGAGTTGCTGTCGGTCCACAACATCGGACAAAGGCTGTTCGCGAAGTACGTGCTGGGGCTGTCGCAAGGGACAGTGTCGGAGCTGCTGTCGAAGCCGAAACCCTGGGACAAACTGACGGAGAAGGGGCGCGACTCATACCGCAAGATGCACGCGTGGGCGTGCGACGAGGCCGCCATCATGCTGCTCAAATCACTGATCCCTAAAAAAGGTACTTTTCTAGCACATTCACATCTGATTAGATTTTACTGCGGGATTTACGTCGTTAATTTTGAGTAAATATCGTCGTGCGAATTTCCCTCGTCTAGCTTGATGCGAATACCATAGGATCGACCAATGTTTTCTTTCGGACTGCCAAGCAAACTATTGCTTCTATTTTTTACCACTTGCTTTCAATTACTGATTCAATGGTATTCGCAGATTCGCAAGTTCTAGCTCTGAACGTACCAAAAGTGATAAAAACTGTTCATTGACACTTAATACGCCGTCGTGACAAAATTATCTAATCACGTTTGGTACGTCGGGCCACGATCATCAATTCCTTTTACACGAATCATCTGAACCGTTTGACGCGCCGGTTATCTTAGCTTGTCAAGCTCACCTGACAATACAAGTCATCAATCACGGTTCCACTCGCTTACGAATACAAAAGATGTTTACATTTTCCGCGTCAATTACTTGATACGCGAATATTGATCAATCATAAATCGTCTATGGTCAAACGCGTCACTTAGGAACATTCGAAGTTTGAATTTTTTAAATTAACTGTTTAGAACGCACTCGAAGCTTCTTCATATAGTTCCGCACTCTCTTTTATTTTTTAACACTATTATTTTATTTTTTGTTTTGTTCCTTTAAGACCTGTCCTTCAATCCTTTTCCTCTACCCTTTACCCTGTCTCGTGCGGAAGTATCGGGAACTGCCCCAGAGGACTCGCGGGCAAGTAAACATCTCCCATATTCTGTAAAATTATTCTTTTCGTTTTTTTTTTTGTATTTCTAATTGAACTAAACCTTTTGTGTACTGTCTCTACTATTTTCCAAATTTTTGCGCCATTTTTTTTGTAATTTCATATAGATTCATATAAATTCTTTAAGCTCGCGATCTTATAACATGAAGAGAGTCTTTAAGTGACATTCCTTAGAGATATCACCTTTGAAAGATTAGCCAAAGAATACGAAGCAACTTTTCTGAAAATACGAGTTCATTTGCTACATAAATGGAAAAGCGGAGCGGACACGCACTACGCCCAACTCGCCGCAAAGCGATAGCGTTCACGTTCAGTTACATGGCATGGCATAGCAACTGCTACTGTCACTCGAGCTGCTTTGTATAGTGCATGGCACAACTTTAACAAGTAAATGTATACTAAAGCTAAACTTTAACATATACGGACTATAGAACTTTGCTTAGATACGTATAATGGTGAGACATTCAACATATTTTTCGTATTCAAATCGATTTCTATCATTCAGTTGATTTTAGACTTTAATACGTTAATAAAACTTTATATTTCTATTGACAATCGCTATTCCTATCAATGGCTTTCAATAAAACTTGAGAATTTTAAAATCAACACGTAATACGACCACAACAGGAACAGAAATTCGGTGGAATTAAAAAGAACTGTACTCATTGTAAGGCTGTGTACACATTACCGACAATGCACGACAAAGTATAAATCTGCGAATACAATGGACTCTTGTGTATTAGCCTTTGTCCCCATCGATAGGGATGAGCTCAAATAGATTGAATTTCAGATAATTCCCGGAAGGGTTACGGTTTTCTTATTTCGCTGCGATGATATGCGGTTTCTCGTTTTTCTATTCTGGTTATTGCTGATTGGTGTTTTGGCCACGTTTATGGGGTTATTATGCAGGGAAGATGGATGCATTCTCCCTTTTTAGCGGATTTTCATTGTTCGCGAAAATGTAAATCGCTGTAATTCGTCGAAATGAAAACAATAGCTTTGAGCGTTCTTTTCTTTCCTTCTGTGCCTGTATTTTTATGGATTAAATTTTATGAGGCATTGGGTACATCCTAGGCTGGTAATAGGTAGTAATGACAGCTCATCCGTCACGCTACATACGTAATCAATCTAGCCAGCTATCGTGGGAAACAATTTCATCCGATTGGAGATACTTTTCCGAGTTTCAATCAATACCGACACAATAAGACCTGATCTTATAGTTTGTCTCCTGGGATTCATTAGAAGAAAAGCTTGTCGCATTACTTTTTATGATTGCTGGCAACTGCCAAGTAGCCAGTAGCCTTACTGAGAGAGACAGATAATTTCAGGCAGTTCAATGAATTTAACTAATATCCTGAAACTAATACATTTTGAAAGAAGTGGCTGTTTCTGTCCTGTTCAAACCCAACTGTTGCTTCGTATCCTAGAAAGCGTAGAAACGTAAAATAACGTACAATAACGTCAATACTGTTATGTAACTACTAAGCAGCAACGTATCATTTCGCTGCAACGTTATGGGTGTCGGCTATTTCCCAGTTCCCACGCTACACATGCATAATGTCCGTTCGTCCGTCCGTTGCGAAACGATTGTTGTTCGACGTTCACACGCGACAGCGTTGTGGCAATGCTAGCTAGTAAGCTGTGGTTTGCGTTCAAAATAAAAATAGAACCTTACCGCCATTTTGTGACGTTTAGCTGTCAAACGTCAGTTGAACCGCGTTGGGCAAGTCTTGCAATACGCTTGTCATAGTGTGTTAGTACGATTCTAGTCAATGACAGTTCTATACTTGTCTATTATTTATTGGAGAAGATAAAGACCCAACAGAAAAGATTTACTTGCAACGTTTTCTTGTACTGCCATTCTAAAAACTGTATCTATTAATTACTTATCTATTGTTTATCTAGCTAGTAAATGTTGCTTTACATCTACGTACTCCCTAGTCGACACAACATAAACATAATTGGATAAACGTCGCACGCGCCGTAACAATGGCGGATCAATTAAAACTAGCTACACTAACTTCCCGCCCTTCAAAATACAGCGCGCAAAAACTGTAAAGAGTATTTATTAATGCCGTACTCTATGTTCTATCATCGATCGTTTTTTTTTTTTCATTTTGTCTATGGTAACGTAATATAACATTATAAAGGCCAGTTTTAATAATTTTATGATTCATATTTATTGTTCGTTTACATATAGGTAGTCTAACCGTAATTAACTATTTATTTTTTACTTTCTTTTTTATTTATAAGTAATAAATTCTGTACGAATGCATATTTTATAACTCAGCGTAAATCAAACGTCCATAATTATTATTTTATATCCGATAATTGGTTGTTAGACCAACAACGTTTCTCTTAATCAATTAATAGCGAAAAACAAACTCATTTACAAGAAAACTTTTGTGGATATTCCAAGCTCACGATTACACGGTCTAATTGCAGGTAAATAGTGATGTACAAATTTTACGGTATTAAACCGATACCTGCAGCTGTCGTGACTGAATTCAATTTCCAAACGTGCGCACTGCAAATAAATCGGTAAACTATCGTCGTACATCGGGTGTACACAAGACAATAATATTATATTATTTTTCACGGGCACTAAACCGCGATGTTAGTTGGCTTCGTTCTTTATTCATATAATCCTTCATTCCAATTAAGTTTAATAATGGTGGTCGTAATTATTGCACTTATTACTTCTACGGTTCAGTGACGAAATGCTATAACGTAGACGCCTCGTTGTTTATGATCACTAAAATCGATTTAAAAGCTTATTGGTTGAGATAAGTATCGTATTTCATATGTGAGACAGTAAATCTTCAGCATGCTCTTTTTCATGTGATTAATTCAAAGCAAACTTCTTTATTTCTTTTGTTTAAATTAAAAATCTAGTAACTTATCTCAAAAACATCTAATTTCAACACTTCTAAAATTAATGCTTTGAAAGAATTCAAAAGTTCAAGATATGCTAAGCTTTTCCAAGTAATCATTCTAATCTAATCTTTGGCGTCGAATAAAAACCGTTTTTTTTAAACCGATATTGTTATCAGAATAAGAGCCGCTCTAAATCTAAATGTCAAAATCAATGGCACCAACATTCCAAAAAGTCGTTTGTAAATAGAGCTCGATGTTCGGATACACGCAGAGAATTTGGAGAACCCAATATTTGGACGAAGTTCGCCTCTCAAAAACATTTCAAGCGTAGCGTGAAAATCTATTTTCAATGGGCCACTATCGGCCGGCACAGGACACCCGCCAAAGGCTTTATGCCCGAAGTTAAGCGTCCTCGATGCTCCTATACTGTAAACTCCCCTTGTAGAGCTCTTAGTTTAACGCTAAGCAAATTTTAATATTCAATTGTGCTTTTGCATGTTCGGGATTTGTTTTACAATAGTGTTTCATACTCAAAGTTTTGAAACTATAGTGGTTGAGTAAATATTATAGTTCGATACTTTCTGATAACTATACGGTTCATATCAAGCATGAAGCGCACTTAATTTATTGTTTCCCATAACACTATGAGCAATTAAGCATAATTATCTTTAATGAGCCAATTATTAAGTCTGTACAATATTCTCGTCTAGCCGTCCTGTTCGTTTTAGAGCCAATTATTCACGAGTAAAGTCGCCACACGTCTTCCCCAATAGCCATTAAAGTTGAAATGTAAAGTTGTACATGTAAAGTCCTCGCTAATAAGTGATCGATGCGGTCACGTAAGGCAGTAGACAGAGGCAGCCCGCACGGGGGACTGTCAAAGGCGTTTAGAAGTGAGCGGAGTTGGGAACTCGGCAAGTGTATTAGCGGGCCGGCTAATGCGCGCGGACAGCGCATCGAGCGCGCCTCGCGAGCGGACACGACTCGCCGTCTTAACTCAGTGACTCTAAACCGAACAGGCTTTTTCACGATTCACTAAGAATGTGTTCTATTTTCAATTTGATTGTGTATGTTTTTTATAAGTTGAAACTTTTTGGAAATTTACAAATTCGGATTTATGCGCAAAGTTTTATAAGACATTGAAAATTGAATGCTTCTTACCGTTGTCTGTCACCATGCCAAGTTTTGTTTGGAATTTAATATATTTAAAGTTTGAGGCGATGGTAATTCTTAAATATAACAAAATACATTAGTCAAAACGTCACAATAATAACTAAGTGTTTTCCTGTGAGAAAGAATAGTCTATAAAATTAATGTGCCTGAAATTGCTAAATAAACAATTATTATTATTTCAGTCAGTCGTATGGATAAATATTTATCTATAAGATAGATTAGTTACCTTAACTGAAAACTATATCTAACTAAATCTCTATAATCTACTTTACAAAACTATCGGGGGGTACCTAAATCGATTCTCCTATAATAATAAATACCCCAAATGAGGGTGTATTAGCTAAAAGTAGCGAACAAACGAGACCATAACACATAAATCATAAACTTTGAAACACGAAAATTCGTGTTGATAATCACATAATAATTACCGACCCGATAAAACCCGCCGGGATCGACGGGATCGAAGGGATTAGCTCGTAATGACAATAAAATTGGCAACATATTTGTTCATTAATACCAATTGTAAGTAAATAAGTTTTAAATAAATCGGTTCATTGACGTGTATCCGAACAAAGAAAAAATTCAGAGACATCACCAAGCGCCATCTTGTGGTAAGCGGTGAAACTAAAAAAATTATAAAACTTGACTAGAAAACGGCAGGCTTTAGCAGTAAGTGACATAAACTGGATGCATCATACAAACACTTATGAAATGACGATGACTGAGACAAACATTTAATTTACGACGCAATTATCGCTAAAGTATTATTACAAAGGACATTTCCAGCAAAAAGTTTCACGACGGCCACTTAGAAAGCACCTTTGAAAAACTAAATGCTCGTTTAAGAACGTTTAAGCAGAAATAACTTGGAAAAAAGTGTGGTATGCACGCAACAATGTGTACGTAACGCCATCTGTCGCCGAGTAGCGTAAAGCTAGTGTAGAGGTCAAGAAATTATTTTGCGAAGAATGTTCGTCGTCCCGCGGCTGCTTTGATGGCTTCCGACGAAGCAATCAGACCTCTTTACGGGCATATTTATGATTATAATACCGTGTCTCATTATATACTTTATGATTTTATACCTAAACGACTGTCCAAGATAATAATACCTAAGTAATTGTTACGGCTGAACGCGTAAACGACTTGACAAGCGAGACAAACGTTTTCTGTCCTTGTCTGACTAATAGTAATCCAAGCCAATAAAATTGTAGAGAATTTTCATAATAGAGTGGACTGTTCTTAGTGAATAATAGTTTATAGTTGGGATGTTCTTTTATAGTAATTAATAACGCAATAATAGAACCACAATTGGTTTTTTACCAGCGAACAAATAATATTTCGTTTGTTAATTGTTTAATTATGCCTTCGTAATTGTGATAATATGAAATTTTAATTACCAAATAAACATTCTTGAAATCTAAATAGGAGAACGATTTTAATATTCAGATTTACGTCATTCATTTTTTTTTAATTCCAAAATTTTGTTTGTGGTAATGGAAATTGTTTTAGTTAGATTAAAACTCTGACTATGGAAAAAAATATTCAGCCAGTAGGTAATGTCAAATGGCTGGCATTTTTTTCTTATAACTTGGAGAAAGTGTCATCAAATCTATTAAACTCCAACGCGATGGCATTACATTCAAACTGCACTTAATTTATTCATATAATGTGGACTCACTTCATAGTCCTTAACACAATTAGCTTTTAATAGCCAAACTAAAATAAGATGGCGCTAAATTATCGCAATCAAGAGCTCTTGTTGTAAAGCGTTCCGTTGCAATAATTTTGTTGCGTTTTACATTTGAACAGACAAATATATTTTAATGTATATCAGTTGACA
Organism: Mamestra brassicae; assembly: GCA_905163435.1. Lineage (NCBI taxonomy): Eukaryota > Metazoa > Arthropoda > Insecta > Lepidoptera > Noctuidae > Mamestra > Mamestra brassicae. The sequence goes on along the minus strand of LR991008.1, from coordinate 1,357,948 downwards.
CACGGGAATTAACTTCAGAGAAATATCGGGGTTAACTATTTTCATCTACGATGTTACAAAGACATTTAATGAGTTTGGTTATTATATTGCTTGCCATTTTGTCGTGAGAAAACTAATTGATAGGTTTCATTAAAATTTGAGGCTTTAAGTTTTCAGTTTGGCTCATTTACGATATACCTTGAAATTCACTGTCTGGATTCCAAACATACTTCTCATACTTACGGACGCTCTAGATTTTTGGTTGAAACAATTGTAACCCGTACCTGACTTCTTCATACTTAATCATGCGATTTGTAAAAAATGGAATCAAAAATCGAACGCGCTCAAGATTCTTACAGATTATCCGAAAAAGGTCTTAATTCGTCAACAATACGTAGAAAAAAAACAAAGAAGGGCATTCTCGTTCGTCAAGCAAGCGACCGAAGCGCGGGTAATTATTTTAATAAAGCCGCGGTTGCACCGCCGGTCGTAAACACGTCGCGCGACCGTCGCTACGTCAACGCCCACCGTTCACTTTCAAACGTTTCGATTTTCGCGCAAATGTGATCGAGAATGCACCCGGACCCGGACTGTCGCTGTTCCGACCAAAATAATGATGTGGTTTGTCTGGATTGATGATGAAGCGCGAGGCGACGCATTCAGCGCCTGGAGCTTTGCTGCATGTGTGATTGATCTGCTGAATGTTGAACGCTATTAATTGCGCGATGCGATCCTTAATTGGTATCTATGTTTAGAATAGTGTTTAGCACTTAGCTGTTACTGATCTAAGTTTTACTGGCGCCTTGCTCATATCTCTTCCGCATGACAGTTTAGTCAAGACTTAACTAAAGGCTATTTCTTGCGTACGAAAACAATTTTGACCAAACTTCTACAGAAACTATACAAGCATTTCAGAGAAAAGATCAAAATTGTCTCGCGCCAAATCGCGGGCGCCATTTTGCAAACCGTTTTCACAACAGTTTAATAGGAAATTAAGTGCATCCTGACGTATTATTCGTCGTAATTAATTACACACGTTTCCTTAGCAAACCCCGAGTTATATATCAGGGATCTGTCTCACAAGATGGGTTGTTTAAACTGTCAGTTCGGACGCGATTTGTGACCGACCATTTTACATCTTTGCTCCCCGTCTTGCATAATTAGTAAGGATTAATGTGTAGCTATGAATGACTCGTCATTGTGCCGCGAAATAGTTTTAATGCAACACACTCGCAAATTAAATCAAGCTCTAGATTTATCTATAAAAGTCGCACAATTTATGACCGCGAATTGTGCAGCATGTAGAAAATATTTCCAGTTATTAAAAAATGCGACCGCAATTTCAAAATGGCGTTTTGACAGATACTCCACGTCAAAGCAACGCGCTCTAGTAGCGAAAAAATGTTTGTAATGACTGCCAAGATCACATTTTGACCTTTTGTCACCTATTTTTAATGCACCACATTTCCGCACTTAGGTACGATGCCAAAAGAACGTTTACACAGCAAAAACTGTGATGTTCTTTGAGGTATACCTACACTTATTCCTGGAAAATTTTACGACTAAGGTCGTTCATGTCAAATGTTGATACATCTCAATTTCATTTCGTAAACGTGCTTTATTTTTTCAACACGATATCAATGAAGCGATCAATTCGGTCTAATTCTTTGATCTTGGGAATGTTTGACAACGATTTTGACATGAATGTTCTGTTTTATCATCAATTTTATTCTTAGATTCTCAGCCACTATTTCGTGTCTATGGAAAGTGTTGTAACTCACCGCTTCATAGAGTTCCACTAATCTTTTGACAGTTAGGTATGGGGTATACACTTGCCATCGATCTTTCTTTTTTCAATTTTCACGCAACAAAAGCCCTCTCGCGTTAGCGCGTGCTCGCGTGCCGCGCCGCAATCAATCGCCGCCACAATCAATAAAGCAACTGTGCAGAATCAATGCATTAATACCAGCTATTAATGCGGTACACGTGAAAAAATCGCTACATTGTCACGGCACCTTTGATATATTTTTGTTATCTGTGGAAAAAAAAGTTTGACGTTTCGCAGATGGCGGTAAGTAAAGTATTCAAATTCGACGCCATTGTTAAGTCATCAATTACGTGTTGGCGGTTGAACGAAAATTAAGTAAATTCAACAGCTAAACTATCGTAAACAACATTTGCGTGGAATTTTAAACTATCGAGACGAAATTCGTTGTTGTTTGTTAATAATAACTGTAAACAAAGACATGGCACAGACCTTAAAATCAATTAAAAACGGCACATGAAGCGGCAGACACGATCGGCACTAACCGCGTTACTCCGCCTGTAGTTAACGGGAATTCGGTTATTTCGTTAAAAAACTTCGCTGCGCTATCGTTAAAAGTTATACAGATAAGCTCCGGGGAGACGCCAGGGTGTAGTCTGCAGTTTTTGTGCTGTCATCTCACTGCATCTACACTGCAAATACCTACGATGATATAGGTACCAACGTCTGCCTAGGATGGACTGAAAACGTATGAACTGTAGTGAAATTGGAGACAAGACAGTTTTACAGCGATAAGACAAATAAGTTTTGACATCCATAGTATCAAAAGTAATTACGCTGTGGTCCAACTAATGATCAGAACCATGACCCATTAACTGACAAAAACTAAGTTTCTAGTCGGTAGTCGATGAATTTCATCTACATTCCACAACGTAGTGATAGCACTCACTCTGTTTAATCTATATGGACGAGTCCCTGAGCGGAGCTGACAAAATTGATTATTGAATCTAGTTACAAACTAGCGGGTACCGAGATTTTAACTCTCGGGGGAGTGTAAGCAAAGACTTTTTATTGTGTCCCGTGTACATTGTAAATATTTCGCAATATCGTGTACAAGATAATATTCGACGTCTAGCGTCAACAGAGAATGTTATAGGAATATGTAATAAGTAAATAAACTGTGGAATTTATATTATGACACGAAAATTGTTTCATAGATTAATCATATCGGAGACAAAGAAAATTGCCAGAACTAAGCTTTATACACACAAGCTCGAAATTATGTAAGTAGGTAGATATCAAGTCGACGAAATTATTACAGTCTGCTGACAAAACACAGAGATCATTCAAATAAATAATTGATCCATAAAAATCATTTAAATACCAAACTCAACCTACGATGTAAATCTCTTCCTAAACTAATAATAATTTAAACTTTACAACTCCGCCGTAAATCTTTAAAATTATTTCACTATTATAAACGCGACACATTTTAATACGGTTTTACTACAGAATAATAAAAAACCTCACCCTCAATATTATAGTTCTAAAGAAATCGTGTCATTTGCGCGCTCGTGACGTCTACACAGTTTAGCCAGCAGCCAATCAAATGCACGCAATTTGAAATTCGGTAATTTTCGGCTCAATCAACGAACGTGATTGTCCATTATGTGTAACTGCGTGATCACCGAAATACAAGCGGATCGCATGTTTACATAACATAGATGCGGCGAAGGTACCTCACAGAGCCACTTAAATATCTACTGTTGGATTTCTCCGGTGTGCGAGCGCACAAACAAATCATTCCTAGAATTGTCTTACTCGTCTTTATCTTAATTTCATGAGGCCGCTTCCTCCGGCGCACGTACTGCGTGGTGGATGTATGTGGCTCTCGTCACATGTATCTACAGGACCATTCTGTTTCTCTCTCGTGTGGAATCAATTGTGGTCGGTGCCCCCGTCGCTGCAGATTGCCATCTAGCACGCGATCCCGATCACCCGACCCTACGCACGCGACGTCGAACAAAAGAAACTTACCAATCGAAAATTATATCATTCCAGACTTTACCTCTTCATTTTCGACGTTATCGTGTTCAACGCAACGGAAGATTTATGTCGTGTCGTTATCGAACAGTATTTGGATGTTTAGGGGCTCTTCATTTAAATACTTCCGACACATGCCATACTATTTGTACCATTTCATTGTTGCACTACTTAGCACCTAATTTTAACTCAGATGCCCGTTTTATGCAACTATTTCTTTTGCATATAATTAACAATTCAAATGCGGTATTTTTTTCCGTGGTCTGCAACACTTTCGAGCGGCCCTGACGTCCGCTGCCGACGACGACTCGAATGCAAATGAGCATCGATCGCCTGTGTGACGTATAGAACGCGCACTTCTCACCCCTTTCTTGCGACTACCCGCCAACTTGATTTACAATCCCGGATACGAGTTCCCCGTTCGAATCCAACCTATACGGTTAAATTACGAACGTTACTTTTTTCACTATGTCACAGTGACACTATAATTTAGGGCACCGCCCCTTTACTTTCCAAAGCCTTTGAATATTCATACGACTATAGCAATCAATAACGGCCACAAAGAAAATAGTTTTCGCGTGCACGCACGCGATATAATGTCGCATAAACAAATAATTTCTTCGTTTTTATTGTTATCCTTGAATTATGTTATTGCCACTCGAATTTACACGGCCCCTTTCCCGCCATCGGTCAGAAGCGATCAAACGACGTCCGATAAATTTTTAACTTCCGTGACTGGGCGACGTTAATTGAGCGCGTTTTTTAAAATATCCATCAAAAATGCACATCTTAATGGCCCACAATAAAAACTGATATCGTTACATACTTTATAGTCTAGCAGATAAGAAATGCGAATGAAACTAGATCAATAAAAATATACTATTTAGAGGAGCCGCGTCCCGTGGGACGGCCATGTTGACGAGTTTGACGTGCAGGTACACAAAATGGCGCGACCTGCGTTGCGTCACACGCCTGTGGAAATAACCTCAGTTTTTTGACAATATTTCGAAGCACGTCGCGGTAATTGCCCGCGTGCCGTTTACAGAATAACAAAATGTCTGCAACAAGATCAAAGGCATTAATAGACGTGTGTTGAAATTTATCGACGGCCCGTATGTCGAAGGATGAATACATACATACAAATCGTGTCGAGCCGTTTGTCTGTGATTTCAAAATTATCTACTATATTTGCGAGACGTTTATTTGTAGAGTACTTTTGCAGTTTTGTATTTACGTCCGTCCGTTTACACTGAACATTAAATTACTCGGTTCATAAGAGATAACTGCGTGCTTCACATTTTGATTCGCTACGATATGTCAAGCGGTTTTGAAGTTATACAAGTAAAACCGCGAGGACCGCCCCGAGGCGAGCCGCGACTTGGAAATAAACTAAATAATCAGCTAGTCGACGTCGACGGCGGACGAGACACCGCTGACATTCTAATTATGTTTTGATCGGCACTTATTGACTTAACGGGTGTCTTTTTGATACTAAAATTGAATTTCGAAGTAGGCATATTCCATCAATGTCGGAAAAATAACAGAAATTACCTCCTTCGCATTTATTTACGGTCTTCGCGAACTACCTACAGATGACTAAATACATTTATATCGCTGTTTGAAAAGTTGTCGCTGCTCATTTGTTCAAAATATAAATGTGACAGATCATGCGTTTCGATTTAAAATTGGAACGTCACGATTCAATATTTTTCCGTTTCACGACAGAGTTGGAAAAGCCAGCGGAATTAGTAGGTATTTGCCGACCATAAAGTTTTTAAGTGGCAATTTACGCAAACATTAGAAATGTAATTAATTTATAAACGAATCACGTATATAGAGTTATTGTCTAAAATTATGGTCACACAAGATCATAATCTGGAATATGTTTTAAAATATTTGTATCACGTTCGCTCAGTCATAAGTCGTTAAGTTCGTGAACGGTTGGTTTCACAAAAAATATTGTCTATAGAAGGACATAACGTTTATTGTATGATTTGGAACGTGAGAATCACCAGAAAGTGACAACATTGCCAATGAAATTTTCGAAAGTGAAAACAATAAAGTTTTACTTGAGAGACAAAAAAGCCACATAAATCTGGTGAAAGTTGAAAAAGGCATTTCAACTGCCAAAACACTGAGATATTGCTCCATTATAATCTTGACATCTAGTATTTAGAAATTTGACTCTGGTAACCCTTTCTCATGTAGGTAGCCTTATGGTATGTAACTGTGAAGATAATTTTATACTTAGGAAAACATCAGTTATGTATTTCAACGTTTCAAATAAAACGTATAAACAATGTCACTGCGCTTTATCTTAATTCATTTTTAACTCTCAATAAATAAAATACACTTTACGTTCCAATAAAAGCCCGTTGTGAGTTTTCGAAGAAAAACAATTGCAACTCACACCATTATGCTTTTTATTGTCAAATAATTAGAGAGCAACTCAGCGCAACAGCAGACAAATCTAAAATAAACCATGTGGAAATACTTGTGAGGAAATTAGCGTACATATTGTCGGTTTTAAAATAAAATTTAAGGACGCAATTAAGTCTTTGTGATCCTTGAAAATTAATACGTCAACTCACAAACGATCCGTTTTCGGAGTCGTTAAAATACCGCAAAGCAAATAACATTATCGTTTTTCTTTAAACACTTGACGGATGTGGCCGATTTTTAACGTACATTGGCATACAATATGTACCTACGTACAGACACAATAAGAGTACAGTTATCTAAAGAGATGGCGTCCAATTATTATCATGTTCATAAGATAAAATAAATGAGGGCGCCGCGCTAACACCGCTCGGATTTAACACCAAAAATTCTTTGAACTCAAAATATACTGTAACAAATATTACCCGCAAGAGATCCGAGTATCCGAACATTATGCGCGCACTTTAATTCTATAATCATCTCGGCGAACGTCTAAAACTAATTACGCGACTTAATTAAACTAATTCTGAGCGTACATCACCATCTAAATAGTGTCGTTTCATTGTGAGAGCGGAGACAATATGTTGACAGGATGAATGACCACAGTATGGCGGGCGGGATTCACGCGTAACTTCACTTGTTTATGAGTGCGCGGGCGCAGTTTTAGGATTACTGGGCTTAGGCGATGAGTGCACGTTCTCATTCAACGATTATCTCTAAAGCGCTATGCATCGCTGTAGAGTTTAAATGAAGCGCCTAATTTCAATTGTACCAAATATAACTCGCGTATTTATTACTTGGCAACAGTTAAAGCTACTAACACGGATGTACGCAGCCCTACGTGTGTGTGCGCGAACAATTTAGCGGCAATTAAAATTGTTCGTGTGTGGATTCAAATGCAAAACGATTGCAATATATTTTGTAGAAAATATATAGATGTTTACATTGTATAATTAACAACATCACAACTTTTGTTCCATATGCGCCACGCTATTGTTTCTGTTCCGATTTCACGGCTCACAAACAAGCTATCATAACGTGAAAACCAATAAAACTAATTTTGTAATTCGCAAAAGTCATAAAAAAATCGTGGAAATCTCGCACGACTTGAGCAATCATGAATATTTACTCAACCTAATTTTAGACTGGATAGCTCGTTAGGCTGAACCTTAATTGATTTGAGGGTAACAATATTTTTTTCTATTTCTAGTTGGGACAAAGGATGGCACCGGTGCAGTATTCGGTCGGCCGGAGGGAGAGGGCGACGACAGGCTCACGCACGCGATCCTGAGTGAAGCACATCTGATGAAGACGCCCAGCGGACCTCCCCACAACGATGACTCTAGAAGCAATGAGGACTCTAGCTCGCCGAGGACTCAGTGTCCCTCACCTTTCTCCAATAAGGTAAGGCATTAGTAACTCGTAACTATAAAACAAAACACACACACAAACATAAATATAAGTATTATATCTTGATGCAAAACGGAAACAACAACAATGACTAATTACTATTTTTATTCTCTCTTTAGGACGGGAGTCAAAACAGAAGACTCAAAAAGTATGAGAACGACGACATTCCTCAAGAGAAGGTGGCGCGCATATACCAAGAGGAGCTTGCCAAAATCATGACCAGGAGAGTTGAGGACATCCGCCGTGACGGTTTCCCTGGGTATGTCTTCATTTAATTCCCATAAAACCAATCTTACATTATTAAAGAACCTTATAGTTGCTAAAAAATTTAACGAGAACAGCATATCTAGAACTAACGAATAGCATGTTTCCCCCTTTTTTCAGCGGCGGCATGCCACCACATATGGAGAGGCCACCGGAAGACATCCGTATGGCCCTGGAAGCGTACCACAGAGAACTTGCCAAGATCCAGCCGACTGGCAACATTCCCAACCTCCACAACTTGCCAGCCATGCCGCCCTTTCCGAACCTTCTCGCGTTGCAGCAGCAAGCGATGCAACAAGCTCAGAACCAGCAGGTGAACGGCTCAGGAGCGGTCCAAGATCTCTCTTTGCCTAAAGATAAGAACGCCAAAATGAATGGAATGACTGATAGTGATAAGGATAGGTCAATGGATGCCGAAGAAGCTATTAGGCACGCGGGGAGTGCCTTCTCATTAGTAAGGCCAAAACTAGAGCCGGGACAGCAATCGACGGGATCGTCCGCCTCCAGTCCACTGGGGAACGCGATACTTCCTCCCGCAATCACTCCAAATGAGGACTTCAGTAATTCAGCGGCAGCAAGCCCACTACAGAGGATGGCATCGATCACGAACAGTCTCATCTCTCAGCCGTCTAACCCTCCTCATCATCCACCTGTACAGAGGTCGATGAAAGCAGTTCTTCCACCAATCACACAGCAACAATTTGATCTCTTTAATAATTTGAACACAGAAGATATAGTGAGGAGAGTCAAAGAGGCTCTGAGCCAGTACTCCATTAGCCAAAGACTGTTCGGAGAATCTGTCCTTGGTCTATCACAAGGATCCGTGAGCGACTTGCTAGCGAGGCCGAAGCCCTGGCACATGCTTACGCAGAAGGGACGAGAGCCCTTCATCCGCATGAAGATGTTCTTGGAGGATGACAACGCCGTCCACAAGTTGGTTGCGTCACAGTACAAAATCGCGCCGGAAAAACTAATGAGGACTGGAAACTACAGCGGAGCACCTCGTAAGTATCATCTCTGTCTAAAATCAAATCTGCGTTTAATTTTCAGTGTGATGTGAATAGTAGTTTAATTGTATTTTTCTTCTTCTGTTCTTACAGCATGTCCGCCAAATATGAACAAACCCATGCCGCCAACACAGAAGATGATTTCCGACGCAACCTCCTTGCTGAGCAAGATGCAGCAAGAGCAGCTCCTGGGCGCAGGACACTTGGGCCACCTCGGGCAGCCCACGCCGCTGCTGCTGACGCCGCCCGGCTTCCCGCCGCACCACGCCGTCACGCTGCCACCGCAGCACCACGACAACAACAACAAAGAACGTAAGCCGCCGCCGCCGCCGCAGCCGCACCACCAGCCGCCTGTCATGCGCAACCTTCACCAACACATATCGCCGAGCGTCTATGAGATGGCCGCGCTCACACAAGACTTAGACACGCAAACCATTACCACAAAAATTAAGGAAGCGCTACTGGCAAACAACATCGGCCAGAAAATCTTCGGCGAAGCCGTTCTAGGTCTATCACAGGGTTCTGTCAGTGAATTGCTATCAAAACCGAAACCCTGGCATATGCTCAGCATCAAAGGTAGGGAACCATTCATTCGCATGCAGCTGTGGTTAAGTGATGCCCACAATATTGACCGCCTTCAAGCTTTGAAGAATGAGCGACGAGAAGCGAGTAAACGGCGACGGTCAAGTGGCCCCGGACAAGACAACTCGTCTGACACATCGTCTAACGACACGTCAGAGTTCTACCACTCCAGCTCACCGGGCCCCACTACGGGTGCGCCGTGTGCCAAGAAACAACGAGTACTATTCTCCGAAGAGCAGAAGGAGGCACTTAGATTGGCATTCGCACTTGATCCCTACCCAAACATGCCAACGATCGAATTTCTAGCCGCAGAATTGGGTCTATCTTCGCGAACCATCACCAACTGGTTCCACAATCACCGCATGCGGCTAAAACAACAAGCGCCTCATGGCTTACCGGCCGAACCTCCCGCGCGGGATCAGTCCTCGGCGCCTTTCGACCCAGTCCAGTTCCGTCTTCTTCTCAATCAGCGATTACTGGAGCTTCAAAAGGAGAGGATGGGTCTCGCTGGCGTACCCCTTCCTTACCCGCCGTACTTCGCGGCCAACTCCAACTTAGCGGCGCTGATTGGTCGCGGGCTTATACCCCCCGAAGACCAGGTGAAGGACCAGTCTGGCGGCCTCGACCTCTCGATGCCGCTGAAACGAGAACCCGATGGTGATGACTTCGAGGACGATGACGTCGAGAGCAACCTCGGCTCCGAGGACTCGTTGGACGAGGAATCTAAGACTGAGCCGAAAGCGGCGTCGACGCCGCACGCTACAGGGCGATCCAGCAGACGAAAGCCTGCAGCGCCGCAGTGGGTCAACCCTGACTGGCAAGATGAGAAGCCGCGTAACCCTGACGAAGTGATAATTAATGGAGTATGTGTGATGCGAAGCGATGACTTCCGGAGAGAGGCGGAGGAGACGGTGCGCGTGGAGCCGTCGCCGGTGGCGCGTGAGGGCTCGCCGGCCGCGTCGCCCGCGCCGCGCACTCCGCACACGCCCCACACGCCGCACACGCCGCATACGCCGCATACGCCGCGCCCACCACACACGCCTGACGATGTCATCCCCGAGGACAAAATCAAATCCGAGACCGACGATGGCTGGGAGTATTAGACTTTGGTTGCGCATACTCCAGCCGAGTGTGATAAAACGGGTCCCGAATTGTGAGGTGTTGACTGTACCATATCACGTTCGAACGATTATTTATTGTGTGACAAGTGTGGTCGGGGCGCCGGTGACGACGTTCAGTGCAAATGTTACTGTGTAGCTAGTGTTTGTTGTAATTCGATTGTAAGGCCAAAGACTTTGTAAATATTACCCTCGTAGCTTCTCGAGATACGCCAGGCGCGTCCCCGACCGGGACGAGGTAAACTTGCGATACAAAAAGATGCATTTTTGCTTTAATTTTTTAATGTAAACACGTACCCTGATTAGGTACAAATATCTGAGTATTTTTAAGTTACGGCTTTTTAATTCGATTGTAAATAAATATACCAAATATGTGTCGAATATTGCCTGTGAACCAGACCCTGTATATAAGTAGGATAGAAACTATTCGTGTAAGATAAACTCAGTTGCTGATAAATTTAGGGATAGGGAAGGTTCATTTAATTGTTAATAAAAATTATAAAGTGCAATCAGATGTAAATTTAAGCTATGGTTTAAAGAGCCCCAGTTGAAAAGTATTATTATGTTTATTAGAACCGGCGAGGTTTAAAATATTATAATCGGGTTATATAAGTTTAACATTTAAATTATTAATGTTTATTTTATACTATTGTATGTTTTTTCTATTGCATTATTTTATAAAACGCCGCGGGACCGCTCAACTTTGTGATTTTAGCTGTCATTTTATAACGTTTAGTTATCATAAACTGTCAATTCTAATTCCGTACAATAGCTATATTGTTTGTTTCTTTTCATTTTTATATATTTTTTAGAAAATGTACAAATCAAGACACAAAATAATACGATTAAGCAAGTAATGTACTGCTTATGGTTTATAGTTTTATTTTATTTTAGCAATAAATTTGCTTTTAATCTTATTTTCTTTATTTTATTTTACCTCCTTATTTTTATCCTTTTTTTCTTAGGAGATAAGTAAAAGAAAATGTAAATTTTAAAGGAACCATACTCCTTGCATCACGTTGTACATAGTTATATTCAGTTAAAATGTAAATATCTAATTGAAATGCCACGTTAGAGTAAAATAGTTAAGTAGGAAAATAGTTTAACCCAAAAAATTTAACTTCGTAAAAGGGTAAATCATAAATAATCGAAATTATTGTCATTCTAAAAGTGTATCGAAATTGTAACGAAATTATGTCAGAATAGATTTAGGCCTCCAGGTTTCAATAAAAATGAACAGTTTGGAATATTTCAATTTTACATGGAGAATATTAATTCTTTTTAAAAAAAACATCCATTTTTAGAAATACCAACATACATATCGATGTTATATATAAACAGTAAGTTAGATAAGAAATAGCGTGTAATAGTCAATATTAAAGAAAAAACTTAGGCTGTTTAACAGTTACAAAAAAACAGTTATTTTAACTCTCCAACTCCGTTGTAAGAAGTGAAGGAAATTTTTTAACTTATTGAAAAATTGATTTTTAGAATCATTTCATAGCTTTTTGCTTTTAAAAGAATAATATACGTATATTATGAATATTATTGTTATTCGATATAGATGCTTCGAATATTTTTGATGTCACAGTAACTTACCAAAGAGCCTCCGCGCATTTTTAACGTTTTAGATGTTGGCCAGACTGATCAAGATGGTGGGGACGTCCCTTAAGGTGATTGCGTAGTGGTAGCCCGCGAAATTCTAATTTTCTTGTGTTTTTGTAATAGGGTATTTGACTGTATTTTTTTGATTACGTTTCTCAAAACCTAGAGAGCATACAAGATGCAGTTAAAACTATTGCTTTAAAATCTCTAAAAATGGCGGTGTTGTGTACCCTTTTTATTTTTTAATTCACAAATCGTAATGTTTCAATCATCTATCAAATAAGTAGGTATTCGTTCATTTAGATTTTTCATACTGGTCAGATACCCTTTTTTCATGTCAGAGTCAGGTTTTAACTTGATCAAAGCGACAATAACAAGAACGTATATTTTATTTATTATATTAAAAACTTTTATAATAACTTAGATTTAATGCATTATAGTTAGATTTGACATCTAACTAATATGCATGAAATCTAAGTTAGAGCAATGTATTGATTATTCTAATGTTTAAAATTATGTAAATAAACCCCCTTAAAAATTGGCACTGGAAAAAAACTGTCAATGAAAACCAATTAATATTTGTCGATACACCTCGAGGGCCTTATTTAAAAAAAATAACTTTAGTTCTGCGTTATTTTATCAATTCATAGCATTAGGGCCACTAAAGTACACCTAAACAATAATCGATTATTATTTTAATGAGATTCTTTTGTATATTGTTTAGAGAAATACCAAATTTTACAGTTTTAATTTTTATAATCTTCTGAAAAGTAGGCTGAAGCTACTGTGTTTTCCGTGTTTTTTACTCCGAGTAGGCTTCACAGATATTAAGAAATTTTACATAGGTTTTACGGAAATGTTTAGGGTGTGAGCAGTTTGAGATGGTCTGTATGCCTATCAACTGTTTTGATAAGGATAGCTGATATGGAAGCGTACACTCTACTCCGGCTGGACATAGGCCCCGCCTAAAGCTAACCTATGTCTTTATACACAGCCGTGAATAACAGAGGCTATAGATAACTACAGTACTGGGTATTAAAATATTAGAAGCACCTATCATTAAGATACGCCATCTTGTATTTTATATTGTTACGTTGAGTGTTGCCAGGTTAGAATGTAAATAGTAATCCGGTAGTGAATAGATTATTATTATGCGTTATATCCATTATAATAATGAATAGTATTAAAAATTATAGCGATAATTATTATTGTTCATATCATAATATTAATTAATAATGATGCTGAAAACCATTGTCTTCTTTCCGAACAATTTCTAAAGTTATTAAAATTAAAAATAAAGAAATTGCTAATCATATTTTGTTTTATTGTGTATTCCTGAAAAAAACCGTCCAGCAACATCCGCCAGGCGAACACTGCACATCTCATTCGCATCATCGAGGTTTGTCACATTCAGTCGCGGTCACAGTCGAACATTTAGGTGGTCACTATGGGCGCCGACAGGATTATTATATCAGAAAGTTGTGTCTCCACCTAACTGAAGCTATTCTGGAGCGAAGATATAGATTTCACAGAGGCAAACTAGCTTGTCTCGTGATTTCGTGTTAAATCAATCCCAGTAGAATCAGGTTTGGTTTAATAACACCACCATTCCTGTAAGTCACGTTGTAAAGAACTTGGGGATTTATATCGACAGCACTCTTTCTTGGACTAAGCAACTGCAGGAAGTAAGTCGTAAACTATTTGCTTCAGCGGGCTCCCTGAGGCGTCTTCGCAATTTTCTTCCCATCACCACTAAAATTGCGATAGCAGAATCTCTTCTTCTTCCTATCCTGGACTATGCTGATGCCAGCTATTTTGATCTCACCCAAGACCAATTGGACAAGCTTGAGCGACTTCAAAATCTCTGTATCAGGTTTATATTCGGCTTGCGCAAGTATGACCACGTATCTGAATTTCGTACCTCGGTTGTGGAATGCATTACCCATAGAAGTGAGGCGTGCCCAAACGCTACCTGCGTTTAAAAGAATGGTGAAGGAGCACTAACTTTCACTTTCATTTTTCCGCTCCTGTCTCAATTATATATTTGATATTTAATAGTATTTAAATATAAATAAATGCAATTATATATAATTATATTGTATTTATGTATCTTACATTATTATATCTAATTAGTAGTTTAAAACGTTTGTACACTGACAGCCCTAAATCTATCTCCCTTCGTTCAATCCATCCAAAGGTTGTCTGGAAGACATTGCCTTGTGCGATAAGACCGCCCATTGTACACTTATTTTATGTTTGGTTGTCCTGTTCTTATTATGAGGTGTATAATAAAGTATATAATAAATAAATAAATCAATTACAAAGACATGAAAAACCACATAATTTGGCATACATTATAATAGGACACCGAGGTACCCAAAAAAAAGCCTAGGTGACACAAGTGATGATATTGCAGTTTAATCGCTTTGCACGGCACTGGTTGAAAAGTAGCCATAAATTATGTATGTCACACAAGAGTGTGCGTTGCGGTTGGTCATAGGAAGGTGGTAGTTATTGGAATCTACATATTAACCTACAACGACGAACCTATTAAGGTTCGTCGTAGGGTACATTAAGGTTCGTCAGTAAAGCAACCTCTTGTCTGCTTTGAAATGTGTTGCTGTTGGCGAAGCCTAAAAGACCAAACATTTAAGACTTTTGACTGTCAATTATTTAATAACAAATAACAATATAGGGTACATTTATTTGTAGAAGGTAATCTCTAAAAGTGATCATACTCGTAAACGATTCGTTGTAATGATAGAAAGCTACACCTCCCTGACTTGATTCCGATATTGGTGGCCCACGAAAGGGGAGCTGTGGGATGAGCTAGTATCTAATAAAGGCAAAAACAAAATCGAAGTAAAACCATTTAGTAACAACAAACAAGTTAGACATTGTTTCCCAAAATATCTAATCAACTTCTTCAATGACTGGTCCATCGCTGCCACCCTGTCCGCTCTTGGAGCCAGTTGCATGAATCTTCTTCATAAGAGGTGCAAACTCTTTGGTGAGCTCCTTCAGTTTGTTGTCGTACTCCTCCTTTTCGGCTGAAGAGTTGCTTTCCAACCAGCGCAGAGTATCGTCGCATTTACGACGAATCTTTGCACATTCCACCTCGCCGAGCTTGCCCCCCGCTTCCTCTGCTGCCTGTTTTACACTAAACACATAAGATTCTAACTTATTTCTGGATGCAACACGGTTCCTCTGTCGATCATCATCACCCTTGTATTTATCAGCATCAGACAGCATTCTGTCAATCTCTGCCTGTGACAAGCGGCCTTTATCATTCTTTATGACAATGTTCTTGCTTTTCCCAGTACTGTTCTCTTTAGCAGAAACGTTCAGAATGCCATTAGCATCTAAATCAAACGCCACGTCTATTTGTGGCACCCCGCGTGGTGCTGGAGGAATACCAGTCAGATCGAAAGTTCCCAACAAATTGTTGTCCTTTGTCATTGCTCTTTCACCTTCATAAACCTGAATAGTGACCGCTTGCTGGTTGTCTGAATACGTGGTAAACGTTTGGGAATGTTTGCAAGGTATCTTTGCGTTGCGTTCAACTATGGCCGTCATGACACCACCGGCTGTTTCGATACCTAATGATAAAGGAGCCACGTCAACCAATAGAACATCTTGGATCTTAGAATGACGATCTCCACTCAGTATAGCAGCTTGCACTGCTGCTCCGTAAGCAACTGCCTCGTCGGGATTAATCGATAAATTCAATTTCTTTCCGTTAAAGAAATTCTGCAGTAAGCTTTGTATTTTAGGTATACGAGTAGATCCTCCGACTAAAACGATGTCGTGAATGGAGCTCTTATCCAGCTTAGCGTCAGTCAACGCTTTCTCAACAGGCTCTAAAGTTGTGCGGAACAAATCAGAGTTCAACTCTTCGAATCGAGCTCTAGAAACTCGTGAGAAGAAATCTATGCCTTCATAAAGAGCATCAATCTCAATGCTTGCCTCTGTACTCGAAGACAACGTTCGCTTTGCTCTCTCGGCCGCTGTACGAAGACGTCGAAGAGACTTGGGATTGGATTTCAAATCTTTCTTATGCTTCCTCTTGAACTCATCAGCTAGAAAATTGACGAGCCTACTGTCAAAATCTTCGCCACCAAGATGTGTGTCCCCGGCTGTTGCTTTGACTTCAAAGAGAGAACCTTCGTCAATCGTTAGTATTGATACATCAAATGTTCCTCCACCAAGATCGAAGATTAATACGTTTCGCTCGCCCTTGAGGTCTTTATCCAATCCATAAGCCAACGCAGCAGCCGTTGGTTCATTTATAATCCGAAGGACATTCAGCCCAGCAATGGCACCGGCGTCTTTAGTGGCCTGTCTTTGAGAATCATTAAAATAAGCCGGTACGGTTATAACAGCTTTCTTCACTGGTTTACCTAAGTAGGCTTCAGCGATATCCTTCATTTTGATGAGTACCATGCTACTGATTTCTTCAGGGGCAAAACGTTTATTCTTACCTTTATATTCAACCTGGATTTTTGGTTTTCCACCATCGTTGATAACTTTAAATGGCCAATGTTTGAGGTCTTGTTGTATCTTAGGGTCGTCATATTTTCGTCCAATGAGACGTTTGGCATCAAAAATTGTGTTGCTTGGATTCAGAGCCACTTGATTTTTTGCACCATCTCCTATGAGTCGCTCGGTGTCTGTAAAAGCGACATATGAGGGAGTTGTACGATTTCCTTGGTCATTAGCTATGATATCCACATTTCCGTGCTGCCAAATGCCAACACATGAATAGGTTGTTCCCAAATCAATTCCGACTGCAGCCATTGTACAATTTTATTTATTTTAGATTCCGTTGCGTTTTGTAGTTTAGAGATTTTGACTATTGCTTATATGATGTCAGTTTACAAAATTCGAACTCATTGTTGTCAATATTTTATTTAATTGTTCCAGTCAGTATCTTTACATAAAAAGTTTTAACTGGGTGGGTATTTAATTACGAAATTATCCCTGAACGCGCCCGAAAAAATGTCAATGTCAAGGGAAGCAATTGTCAATGTCAAACAAAGTAAAGTTTGTCAAAGTAAATACCAAAACATTCTCGAAGCGCATTGTTGTTTTATATATTTCAATAATTTCGAATGCAGATAAGTATGCTTTCAGGATTTTTCATGTCTCGTTTCAACTCATTTCGTTGCTAGAATTTCCTGTAACCTCAATTATACAAACTAGGGATAAAAATTGCGTATTTATGTCACTTAACCTATAAGCGTACTTGTTTATAATTTATTTTTGTAATACACAATGCGTTACGCACAATTAGTAGTGGGACCAGCTGGAAGTGGAAAGGTAAGCATTCAGGAAATACTTTGGTTACATAAAGAACACTTTTTTTCTATCCTACATAAAATACTAAGCAACTTGTGAGTTCTACTTCATGTAACCGAATTTCTTTCAATCAGACACATAAATAACATTATTTATTAAATGTTCTTGTTCATGTACTTATTGGATTCAGTGAAGAAAAATTCAAATATTTCTTATGGACTAAAGTTTATAATTATTTTAACTACTCATCATATTCATCTATTCCCAGCAATGGAGTAATAATAGACAGATGACAGATGTGTTTTTTCAAAATCAACCGGTTCAATTCTCCGCTAGGAATACCGATTTAAAAAAAATTCAATGATGCAGTTTTAGTTTTCATCAAAATCGGGCTCCAGACTCCTTTCAGTGTTTTTTGATATTCCTCATAGTTTTGAATTTGGCCATCCACGCAAACTGTAAAAAATTTACCCTGTATTTGAACTACCCGCATGAATGCATGCCCTGACATCTACCATGGTTTCACAAATAAAAAAATGGAAAACCTTAGTAACTGAGCATGAAGTCTTAATAAATAAATTGCTCAATTTTACATACAGACTAACATGGTCAAAACATATTCATATAATAAAACTTAAAAACAACAATATAATTCCAGTCTACCTACTGCTCAACAATAGTAAAACATGCGAGCGACGCAAAACGCATAGTTGAGGTAGTGAACCTGGACCCGGCCGCAGAACACTTTGATTATGAGCCTCTTGTCGACATCCGGGAGCTGATACACCTGGACGATGCTATGGAGGATGAGGAGTTACAGTTTGGACCCAACGGAGGACTTGTGTTTTGTATAGAGTATGTTATTTTTATACCACCATTATTCTTAAAATTGGTATTGTATTTATATATTTTATATTATTATATCTAATTAGTATTGTTTAAAACGTTTGTACACTGACAGCCCTAAATCTTTCTCCTTTCGTTCAATCCATCCAAAGGTTGTCTGAAAGAGATTGCCTTGTGCGATAAAACCGCCCATTGAACACTTATTTTATGTTTGATTGTCCTGTTCTTATTATGAGGTATGCAATAAAGTATATAATAAATAAATAAATATTCTGCGACTCACACATAAATGTTTTACAATAAAATCTTGAGCAGCCTTTCTATGACATAACCAAGTAACAATGCTATTAATATAGTAATATAATTATTAAACATTTGATCATAAGAAATCTCTAAAATTGGTTATAAAAAAACCTTTTACTAAAAGTAGGTTCTGCGTACGACTCAACTACACCTTCCATTAATCATAAACATCCTTTGGCACTCAGAACTACTGAAGTTTTCAGTAAATAAATTCTTTTAATAGTACAGCCCTTCAATAAAAAAAAAAAATCTCTTTATATTATTAATGAGCAACCCGCCCCAACTTGGAAGGGGGGTAATTGAAATAAAACATTCCTGGTTAATCTCTCCTTCTATTTGTGAAAACTGTATCAAAATCCGTTGACCATTGTATGGTTTAGAAGAGAAACAGTAATGCTAGCGAAGTAGGGGGCGGGCCGATTGGGGGAGAGGCAAACCTCACGCCCCAGCCGGGAGTAGCAGGGTTCGTCCCGGCCAACGTATAGACGCGGGCCAACGAACGGCGAGCCACCCAACGCTCGCCGTCCGATCAGAACCAGGCCCGGATCGACTGCGCGTTGTGTTCCACGCGCGCCAGCATAGGAGACGGGGCGTGTTAGGGCCAGGGCCTGCCAGGGTTGCGGTTTTTGTTCGAAAGAGCCACCGCGGCCCTGGAACGCAAAGGGTATTAGGAGGAACACGGATGGGTTTTAGTCAGTAAGTCTGAAACTCTCTTCCGCGAGTCATATGATGACATCCAATCCTTAAAAAAAAAGTGGTTTAGAAGAAGTAAACGGAGAAATAGATAGAAGCAAATAGGGAGTTTGTTTTATACTATGATTTAGAAGACTAATGCCACAATTAAATTTTCCAGGACTCTCCTGGAAAACTGCGACTGGCTAGAAGAGCAGCTAGGCGACGTAGATGACGACTACCTCCTGTTCGATTGCCCCGGCCAGATCGAGCTGTACACACACCTGCCCGTCATGAGGAAGCTGGTCGACCAGCTGCAGAAGTGGAACTTCAGGATATGCGTCGTTTTCATGGTGGACTCACAGTTCATGATCGACGGAGCTAAGTTTTTATCAGGTCCGGAAATCATTGCGTAATCTGTTTTAATTTATAGCACTTGCACTGTTGCTAGCAGTAATAATTTTGTGCTACTAAGGGGGCGTCCATTAATTACGTGAGGCGTTTTCTCGAATCTCACCCAATGTCAAATATCACGTATTTTTTTCTCCGCAAGCAACTGAAGCAACAGTGTAAAATTGCGAGAAAACTGGTTGTTCAACAACTCATTTAAGTATAACATGACAAGTTTATAAGCTGCACAGCACCAGCAGCACCACCGGGCAAAGTGCTGCTTAGCTTCTGAGTGCAAGCGTCAACAGTTAACTAGTAGGTACCTATGATGTGAAGATAAATCTAGAAATATGCATTTTGAAAAATCGTACGTGACATTAGGGGGCGGGGGAGGGGCGTCTAGCCAAATCTCATGACATCTCACTAAGGGGGGTGAGGAGGTCGAAAAATCGCCAAAATCCCTTCACGTAATTAATGGACGTTCCTTAAGTTATCACAAATATTTTTGAGTGGTGGTGAAAAACACAGTTATCCCACCTACAAAACAACCCTTGCTTTTTCACGAGTCAATGAGATGAAAAGAGGGGAGGGGCATGGCCATTGCATGTCACTGGGTTGTAGAGGTCAAATAAGTCATTGTTTCATGTGAAATACTGGTATTGAAATACATCCGGTTAGACTAGAAGAAATCAAATCAAATTCAAAAGTCATTTATTCAAACTAGGCTGAAAATCAGCCCTATAAAATTTACATGAAGACAGTTCTCCACGCCCGCCCTTCACCACTTCCTAATGTTTTAGCTGGGATTCTGAGCCTTTTTTTAAGCATAGGAAATCTACAAATGACTTGTTCAACTCTGGGTGGTGCACAAGGGCGTGTCAGACTCTTACTGACTAAAACCCATCCGTGTTCCTTCTAAAGCCCTTTGCGTTCCAGGGCCGCGGTGACTCTTTCGAACAATTCTGAGCCTGGGAAGAAGTGGGGCAACAAACTCCCCAGCAAAGACAACTCCAACATGGTTGTGAAAAGGCTAGGCAGATGATAATAATTTTCAGCAGTAGCCAAGCTGATATAATGATGATACAATACAAAAATATAAATACAAAAAGATAAATACACGTCAGGTTCCTTTCCATTCTTGCTTTCGATGGCCGTTTGCGCGAATGTGACGCATATCTCCCCAACTTGCATAACTTTTGTAATTTTGTTTATTTTATTTTTTGGTATGCGTCATGCTTGGCGTAAATAAACTCTTTTTCTTTCTTTCTTTCCAGTAAAAAGTATAACTCAATCGGAGACAACTTAAAATGTAATATTTCTTGACTTTATCTTTCCAGGTACAATGGCAGCTTTGAGTGTGATGGTGAACCTGGAGCTACCGCATGTAAATATTCTCACAAAAATGGATCTGCTCAGTAAAAGTGCGAGAAGACAGATTGATGAGTAAGTATACTTTATTGTTAGCAAAAACACAATATAGAAGTCATAAGTATGCTCTTTATGGCTTCATGTGACTGTGACATATATGCCACTGACACAAGGTATAAATTACAATGATAAATGTTGTAAATTCAAGATTTTTTGGAATTCATGGCTTTATGTGGTAACGTAACAACAATCTGTCATATTTCTTTAACCTTTTGAACGCCACTGTCACGTATAGGTGACAGGCAAGCGCGTGCCCTGTACGCCAAACGTCACAAATACGTGACAAAAAGTACGATAAATTTGTGGCTTGGCGTCGCCGTTGGGCACGCCGATGCGTTTATGCTCTGGCGTTCAAAAGGTTAATACATTTTCAACTTTATCGCTAGAGCATTAGATTCAAGGTTGATTGGGTAAAGTTGACAGTTTCGGGTAGCTTGATGTGCTGGCGTCTGAACAGAAATGAATTTAAAAAAAACTTAATTGTGAACTATGGTAATAGTGCATGTAGTGTGTGTAGTTTCACAATTTTTTCTACAACTTCAACTAACTTGGTAGCTTAGCGTTTCAAGTTACGAGTGAGGCCCTCCGCCCTAAAACTTTCCATACCCGATGAGGCTCCTTTAAAGGATGAATTTTCAAAATTCATTCATTAACCTTTTGAACGCCAGAGCATAAACGCATCGGCGTGCCCCCGACGCCAAACCACAAATTTGCCGTACTCTTTGTCACATATTTGTGACGTTTGGCGTACAGGGCGCGCGCTTGCTTGTCACGTACATGTGACAATGGCGTTCAAAAAGTTAAAAATGGACTCTTGTGTTTTTACTGTTTCTGTTAAACCCAGCTATTTGGACAGCTTTGTCTGCCAGAGACGTTAAGATTTATATACAAGCAGAATAAATTATTTATAACATCTCTTTTATTACTTTTCAGTTACTTGGATCCTGACCCACACGTCTTATTAGCAGACATGAGGAACGCGAAATCAAAATGGCATGAAAAGTATGCAAAATTGACAGAAGCCATTGGAGAGGTGATTGAGAACTTCAGCCTAGTTCGGTTCTATCCGCTCAATATCAAAGATGAAGAAAGTGTGGAGAATATAATTGTAACTATAGATAATATTATTCAGTATGGAGAAGACGCCGATGTGAAGATAAAAGACTTTGATGAGGAAGAGCCTGTTGATGAAGATGGTGATTAAATGATTTTGTTTTTATTTTGGTGTTTATTTTATTATGCTTTTGAAAGGGAATTTTGTTAGCTTTCAACCTCTTTCAAAATCAAAACCAAAAATTGTTCACCTCATGTCATGGAACGTAAAAACAAAAGACATATTTTTTTAAAACAAAACACCATGTTGTTTGATCATGCTGAAACTCTATAAAAAGTAGGCGTTTATGAAAATTCGTCATCAGTCCAATGTTTCACGTCACTGAGAACACTGGAGCTAAAAGGAAATGGAAACCACACCTATAGAAGCCGCTCAAGTCCTAATCCAGCAAGGGTCACTGTCGCTCGACAGCTTGATCTGAGCCAGGCTTGTGCCTCGAAGATAGATATACAAGAAGTTCAGGGAGACTGGAAACTTAGTTCGGAGATCAGGGTCTGGACGATAGCGATGCACTTCGGTGAGATGATCGATTTATTGTCACCTCTTTCCTCCGAAATCAACACCTGACCGGCGTGGACGTCTAGCAACAGCTCTGATAAGTTCGAGGGAGGTCTGACA
The DNA here is from genome assembly GCA_905163435.1 of Mamestra brassicae. Classification (NCBI taxonomy): domain Eukaryota; kingdom Metazoa; phylum Arthropoda; class Insecta; order Lepidoptera; family Noctuidae; genus Mamestra; species Mamestra brassicae. Next base: position 1,335,067 of record LR991008.1, on the reverse strand, counting down.
GTAAAAGGACAGGGAAGCGAAGACTCAAAGTAGTGAACTTGTCTCCAGTCCACTGACAAGCCCGGCTTCAGTTTGCTGGCGATCACTTAGATTGGGATATAGACCAATGGAGCAGAGTCCTTGGACGAAACCAGGATGCATGGTAGCGACCGTCGACGGAGAGTACAGGAGACCGGAAAAAGTGGCATACGGGGGTGGGTCTTGTATGATTTGGGCGGGGATTTCTATAGAAGCAAAAACGGAGCTGATATTCGTACCTGGTGGAGGTCGGGGAGGGGGCTAACCGCAAAATGATACATCAACGACATTTTGCTAGGTCATGTGCTCCCCTATGGTTTATTGGCAGAGATTTCCTGCTTATGCACGATAAAGCCCGCGGCCACACCGCTGCAGTGACTAGACAGTGCCTGGCCAGCCTTCAGTCCTGCTTTGAATCCGATTGAACATAGGTATGTGAAGATGTCCAGCTCCGGCGTCGATAGAAGACCTGAAAACTGCTTTAGTCGAAGAGTAGCAGGAAGTCCCATAGGATTCCATCAGGAAACTCATTCGGTCAATGAAAAACCGTTTACGCCTAGTCAGGGCCAGGGGGCAAAATATTGTAAATATTTTTTATCTTTTCATATTACTTCTTTCATCGACCAATAGCTCTTCCAGGCATTCTCGGTGCGTCGGGCTACTTTTTAATCTTGTGTTGTCTGGAAGGAAATTATTTGGCCGAGGTATATGTATTCATGGACACATTCAATCTCCACACCCCTATTTCTATAAGGCAGTTGTTCGAAAGTTCATCGAAAGCCCAACCTGAAGACTGGCATTGCTCAGTTGTTCCGGCATGAGGCCTAACTCAGCTGCAGAGATCAGGGCCGATTCTATTATATAAAATCATTATAACACAATTTTACAAAAGTATAGTAAGAGTCATTTAAGTTTGCCACTCTAAAGTTCGTCACAATTCTCAGCGCAGTAGTCTATTTTACAACCGATCATAACACCGCGCATGCGCGGTCTCGCGGAAGCTGGCGCGTGTAGTGTCGTCTCAGTCGCTCGTATACGTTCGATGCTTACTTGTTTCTCGCTTGCTCAATGCAATAAGACTGTCGATACCATAAGTGTTACACATTGTTATTATTTTTAATTAGTTGTTTTTCTTATTGTTTTGTTATCTTCTTATTAATGCCTTTAATGGCCCCACAAATTTATTTATGGAAGGAGTTTCGGAAATTTTGAGCGATAGTGAGTAAATACTAAAAGACTTTATATTGACTAATAAACTTTATATTGAATTAGTTTGGGTAATGCGCTGTGCCCCCGCTTGTGTCTGTGTTTGTGGCGACAATAAGTTAGCTGGCTATACTTCAAGGGAGTGCATGTACCTTTAAATTTAGCTTTCATTTATTTGGTGCGAACACAATCCCTCACTTTCAATTACCTATACTTATTACCTTCTTATGCATTTCTACCTACTTATCTTACAGTCGCAAACTGCTTCTACATACAACTTTATTCAAGTGATTAAAAAAAACAATACGTATAAAACAAAGATATTTTTACGCGCTAGCACTTACTTACGCGATTGCACCTGCGCGGTCGTCACAAACAGCTAACTTCAGACAGGCAAAGATGGTTTGCTAGCATTATAAAATAAAATGTAAAGATCAATCTTAATTTCAAAATTCGCGCGCAATTCACCGTGCGGTCAATGAACTCAATAAATCATAACAAAAATAATAATGGCGCGCATCCTGGCCAATCTTGCCATAGATATCGAAAGTGCGAAACTCTCGCCGTGGCCAATCCGAGGACCAAGCGCGCCTTCTCTCTCGCACACATTGACTTTTGCATTTGGCTTCTCGGACCTCTCAGTTTTTGCCTACAAATAGTCAATTGTTGATATATTGGTAAGTGAGGTACCTACTAATACGACGATTTCTTTGAATTTTAAAGCCAGGCGTAACTAATGAAGTTCGCCCAAGTTCAAACCTGCGTGAAGTGAGTTTTGAACTTGTATTATGCACGTGTAGTGCACGCAATGCGATGACGCAACGTGAATTAGCAGTTTAGTTTTCTTATTAAAATGAAGTGATACTTAGGTATTACTGTTGCCGTATTTTCCGATGAATCTACGAGTTTGTGAGTGATGAAAATGAAATACCTTTATGAGTTCTTCCTAACAAAACAAAACAAAATTATGTGAACTTAGAAGTTAACTGTCGTGTGTTGGTCGAAAAGGTAGGTATTTACATACAAAACAAACATTGCGTTTATTTATAGACTTGAGTCTCTAAAGTGTTCTGTGACAAGTTTGTGTTTTGAACGAGCAATAAAATAAAATAAAACCTCATCATTCGGTTGTTTGATATAAGTTATGATGACAAACAAACTGATTAATACACGTGATTATGATTTCTTCTCATCCCTATTGTACAATACGGCCGACGTATCTTGGCGAGTCCGAACTTCGCGCAGAAGGCCGCGCAATGACTTTTTTTAGGAACAAAATGGTGGCATGAGGCGACGTACGGGGGGCGGTGGTCTAGGCTAGAGATTGACCATAAGTAAACACAATCGACACTTTATTCAATCAAATATCGTAATCGATTAGTTTTATTTAGAAGTTATTGATTTTTGTTTAAATAACATATTAAACGAAATAGATTTACAAATATTAGTGAATTTTGTAGTTAATAAACGAGATTTCAATTTAAATAAAAAAAAAATTAATAAAATTTTATTTTCTTAGTTGAAAGACATGATTTACTTAAATATCAGTTATCTATTAACGTATACTTGAGTAACGACTGTTTGAGAAAATCTAAAACCTCCTTATAAAATTGAAAACAAATATATTTTTATGACTTCATTTCAATCGATTTGAATGTAAATCGATCAAACAACACCCTCAGGCACGCGTATTGGACATCCCTTTTTGGTTACTTCGTGCTTATTCGGCAATGCTCGGTACACGGTAATATGTCTCAGTCACACGTTAGCATTGGTGTCGTGTTCGTGTCGCTATCTCTGTCTTGAGCACAGTCGGTTACAAAAGTTTTCGCTGTTATTGTTTTTCATTGTTGTTTTTTTTGTTTAGTGTTAAGTTTGTTTTGTTTGTGTTATTTGCAAGTGTCAATTGGCACTTATATTATACGCCAAATATGCCACCAAAACATAATACTGTGTTAAATCGCCAGGCGAGAAAAATGATTTACGATTTAACGCAGTATATGAAAAAAGAAAAAGAAGAAGGCGTAAAAGATGTAGATAAAGTTTATTTAAGAGTCATAGCCAACATTAAAACGTGGAAATGCCGCAGTGCGCGTTCGCGTTCGAGCGACTTATTTTTGTTCCTGATCCTTTATCTAGTATTATCATTGATCGAAGGTAATAGGGAAATTTTATTCGTACATTGGTATATAAAAAATGACAATACCTAACAGTTTTCTTCGCGAGTGTACATGCGCTAAAGTTCGCAGAGCCTATGTTCAGACTCGCCAAGATACGTCGGCCGTATTGTAGTTTTTGTGAACACCAAATCGAACAATCTTCTTTTGGAAAAAAAAAATAAGTACCTACCTACTTATAACGTTTGTAGTAGGTACCTACTTTGGTTGAGTAATTAGATATCTAATTCTATCAGTAGTAGTAGTGTAATAGTCATATTTATAAAAAAATCAACAAATTCGATAATTTTGAGGCCATATTCTTCTCACCCTCACCTACGGAGGAAGGAAGTTCTCTAAGTGCTATATCTCAAGTTGTAATTTTGCAAAACGAAGTCTTTCCCAAAGGCCTATGCCAATTTATGGATGTCTAAATTATAAATTACTGAAGAGGTACCTAATCATATAATCAAACCTTTGTTTTCTGCCGACCGAGTGTATCAAAAATACAAACTGATTTATTGCAAACGGACTGATAAACTGTGTTACAACTTCGCGATGGTAGGTATTTTTTTTTGGGTGAAATTATTGTTCTAATGACGTGGTCAAAACAAACAAAGATATTTCTCGAATTAACCTTTATTTGGCAAACATAAACATCATTATCCTAGATTACGCTACATTATTGATACACGCATAATACTACTCTAGGTAATATGCATTAAAATAACTAGGTGCCTCTATAAGAGGACTGCGAACAAACGAGCATTCCTTTTCTTAGGATTACCAACATTACCAGTATAAAAGGTAAATGGTTACATGCAAATGTAAATTGTCCTAAACAGTAGGTATAATAATATGAGGCTGGTGGTTACACTGCGAGGATGGAAGACTTAAACTGGGTTTAAAATAAGGCTTTCAACACTAAACCCCGGATTCTGGACTGTTTGACGCGTTTGGCTGTTGAAAACTCATTCAGTGTTTGACAATTTTTCACAATATTTTGATAATTTTCGTTCTTGAATCAGGGCTACGGCCACCTGCGCCACATATCACTAATGCATGAAGCGTTAAGACAACGACAAAATTATGTTTTTAATACTTTAACCTTTTGAATGTCATTGTCACGTATACAAGACAAGCAAGCGCGTGCCCTGTACGTCAAACGTCACAAATATGTGACAAAAAGTACGGCGAATTTGTGGCTTGGCGTCGGGGGCACGCCGATGCGTTTATGCTCTGGCGTTCAAAAGGTTAAGCATTTAGTGATCTGTGGCAAAAGTGGGTCTAAGTATAAGATAGATTTCTAAAATCTAAAAAGGACCCAGGCGTTTTCCTAGACATATATCAATAAATAAAGTTAGACATATATCAATAAATAAAAGTAAAGCTAAAGGAAGTAGCGCGAGACCGGGTTGGTGCATTCTAAAGGCCTACACAAAACCGTTTGAGAACGGCTGAGAAGAAAAAGAAGAAGTGAGTAGTAAAACGAGTAATTTATTACCGACTTGCTTTCATGTAATCCGGTAAAAATAATGAAGTCTCGTCTCAACATTGTGAGAAAGCAAGCATAGGTCAAGATCCTTGAACCAAACATGACGTGTCATCCACCAACCCGCACTCGCTACACATGGTGGGAAGACAAGGCCGGTATCCCATCACTTGGGACATAAGCCGATTAGGATAACGATTCATCTAGTAGTATATTAACAATACACAGTAACAATATGCAATAAAAGTGGTAAACTTAAAGATATATAATGCTCGTTCATTCTGTGGCAGTGGGACACTTCTGCATTCTGGTTTCTTACACTAAGGATCCGCTAAAACTTGCGTTTAAACTGCAAAATTGCTATATAAATGAACTGTCACCTACCCAGCGTAGGCGTTTTGGCCCTGTATACGCTGCGCTTACGACGCGTAAATGTTATTGTATTAAAAATACGTTGAGTCAAATTCAAATTCCACATGAACCGTGCAATTCATAAGCGCCCGGTTCCAATGGATAAGAACTTCATGGATTCTCAATAACATAAGTAACTGAATAGTACTTTAACTTTTTGTACACCAGAGCATAAATGCATCGCATCGGCGTACCTCCCACGCCAAGCCACAAAGTCACCGTATTTTTGTCTCATATTACTTAACACTGGCGTTTGATATATTACGTGTGTACGCTTCGTATACGTCCGGCAAACGTCTACGCTAGATCAACGAGAGGTGAGAGCTATAAAGGCGCACTAAAACCAACAACTCTTCTATATTTATTGTATTTAATATGATAATCAAACCAGAACACAAAAGTTGAGCGACATACGGCAGATTTGCGATAAAAACTCACACATACATCTCTTTACAAGAGTTAATGGAACCATATTACAACGCAAATTAATTTGTTTATAACAGAACATAATACCTGTATTCCCAGTTTTCCAATTAAGTTCAATTTCATAAGTAGTCACCTCTATTTTCTCCACACATTATATCTGCATGACTTTGTTTTTAATATAAACATTATAAATGCTTACACTAGCTAAATGTCTTTTTTACTGCAAATCAACCATATACCTTAACAATAGGTACCCCAAGTATACACATAATATTACTACAATAATATATGTGGTTACAAAAATCGACCAAAATCTATATTATGTGGTCCGTTTTGGCCGTATATTCTTAGTGATTAATTAAAGTTTAACCTTTCACACAAACCATTTACATAAATGAAACAAATCACAAAATATATTGAATCAGCCGTGGTTATTTCCAAAAATATTTTATTTCAGTTATATGGGCATTCTTTTAGTTAAAAATAAGTTTTTCTATGGGTACATTTTTAATTCATAAAAATATTACCTTATAAGATAAACATATGGGCATTTATTATAATTACATTTCACGCTAAAAAGCTGATATAAATGGATTAAAATTTGATATCACAACCGAATTTCAGATGGCGTTAGCTAAACAACCTATTTAGTGAGTACGAATCGTGTAAACAGCACACGGTTTAGTAAATCGTGACGACGTTTACATGGGTCGAGTCACTGGTATATGAAGTTTAACGCCTCATTTTAAGAAGACTTAAGATTTTGCAACTGTTTTTAAGAAAGCAAAACCCTGTAAAACAATTAAAATGAAAATTTAAAACTAGGGTTTCCCTTTTAACCATCCACAGTATCCATAATGAAAAGCGCCCATTAATTAATTAATTAATTATTTAATTATTTACAATCACCGTACATGCTTCACATGCAAAGCTTACATTAGAATAACATTTATAATAGAACACAATAAAACATTTCCTAAAGTAGGCGCCAGATAAATGTGGAATAAAGTATATTGACCTTTCCCTAATAACTGCTCATAGGTACCTGAACAATTAAATATGAATCGTTTTTCATTATTAGACCATGTTAAGGATCACGAGAGATGATGATTCGGGACAGTTTTGTGTCATTAATTCCGTTTTTCAAATTAACAATGTCAATAAATGTAGGTGGGTCAATGACCGATATTCCACGATTATCTGGCGCCTACTATAGTAAGACGATTTATTTGTGTTGCTACAGGCATTTTTGTGACATATGTATGGTAGAACCCGGAGCTAATGATAAATTATATTTATTTTGTAAGTAGGTTAAACATAACACTTTTACACGTCATCTTTTTGGGTAATTTTAAACTAGATGAGGCCAGTGTTTCCTGGCTAGACTACCCTGAGAAGACTTAATTTATTTTCTCACAAAAAAAATGTATGGGATAGAGTAATGTTATTTTGTACTTTTAACACGGGCGTAGCTATAGCTTTCGTAATGGGGGAGGGGGGGGTCCGAGGGCAACAAAAAGAACCGCAACGCCATCTATCCTGTCAGTGGCGAATTACCAACGGAATCCTGCATCGCGCAAGCAAAGTTCTCCATGCGATTTCAACATATACAAAAGTCCGAATATCAACTATCGGGCAGTTGCCCACCAGACACAACAACCGTCTGCCATGAGGATCTTTATTTATTTATTTATGACAACTAAAGTCTGCCAGGATTTGGGAGGATGCAAACTACCTCCTTGACTACTGAAATACCATTGAAACATAACAAAAAAAAAATTGGCCGTTGGCCCCAGCTGGCTGGTATGCGTATGTTAAAAGTACATTGTAACACTACTCATCAACTGCCTAGCCTCTTCCCAAATATATTGGAGTCGGCTTCCAGTCTAACCGGATTCAGCTGAATACCAGTATTTAACGTGGAGCGGCTGCCTACCAGACCTCCACAACCCATTAACTGGGTAACACGGTACTCCTTGGCAAGACTGGTGTCAGATTTTCTGGCTTCTGACTATCCGTAAAAACCAAAGATCTACAAATGACATACGAGACCAACGGCTTAACGTGCTTCCGAGGCACGGAGAAGTCTCGGTATGTTAAGATGGTCACCCATCCACAGACCAACCTCGGCAAGCGTTGCTTAACCTTGAAGATCGATCCGTGCGGCTGTTATTATTTAGCCACGAGCTACTAACACTACTCTATCCCACATATTTTGTAAGTGAGAAAATAGGGGAGTTCTGGCAGCTCTGGGATCTGTCTATTATCAATCACAACTGCCTGGCCTTCCCCAAATACGTTGGGGTCAGATCTCAGCTGAATACGAGTACTTTATGAATAATCAAACAAAAACTGTTAAAAACATAATTATAATATCCTCTGAATTGTGGGGCCCGTATTGCGCGGAATCAAGCCTACGTTGGGCCCGTATTGCGCGGAAACAAGCCTACGTTGGGCCCGTATTGCGCGGAATCAAGCCTACGTTGGGCCCGTATTGCGCGGAATCAAGCCTATATTAGGCCGGTTCTGGGTGGTTCCGCGCGGTTGCGCCGCGTCTGATTAAAACGACGATATCTCAGAAGTTACGATAGTTCTCCCTCTACCAGTTACATCATTGGAAACGATATGTAGAATCAAGAACATGTAACACAGAAACTACTTATTATATTATTCTTTTACTATTGGTAGGTACGCGTTTGACCACTATCTCACCTGATGGTAAGCGATGATGTGGTCAAAATCACCATTATCATCTGCTCAAAGTGCGTCAAAATTAATATTCGGTGCCGAAATATCGACAGAAACGTCACAAAAAAATACCTGGAAGCATTATTTTTAAGGCCGTTCTACCTGCAAACATCTCGCATTCAAGTTTATTCACATTGCGGGACACGAGAGAGCGATTGATCACATTTAGAACTCGGTAGCCCGCAATGTAAAGCAACTTGCTTGCGACCTGGATACAGGTGGAAACATGGCCTTACTATTGATATTGAATACATAAGGTGTACCGAACGCAAGAGCGCAAGTCTTGTCAGAACAGGATAGAAAGCAAACAATGAACGAGACAAAACATGCCACGCTTGCGCTCTGGGAGACTCGTCGCCTGGGTAACGAAATCATTTTCTGATGTTAATTAATAGTTTAGTAGGTCAGTTCGCGAAGTAGACAAAAACGGCTACTATAGATAAAGGGAAACGATCGACATTCATCAGGCACTTCTTTCAAATGTAAGTACAGTAGAATCCGCTTATAATGACATCAAAAAGAAGTGACATACACGGACATACACGTACATACAACACAGTCTTCGGAACTAAAGAACTTCTTTTTGAAGTGATAACTTCTTATGGGAGTGTAAACCGCTTCGTAACGTAACGCGTTACGGCGCCAGTCTGTCTGGCTTCCCTTTCTCTCACGCATACGGCAGCGGTAGGCAGGCTCTTCCTCTCTCACTCGAACCTAAGCTTTTCTCAAGTTAACAATTTCAATATTAAATAGTTCAACTTAGATTTGTTTAAGTTGTCACTTCTGTCGGGCGTGAAAAAGCGTGAAAAAAGAACAGTTTTTTTTTGTGATTGGCCTCTCGCTATTCAGCCTAGGATGTTGTCGATTGCTTAACCGGACATGCCTGAGGCGGCCCTAATATACATATACAGGGTGTCCCAAAACTCAACGTCAAGCCGAAGCGGGGTGACAGGATTGATCATAACCATCACGAGAAAAATCTGAAAAAAAATCTATCCCATGCAGTTTGAAAATTATGGGCATTTTAAGAAAAACCTAGAAATTTGATCAAACTGTACCATTTTTCGGTTATTGTGGTTATTATTTTTTATTTTTGTTCATTTGAACTTTAGAAACGTAATCCTAAATAACATTTCTAGAATCCCAATAAAAAATAATGACACAATTGCCTCAAGTTCCCGAGAATTGAGACTATTTGTTAAACTACGAATTTAAAATTTTCAAGATTCGTCGACTTTGACAGGCCCTCCTATAAAAAAAATGTACTAGAGTGCCTTGGCAAGTAGCATTAAAAGTTGGCGCATTTAATCAGAATTCTAAAATGGTACAATACTAGTTAGTTCCATACAATAGAAAAGAGTAAAAAAATTAAAACCTCAAGTAACCCGATTTTTGCTATCAGATTTTACTCAGTTAAAATGTTTTTAATTCGCACAAGCTCTAGGTAGGTTCTTAATTTTAAGGCAAAATGATGAGAGAGATGGATAATGGGTATGTTTGCCATGAGTGAGCGAGACAGATAGTGACGCCACGCATTGAGACGGAGATGCGTCGTTTAAACGAGTGCGAATGAAACAGATAGATGCTATGGCATCTATCAGCAAATGGCTACGCTACCAGTCCGACACCAACCAGTTAGTACGTTTCGCTCATTCGTCTACTGCGCACGTTCGTATTCGTATTAATTATTTTACTAATTTTACTAACTTTTTTTCACTTTGGTAAAAGTGGCGTCACTATCTGTCTCGCTCACTCATGGCGAACATACCCATTATCCATCTCTCTCATCATTTTGTCTTAAAATTAAGAACCTACCTAGAGCTTGTGTGAATTAAAAACATTTTAACTGAGTAAAATGAGATAGCAAAAATCGGGTTACTTGAGGTTTTAATTTTTTTACTCTTTTCTATTGTATGGAACTAACAAGTATTGTACCATTTTAGAATTCTGATTAAATGCGCCAACTTTTAATGCCACTTGCCAAGGCACTCTAGTACATTTTTTTTATAGGAGGGCCTGTCAAAGTCGACGAATCTTGAAAATTTTAAATTCGTAGTTTAACAAATAGTCTCAATTCTCGGAAACTTGAGGCAATTGTGTCATTATTTTTTATTGGGATTCTAGAAATGTTATTTAGGATTGTTTCCAAAGTTCAAATGAACAAAAATAAAAAAGAATAACCACAATAACCGAAAAATGGTACAGTTTGATCAAATTTCTAGGTTTTTCTTAAAATGCCCATAATTTTTAAACTGCATGGGATAGATTTTTTTTCAGATTTTTCTCGTGATGGTTATGATCAATCCTGTCACCCCGTTTCGGCTTGACGTTGAGTTTTGGGACACCCTGTATATTAAAGCCTCCAGCCAGGGCTTATTACGATTACGACTACACGCTAAGGGCACCCCCTGTGGGGTACGGGCCTCGGCTCGGACAGCTAGGGACGGACTGGTGAGAACTAGAAAATATTTATTGTCAGGTATTTAAGTGTAGTAGAGAGAAACACGAAAGAGGTGGGGATGATCACCGATCACCGAAAACGAGTAAAGGTGTTGAAATCATGTTGTTCACTATAACTGAACATAATTTCATAATTAAATGGGACGGAAGTGTGTAACAGGAAGCCGAGGAAGCGAGCGTTGTTTGATTTGACCAATGAACGCGCCCAATTCGATTTGACCAATGAGCGCGCGCAGTGGTCGAGTTTGCTGTCAGTTGGTACTTTTAATGTTAATGTTGCTTTTTACCAAGGTGAGACGTCAGATGTTACACATCCTATGCGACTACTGTAAGACTCGCTCGTTTTTTGTAAATTGATGATTAAAACACTTCATTCAGCTCCGAGAACTGACCTATATTTATAAATCAATCGTATAATTGCCATTAAAACAATGAAAATCGTATATAATTGAGTAGTTCAAAAGTGAATGAACACGTAAAAAATGTTGTACAACATAATAACATAAATGTTGCTTACATGCTTAAACATAGCATTATAACCATAGTAAAATTACACTAAGGAGTAACCATAATCATATAATAAGAGTTAATTTTAATGCATTGTTATAACCAATGTATATGAAGCTAGGCTTAGGTAAGTGTAGACCGTTAAATCTGATTTTAAACAATATTTTTTACTAAACATTGCTTCGCCACAGCTTCAATGCGGAAGTGTTCTTTGGGAACTTTATTTCTATAATCATTCAATGTTCAAAATATTGTATTGTAAATTTGTAGATCCTTGGCAGTTGTAACGGATTGTCAGAAGCCAGAAAATCTGACTCCAGTCTTGCCAAGAAGTACCGTGTTACCCAGTTACTGGTTGTAAGGGTCTGGTAGGCAGCCACTCCACGTAAAATACTGGTATTTAGCTGAATCCGGTTTGACTGGAAGCCGACTCCAATATAGTTCTGAAAAGGCTAGGCAGATGAATGGGTCAATGTTCAAAAATGGGTTTAAGTCTGTTCAAATGGTTCTTATCTTGTATCGGGTTGGTGTGTTAACCTTTTGAACGCCAGAGCATAAACGCATCGGTATGCCCCTGACGCCAAGCTACAAATTCGTCGTTTTTTTGTCGACTCTAGCCGACGGTGGCGTGTTGGGCACTTTTTCATTTGTCGGCTATAGCCACCGTGGCGGTCAATAGGTTAAGCGTATCCAATCAGTTAAGATAAGTTGCATTCAAATCATCATCTGCTTAGCTTTTCCCCATTATCCAAGGGTCAACTTTGAGTCTGAACAAATGTAGCTAAATACCACGATTTTAAATGTAAAGATAACTACTACCTGTTGACTTCCATAACCAAGACATGAGGTAATACAATACCTTTCTACCACACATCACAATTAACTTGAATACAGAAGCAGCAACATTGTTTTGAAGACATAATTGTTCACAACACAGGTGTCTGACTTTTTCAGGTACCGAAATACCAATACTAGTAAAACCCGGTGCACACTCACATCCACTGCAACTCAGACACAGAAACCGCAGCGTCCGCGCTTCCTGCGTGCTATAGCGCGTCGTCCGTGCTGACGTCGTAGGGGAAGGCCAGCGCGTCGGTGATGCTGAACACGAAGGCGTGGCAGCCGAACTGCAGCAGTGCACCGTGCGGCACCAGCGCCGAGCCCTCCCACGCGCCCGCGCGCAGCGGGGCCGGGCTGCTGCAGCGGCACGCGGGCTCCGCGCGGAGAGGCCGGGTCAGGTTGCCGTTTATTCTGTGGGGAGACAGCTTATGTGGTTATTGTAAACTTGATATTTTTTGAAAAAAAAAAAGAAAGAAACAGTTTATCACAGAACTGACATGCATACAAAATTATAAATCTAAACTGCCGGCGCCTCGTGCGAGGGTGCGGCGCGCTGCTGCACGTCGCAGGCGTACAGCATGACATTACCTGAGCGGCTCCCTCATCCTCGGCCTCACGATGTCCCGGAGCGCGGCGGCTCTGACGTCAGCGGCCGGCGCCTCGTCCGAGGGTGCGGCGCGCTGCTGCACGTCGCAGGCGTACAGCATGACATTACCTGAGCGGCTCCCTCATCCTCGGCCTCACGATGTCCCGGAGCGCGGCGGCTCTGACGTCAGCGGCCGGCGCCTCGTCCGAGGGTGCGGCGCGCTGCTGCACGTCGCAGGCGTACAGCATGACATTACCTGAGCGGCTCCCTCATCCTCGGCCTCACGATGTCCCGGAGCGCGGCGGCTCTGACGTCAGCGGCCGGCGCCTCGTCCGAGGGTGCGGCGCGCTGCTGCACGTCGCAGGCGTACAGCATGACATTACCTGAGCGGCTCCCTCATCCTCGGCCTCACGATGTCCCGGAGCGCGGCGGCTCTGACGTCAGCGGCCGGCGCCTCGTCCGAGGGTGCGGCGCGCTGCTGCACGTCGCAGGCGTACAGCATGACATTACCTGAGCGGCTCCCTCATCCTCGGCCTCACGATGTCCCGGAGCGCGGCGGCTCTGACGTCAGCGGCCGGCGCCTCGTCCGAGGGTGCGGCGCGCTGCTGCACGTCGCAGGCGTACAGCATGACATTACCTGAGCGGCTCCCTCATCCTCGGCCTCACGATGTCCCGGAGCGCGGCGGCTCTGACGTCAGCGGCCGGCGCCTCGTCCGAGGGTGCGGCGCGCTGCTGCACGTCGCAGGCGTACAGCATGACATTACCTGAGCGGCTCCCTCATCCTCGGCCTCACGATGTCCCGGAGCGCGGCGGCTCTGACGTCAGCGGCCGGCGCCTCGTCCGAGGGTGCGGCGCGCTGCTGCACGTCGCAGGCGTACAGCATGACATTACCTGAGCGGCTCCCTCATCCTCGGCCTCACGATGTCCCGGAGCGCGGCGGCTCTGACGTCAGCGGCCGGCGCCTCGTCCGAGGGTGCGGCGCGCTGCTGCACGTCGCAGGCGTACAGCATGACATTACCTGAGCGGCTCCCTCATCCTCGGCCTCACGATGTCCCGGAGCGCGGCGGCTCTGACGTCAGCGGCCGGCGCCTCGTCCGAGGGTGCGGCGCGCTGCTGCACGTCGCAGGCGTACAGCATGACATTACCTGAGCGGCTCCCTCATCCTCGGCCTCACGATGTCCCGGAGCGCGGCGGCTCTGACGTCAGCGGCCGGCGCCTCGTCCGAGGGTGCGGCGCGCTGCTGCACGTCGCAGGCGTACAGCATGACATTACCTGAGCGGCTCCCTCATCCTCGGCCTCACGATGTCCCGGAGCGCGGCGGCTCTGACGTCAGCGGCCGGCGCCTCGTCCGAGGGTGCGGCGCGCTGCTGCACGTCGCAGGCGTACAGCATGACATTACCTGAGCGGCTCCCTCATCCTCGGCCTCACGATGTCCCGGAGCGCGGCGGCTCTGACGTCAGCGGCCGGCGCCTCGTCCGAGGGTGCGGCGCGCTGCTGCACGTCGCAGGCGTACAGCATGACATTACCTGAGCGGCTCCCTCATCCTCGGCCTCACGATGTCCCGGAGCGCGGCGGCTCTGACGTCAGCGGCCGGCGCCTCGTCCGAGGGTGCGGCGCGCTGCTGCACGTCGCAGGCGTACAGCATGACATTACCTGAGCGGCTCCCTCATCCTCGGCCTCACGATGTCCCGGAGCGCGGCGGCTCTGACGTCAGCGGCCGGCGCCTCGTCCGAGGGTGCGGCGCGCTGCTGCACGTCGCAGGCGTACAGCATGACATTACCTGAGCGGCTCCCTCATCCTCGGCCTCACGATGTCCCGGAGCGCGGCGGCTCTGACGTCAGCGGCCGGCGCCTCGTCCGAGGGTGCGGCGCGCTGCTGCACGTCGCAGGCGTACAGCATGACATTACCTGAGCGGCTCCCTCATCCTCGGCCTCACGATGTCCCGGAGCGCGGCGGCTCTGACGTCAGCGGCCGGCGCCTCGTCCGAGGGTGCGGCGCGCTGCTGCACGTCGCAGGCGTACAGCATGACATTACCTGAGCGGCTCCCTCATCCTCGGCCTCACGATGTCCCGGAGCGCGGCGGCTCTGACGTCAGCGGCCGGCGCCTCGTCCGAGGGTGCGGCGCGCTGCTGCACGTCGCAGGCGTACAGCATGACATTACCTGAGCGGCTCCCTCATCCTCGGCCTCACGATGTCCCGGAGCGCGGCGGCTCTGACGTCAGCGGCCGGCGCCTCGTCCGAGGGTGCGGCGCGCTGCTGCACGTCGCAGGCGTACAGCATGACATTACCTGAGCGGCTCCCTCATCCTCGGCCTCACGATGTCCCGGAGCGCGGCGGCTCTGACGTCAGCGGCCGGCGCCTCGTCCGAGGGTGCGGCGCGCTGCTGCACGTCGCAGGCGTACAGCATGACATTACCTGAGCGGCTCCCTCATCCTCGGCCTCACGATGTCCCGGAGCGCGGCGGCTCTGACGTCAGCGGCCGGCGCCTCGTCCGAGGGTGCGGCGCGCTGCTGCACGTCGCAGGCGTACAGCATGACATTACCTGAGCGGCTCCCTCATCCTCGGCCTCACGATGTCCCGGAGCGCGGCGGCTCTGACGTCAGCGGCCGGCGCCTCGTCCGAGGGTGCGGCGCGCTGCTGCACGTCGCAGGCGTACAGCATGACATTACCTGAGCGGCTCCCTCATCCTCGGCCTCACGATGTCCCGGAGCGCGGCGGCTCTGACGTCAGCGGCCGGCGCCTCGTCCGAGGGTGCGGCGCGCTGCTGCACGTCGCAGGCGTACAGCATGACATTACCTGAGCGGCTCCCTCATCCTCGGCCTCACGATGTCCCGGAGCGCGGCGGCTCTGACGTCAGCGGCCGGCGCCTCGTCCGAGGGTGCGGCGCGCTGCTGCACGTCGCAGGCGTACAGCATGACATTACCTGAGCGGCTCCCTCATCCTCGGCCTCACGATGTCCCGGAGCGCGGCGGCTCTGACGTCAGCGGCCGGCGCCTCGTCCGAGGGTGCGGCGCGCTGCTGCACGTCGCAGGCGTACAGCATGACATTACCTGAGCGGCTCCCTCATCCTCGGCCTCACGATGTCCCGGAGCGCGGCGGCTCTGACGTCAGCGGCCGGCGCCTCGTCCGAGGGTGCGGCGCGCTGCTGCACGTCGCAGGCGTACAGCATGACATTACCTGAGCGGCTCCCTCATCCTCGGCCTCACGATGTCCCGGAGCGCGGCGGCTCTGACGTCAGCGGCCGGCGCCTCGTCCGAGGGTGCGGCGCGCTGCTGCACGTCGCAGGCGTACAGCATGACATTACCTGAGCGGCTCCCTCATCCTCGGCCTCACGATGTCCCGGAGCGCGGCGGCTCTGACGTCAGCGGCCGGCGCCTCGTCCGAGGGTGCGGCGCGCTGCTGCACGTCGCAGGCGTACAGCATGACATTACCTGAGCGGCTCCCTCATCCTCGGCCTCACGATGTCCCGGAGCGCGGCGGCTCTGACGTCAGCGGCCGGCGCCTCGTCCGAGGGTGCGGCGCGCTGCTGCACGTCGCAGGCGTACAGCATGACATTACCTGAGCGGCTCCCTCATCCTCGGCCTCACGATGTCCCGGAGCGCGGCGGCTCTGACGTCAGCGGCCGGCGCCTCGTCCGAGGGTGCGGCGCGCTGCTGCACGTCGCAGGCGTACAGCATGACATTACCTGAGCGGCTCCCTCATCCTCGGCCTCACGATGTCCCGGAGCGCGGCGGCTCTGACGTCAGCGGCCGGCGCCTCGTCCGAGGGTGCGGCGCGCTGCTGCACGTCGCAGGCGTACAGCATGACATTACCTGAGCGGCTCCCTCATCCTCGGCCTCACGATGTCCCGGAGCGCGGCGGCTCTGACGTCAGCGGCCGGCGCCTCGTCCGAGGGTGCGGCGCGCTGCTGCACGTCGCAGGCGTACAGCATGACATTACCTGAGCGGCTCCCTCATCCTCGGCCTCACGATGTCCCGGAGCGCGGCGGCTCTGACGTCAGCGGCCGGCGCCTCGTCCGAGGGTGCGGCGCGCTGCTGCACGTCGCAGGCGTACAGCATGACATTACCTGAGCGGCTCCCTCATCCTCGGCCTCACGATGTCCCGGAGCGCGGCGGCTCTGACGTCAGCGGCCGGCGCCTCGTCCGAGGGTGCGGCGCGCTGCTGCACGTCGCAGGCGTACAGCATGACATTACCTGAGCGGCTCCCTCATCCTCGGCCTCACGATGTCCCGGAGCGCGGCGGCTCTGACGTCAGCGGCCGGCGCCTCGTCCGAGGGTGCGGCGCGCTGCTGCACGTCGCAGGCGTACAGCATGACATTACCTGAGCGGCTCCCTCATCCTCGGCCTCACGATGTCCCGGAGCGCGGCGGCTCTGACGTCAGCGGCCGGCGCCTCGTCCGAGGGTGCGGCGCGCTGCTGCACGTCGCAGGCGTACAGCATGACATTACCTGAGCGGCTCCCTCATCCTCGGCCTCACGATGTCCCGGAGCGCGGCGGCTCTGACGTCAGCGGCCGGCGCCTCGTCCGAGGGTGCGGCGCGCTGCTGCACGTCGCAGGCGTACAGCATGACATTACCTGAGCGGCTCCCTCATCCTCGGCCTCACGATGTCCCGGAGCGCGGCGGCTCTGACGTCAGCGGCCGGCGCCTCGTCCGAGGGTGCGGCGCGCTGCTGCACGTCGCAGGCGTACAGCATGACATTACCTGAGCGGCTCCCTCATCCTCGGCCTCACGATGTCCCGGAGCGCGGCGGCTCTGACGTCAGCGGCCGGCGCCTCGTCCGAGGGTGCGGCGCGCTGCTGCACGTCGCAGGCGTACAGCATGACATTACCTGAGCGGCTCCCTCATCCTCGGCCTCACGATGTCCCGGAGCGCGGCGGCTCTGACGTCAGCGGCCGGCGCCTCGTCCGAGGGTGCGGCGCGCTGCTGCACGTCGCAGGCGTACAGCATGACATTACCTGAGCGGCTCCCTCATCCTCGGCCTCACGATGTCCCGGAGCGCGGCGGCTCTGACGTCAGCGGCCGGCGCCTCGTCCGAGGGTGCGGCGCGCTGCTGCACGTCGCAGGCGTACAGCATGACATTACCTGAGCGGCTCCCTCATCCTCGGCCTCACGATGTCCCGGAGCGCGGCGGCTCTGACGTCAGCGGCCGGCGCCTCGTCCGAGGGTGCGGCGCGCTGCTGCACGTCGCAGGCGTACAGCATGACATTACCTGAGCGGCTCCCTCATCCTCGGCCTCACGATGTCCCGGAGCGCGGCGGCTCTGACGTCAGCGGCCGGCGCCTCGTCCGAGGGTGCGGCGCGCTGCTGCACGTCGCAGGCGTACAGCATGACATTACCTGAGCGGCTCCCTCATCCTCGGCCTCACGATGTCCCGGAGCGCGGCGGCTCTGACGTCAGCGGCCGGCGCCTCGTCCGAGGGTGCGGCGCGCTGCTGCACGTCGCAGGCGTACAGCATGACATTACCTGAGCGGCTCCCTCATCCTCGGCCTCACGATGTCCCGGAGCGCGGCGGCTCTGACGTCAGCGGCCGGCGCCTCGTCCGAGGGTGCGGCGCGCTGCTGCACGTCGCAGGCGTACAGCATGACATTACCTGAGCGGCTCCCTCATCCTCGGCCTCACGATGTCCCGGAGCGCGGCGGCTCTGACGTCAGCGGCCGGCGCCTCGTCCGAGGGTGCGGCGCGCTGCTGCACGTCGCAGGCGTACAGCATGACATTACCTGAGCGGCTCCCTCATCCTCGGCCTCACGATGTCCCGGAGCGCGGCGGCTCTGACGTCAGCGGCCGGCGCCTCGTCCGAGGGTGCGGCGCGCTGCTGCACGTCGCAGGCGTACAGCATGACATTACCTGAGCGGCTCCCTCATCCTCGGCCTCACGATGTCCCGGAGCGCGGCGGCTCTGACGTCAGCGGCCGGCGCCTCGTCCGAGGGTGCGGCGCGCTGCTGCACGTCGCAGGCGTACAGCATGACATTACCTGAGCGGCTCCCTCATCCTCGGCCTCACGATGTCCCGGAGCGCGGCGGCTCTGACGTCAGCGGCCGGCGCCTCGTCCGAGGGTGCGGCGCGCTGCTGCACGTCGCAGGCGTACAGCATGACATTACCTGAGCGGCTCCCTCATCCTCGGCCTCACGATGTCCCGGAGCGCGGCGGCTCTGACGTCAGCGGCCGGCGCCTCGTCCGAGGGTGCGGCGCGCTGCTGCACGTCGCAGGCGTACAGCATGACATTACCTGAGCGGCTCCCTCATCCTCGGCCTCACGATGTCCCGGAGCGCGGCGGCTCTGACGTCAGCGG
The DNA here is from genome assembly GCA_905163435.1 of Mamestra brassicae. NCBI lineage: Eukaryota > Metazoa > Arthropoda > Insecta > Lepidoptera > Noctuidae > Mamestra > Mamestra brassicae. Next base: position 1,315,928 of record LR991008.1, on the reverse strand, counting down.
CCGGCGCCTCGTCCGAGGGTGCGGCGCGCTGCTGCACGTCGCAGGCGTACAGCATGACATTACCTGAGCGGCTCCCTCATCCTCGGCCTCACGATGTCCCGGAGCGCGGCGGCTCTGACGTCAGCGGCCGGCGCCTCGTCCGAGGGTGCGGCGCGCTGCTGCACGTCGCAGGCGTACAGCATGACATTACCTGAGCGGCTCCCTCATCCTCGGCCTCACGATGTCCCGGAGCGCGGCGGCTCTGACGTCAGCGGCCGGCGCCTCGTCCGAGGGTGCGGCGCGCTGCTGCACGTCGCAGGCGTACAGCATGACATTACCTGAGCGGCTCCCTCATCCTCGGCCTCACGATGTCCCGGAGCGCGGCGGCTCTGACGTCAGCGGCCGGCGCCTCGTCCGAGGGTGCGGCGCGCTGCTGCACGTCGCAGGCGTACAGCATGACATTACCTGAGCGGCTCCCTCATCCTCGGCCTCACGATGTCCCGGAGCGCGGCGGCTCTGACGTCAGCGGCCGGCGCCTCGTCCGAGGGTGCGGCGCGCTGCTGCACGTCGCAGGCGTAAAGCACGCCGTTCACGCAGCTGCCCCACTCCGAGTAGTTGATCAACTCGAAGTGCCGGCTCACCTGGGGGTAAGGATAAAAATTATATTAGGAATTGTAGCATCGTTGTTCATGAATATCTCAACCAAAGCACAGTGCAACAGGATGCGAAAATCTTCTACAGAACACGCTTAGACACTCATCCTGATCCCTTGGCGAAAGCACCAGACCACAAAAGGGTGGCTGAAAAGTTTGGCTGTGATGGATTTGCAAAGTAAGACATGATATCATTTAAATAAAAAGGGGACCTTGCGCTGCAGAAATTATTCTGCATCACCATATTCTACAACAATTCTGCTCATAGTTCAAGAAATGATCGCAGAAGCCGAGGGAGAAAATAACATTGCAAACAAGCTTTAGTTCTCGGCCAGACGGTGCGCGCTACTTCCGCCACTGCTCGTTATTTCGCGTTGCCACTCGGTAAACTGCTGCGGACTGGGGACCTCACACAAGTTCTCTCACACTAGGTCTGCCCTTTTTTAATTCTGAAGAAGATGCCATTACTTATTTTACACACCTCGTCCATGAATATCACGGCGTGGTTGCGCGACGCGTGCCTGCAGACGGCGCCGTCCAGCCGCACGTCGCAGCCGCTGTCTGTACCGATTGTTAGAGATGAAAGACGCATGGGTATGGGTCTGCCCAAGCCATCGCCTACTCCGTTTCTGAAAAAATATTTTATTGTAACTAAGTTCAAACTCAAAGCATTTATTTCAAGTAGACAATTTACAAGCACTTTTGAATTGTCAAGGTCGGTCGGTCAAAAGGATGAAGCTATTTGCACGTTCCAGCGTAAGTCGTAAAGCGTAGATCTCTATGGAGAACAACGGGCAAGAAACTCCACGGACACCCGACCAAATGATCCGATCAAAAGTCGACCCGATCAAAAGTCTGGCTGATGGTGGTGCATGCGTTGGCATGCACCACCATCAGCCAGACTTTTGAGTGAGCATGACACTCCCAACCGCCAGGTTACATTTAAGTCAAAGACACCCAAAAGTTTTAGTTTTAAGGCTCACTGTACACAGCACTCACACTTGTGCCGGTAATGCATGAAATTATACAATGCTAAATAAATTGAATCTATACAATATTGTGTTCAGTTAATATTGCGTTCTTACAATCTTCAGCCGGTTCAACAATGTTTCAATATAATGTTCTCCCATCAAGCCCCAACTTATAACATTTGTCTTATTTAGTTCCAATATTTGGGAAGGTATTTTATTATAACATTTTAAACAGTACTTATGAAATGTGAGGCTATTTTAGCCAGTCTGAAACCTGGTTGAACTAATTGGTCCCTATTTCTAGTACTATAATTATGTCTGTCGCCTCTTTTTATTAAAAATATGTAAATGCTTTCTGACATATGTACATGTTGTTTCCGTGAATATATTGACAAGGTACCGTCATGATGTTAATATTCTTAAACATTCTCTTAGAAAATTGCGCCCGCGAGAGTGCATATGGCTTTGATGACTCTTTTCTGCAGAATAAAGATAGACTCGATGTCTGCAGTCCGTCCCCATGGTAAAATATCGTAAGACATGATACTGTGAAAGTAACTAAAACAGAACAGTCTCGCGGTATCAACATCCGTAATTTGGCGGATTTTCCTAACAGCATATGCTGCTGAACTTAGCCGTCCTGCAACAGATGTTGTATGAGCCCATTGTAGCCTTGAGTCAAGCGGAAGCCGTTTAATCGACGAATTCTATTTTATTTCCCCGTTCAATACTATGTCACAATTACTGCTTATCATATTTGGTAAGTCAAATCTTGTGCACTTCGTTTTTTTCCCATTTAAAACCAAATTATTAGCAGTAAACCAATATCCTGCAGAAGGGCGTTATTTATGACGTCAAGATTGTTGGTCCGTCTATATATGTATCTTAAAAATTAAAGAGGTATCGTCGGCAAACAACACCATATGAAGTTTTTTTTGCCATCAATCATTGATAAATACCAAAAATAAGAAAGGACCTAAAATCCAGCCCTGGTTGACGCCTATTTTCACGTTTAATCCCGACGAATTCACACCGTTTATTTGAACTAATTGTTGATTATCATATTAATAAGATTTTACGAAGTAACCAGTTTTGTCTAGTCCGTAATGCTATAGCTTCAGGAGTATGTTCATGTTTGCTTAGCAACAAGATACAAGGTCTCAATTTGATGAGGATTTGATTTAGAATATGATCAGTACATGAAGGTGACATACCTATCCGGCCTGGTGATGGCGCAGAGCGTGGCTCTAACCGCGGCGTCACTAAGCGAGTGGCCGGGCGAGCGCGGCGGCGCGGGCGGCGGCGGCGGCGGCGCGCCCCACACGGCTCGCGCGATGCGCGCGCGGTCGGCGCCGCTCAGCAGCTCGGACGGCAGCGCGCGGCGCAGCAGGCCCAGGCGGGCGAGGCGCGCGCGGTCCACGGAGCGCTTGACGGCGGCGCGCGCGGCTGCCGACATGCTGGAGCCGCGCCACAGCCCCCACGACTGCTCGCCCGCTAGCACCTGCGAGTGGGGAACAGACGAGAGACTAGTCACTAATATGTGTCAATAACTAGCTTGCAAAATACACAATACGTAGGGGTTACACCGGTTACACCGCGGCCCTGGAAAGCAAAGGGCTTTAGAAGGAACACGGATGGGTTTTTCATATGATGATTTCCCATCCTTAAAAAAAAAAAATTAAAAAAAAGGGGTGCGTAATTTACCATTTATAATTGTAGCGGCATCAATGCCGCCACATGAAAAACTAAATATGTACCGCAACAAAAAGAACCGCAACGCCATCTATCCTGTCAGCGAAGAGCTACCAACGAAATCCTGCATCGCGCAAGCATGGTTCTCCGTGCGATTTGAACATGTTCAAAACTAAACCAAACAAGTAACTGGCAAAAAATATCAATAGAATACAACAGTTCATTCTTGAAGCTGAATGATACTAATAATAAACTACATTACGTTAGAATTGCTTATACAGAGAACATAATTATGTATTATTTATTATGTATATTGTACATCATAAGCCATTGGTCATCAAATTAACCCTCAACAATCAAATAACCATAAAATAAAATCCGAAAAACAACGAAATAACATTTACACAACACCTCCATACAATGGTCAATAATGAAAAAAATATAATTAAAACCCTCACAGCCTTTAGCCTTTTCATATGATCATATCACACGGTACAGATTGAAAAACTTTTTTTTAGATTTTTAAGTTTGCCCTATAGAGGGATGTGGAACAGGGTGTAAAGTCCCGCAAACCTCCATAGAAAAGAGGGATCCTCCCCACCTCCTCTCCACCGGACGGTTGTTGTGTTCGGTGGGCAACTGCCCGATAGTTGATATTCGGACTGTTGTATATGTTCAAATCGCACGGAGAACTCTCACACCGCTATGCAATATTTCGTTGGTAGTTCGCTGCTGGCAGGCAGGATAGATGGCGTTGCGGTTCTTTTTGTTGCCGTACAAATTTTGCTTCGTTAGTTTTTCTTGTGGCGGCATTGACGTCGCTACAGTCCCCCAAAAGTGACCCTCATACTACAAATTGATATATTTACGTAACGCGTCCGTGTTTGGGTCACAGATATTCAGATGTGTACCAAATTTCAACAGAATCGGTCCAGTAGATTGGGAGAAAATTGGTTGTGATAGACGGACAGACACCCGAGTGATTATATAAGGGTTCCGTTTCTTACGGATGTTCGGAACCCTAAAAACTCCATTACAAAGGAAAAGCTACCTACATTCACACCTGTGTTATTTAACAGTAACCATAATAATTATGGATGTCTAAATGATCCATCCTGCATCCGAATATACTGGAAGCTTAACGCGCTAAACACTTGACCAATGTAAATCGGCCTTTACGGCCTGATCACGACTTCGGTGTTAGCGACGCGCAGCGCAGCGAGCGGGGCGGCGTCGGTAAGCGGTGCGATTTGCGGTGCGATTTGCACGCCACGTAAGTTGCAGCGGCCGCGGTGGACGTATTTAGGTGGTCAAAACGTGCTCAAAATCATGGCGTTATCAAAATTATCCCTTCTCTGTTTAGAAAGCAGTACATTTTTAAAACAAGATATTCTTAATATGAGAGGAGTGCACGATCATATCATTTCAATCTTACCTGCATTTAGTAAAATATTTGAAAAGTTAATACTCAAGCAATTGCTTAGACATTTTAATTGAAATAGCCTCCTTCATAATGAACAATATGGCTTTGCAAAAGGTCGTTCGACCACAGATGCGGGTGTTGCTTTCCTAAAACACATATTTAACGCATGGGAGACCTCGCAAAATGCAATTGGAGTTTTCTGTGATCTCTCCAAAGCCTTTGACTGCGTACACCGTGAAACGCTTTTGCGTAAATTATGTCATTACGATCTCCAAAGCGAAGCTCTTAACGTTAATTGATTCATATTTACATAATAGGTTTCAATGTGTGGATGTCAATGGTGTGAAGTCTTCCGGGCTACCAGTTCATTTAGGAGTACCTCAAGGCTCTATACTAGGTCCATTCTTGTTTCTGGTGTATATAAACGATTTCCCATTTTTCTTATTTTTAAAGTAAATAGGAATAGACGAGATTTTGATAACGTAAATAGCGCTCTTTCTATGGTTACAGATTGGTTTACGAAAAATAATCTAGTTCTGAATGCGAAGAAAATGAAATGTATAAAGTTTGCCCTGCCCAATGTTAGAAATCTGGGCCCAATGTCATCTTAAACAATGAAGTGCTTGAAACTGTGGAGTCGGCAGTATTTCTGGGCATAACTGTTGATTCAAAACTTCAATGGGGTCCACACACATCAAGCCTATCAGGAAGGCTCAGTTCTGCCGCATATGCCGTCAGAAAAGTTAGACAATACACAGCTCGGTTAGCCTATTTCAGTTATTTTCATAGCGTAATTGCCTATGGTATCCTGCTGTGGGGTAAGACTGCTGACATACAGAATATATTCGTTTTGCAAAAGCGTGCTGTACGAGCAATATACCAGCTAGGGTCAAGGGTTTTATTAAGAGAACTGTTTTAAAGAGATTGGTATTCTCACGGTGGCATCTCAATTCATTTTTGCAAACATTTTATATATTAGGCAAAATATACATTTATATACTAAAACCAGCGATATCCATAATTTTAACACCAGAAACAAGCACAAACTACATGCTCCTTCCCACCGTCTCCGTAAGATCCAGGGCACGTTTGTGGGACTCGGAATCCGTTTTTACAATAAACTACCCCTTTCTTTTCTTGCCTTGCCTTTTAATGCATTTAAAACTGCATTTTCAGCTAGTGGGTTATATATTGACTTACCTGCTGCAGCCGCTGCCACGCCAGCAGCTTGACGAGCCTCTCATCCAGCTTCTTGAGCTGCTCATCCACCACCGCCAGCAGCTCCTCCACGTTACCCTCGGGGCGCAGCTCCAGGCGCTCGCTCTTGCCGCGCTTGCTGGGGCTCTTGTCTTCGGACTGCGAGACCTTGCGCTTCTTCACTGTGGCGGTGAGGTACTCGAAGTCTGAGTCCGATAGGTCGCTTGAGGAGTCTGTGTGGCGGTCCGGCTGTAGAAGAAATGGTGAATGGTTAATAAGATGAGTGACAAAAAACTGGGTGTTGCGAAGTTTATAAATGTCGACAAGGGAAAGTTCTTAGTATGTTTCGCCGAATATGGCATTTAAAAGATGGTGATGGTGCAACATTATTGTGTGTTGTAAATAGTGTGGAACAACCGGGGACACCTACTGGCCAGTTTTATGGAGAAGGATGGCCTCTATATGATGAACTCCTTCTTCAGAAAGCGTGAGCACAGGTAGTGGACCTAGAAGAGCCTCGACGGTGCAACTAAAAATGAGATTGACTTCATCATGTCGACGAAGAAGCAGATATTCAATGATGTCTCTGCGATCAACGCCGTGAAAACCGAAAGTGATCACCGCATGGTAAGAGGCACATTGAATCTAAATATCAGGCTGGAAAGGTCTCGACTGATAAATTCGACGCTCCGTCCAGCACAGATCCAGATCCAAAACTCCGAAAGCTTCCAGCTCGAACTTGAATTTTTCTTCGAGTGCCTAGGTGAGCTCCGTGGACGAATACAACGATGGGTTCGTGGAAACTGTCCATACGGTCGGGTCTAAGTTCTTCAAGACCTGCCGTACCGATAAGAACAAGCGGCTTTCTGATCCTACTCTCAAGCTCATGAAGGAGAGGCGGGAGATGATTTTGCAGTCTTCAGACGATACGTGCAAATATCGGCTGCTCAATCACCACCTCCAAGTCCTTGAAAAGCGACCTTGCAGGAGATCTGTCTATTGGGCAGAACCTGAAGATCGAGGATGGCAGCACAATATCCGCCAAATCGGAGCTTCTGAGGGAGATCGAGACATTCTATGGACAGTTATACACGTCAATGGCTAAACCCGCTGTGAATCAAACTAAAGAAGAGCTAGATTGATCCGGCACTATACCGAAGACATCCCGGACGTCAGCCTGTATGAGAATAGGATGGCTCTGAAGAAGCTTAAAAACAACAAGGCTTCGGTGAGGACGGAATTACGGCCGAACTCCTGAAGACGGGTGTTAAACTGGTCCTTAAGAACCTTCAGAAACTGTTCGTTTTCTTCATACTCGAGGGAATAACGACACAGGCATGGAGTAGAGGTGTGGTGGTACACTTCTTTAAGAAGAGTGACAATACCTGCTTAGGAATTACAGGCCCATCTCACTTCTGAGCCATGTCTACAAGCTGTTTTCTAGAGTCATCACGAACCGTCTCGCGCGCAGGTTTGACGACTTCCAGCCTCCCGAACAAGCCGGATTCCGAAAAGGCTTCAGCACCGTAGACCACATACATACGCTGCGGCAGGTTATACTGAAGACCGAACGGAGTATAATTTGCCCCTCTAACTAACCAGTACCTTGAGACTGGGCTCGGAGCTGATGGCGTGCAGGTCATCGGCGGCGTCTTCCTCGGTGACTCCTCGTAACGCTTCATCACAGTGTCCGCTGCTATATTGCGGACAGGTCAGGTTCATGCAGATCTTGTGCTTTGGCGCGTCATCATCTTCGTCGCTGCCGTCGTAACAGCCGCTGGCTTTCTGCTTGTTAATGACTGTGGGGAAGGCAGAAGTATTCCTCAAAGGTGAATTAAAACTATGTGGGTATTTCACTTAGACTTTTATGTGCTAGGCGACATATTTGACTGATCTTTTATGTGCTAGGAGACATATTTGACTGATCTTTTATGTGCTAGGAGACTTTTTATTTGACGACTTACAGTAAGTTTTAGGTTCTTTTTTTTGAGATGGGTTTACTCTTGTTCTATAGAATATGTCCAAACACGCCGAGAGCGAGCAAGCACGGTTACTTATGAATCGAGAACATGACATGAGCTGGCTTATGGGCGTAGTATTTGGCGTTCAATTGAGTCATGACTCACGAGTGTGTAATCTCTAAGGCTCTAAACCACGAGCTATCTATAGCTTTCACACCCCGTGTGAAAGCTGGGGAGGGGGTGGGTCCAAGGGTCCAAAAATGTACAAAGATTATTTATATTAATTGACAACACGATTTGACAGTTACTGTCAATTACTGTTAATGTCATTCATTCTTAGTTCGGGTTCGGAACTAATCGTAAGTCCGTAGGTGATACGGACTAGAATACGCCCGCAACTAGGCCCGAAACTACGGACTTCGGGCTTAGAGAGTAGCCCCCAAGGAGCGACGCCGCTGGCAGAACCTAGTGTATAATATTCTCACCATTTCGACAGCGCACGTACTCCCTGCGACTAGGCAGCAACGGCGGCGGGTGCTGGTAGTGGTGCCGCACCATGTCCGGCACTACCACGCGCCCGCGGATGGCCACCGGTACTTTGATGCTGCAGCAAAGAATTAACAGTTGTTGGGTGGAAGAAAGGGATGGTGAATGGCTTTGTTTGTGGATGGTACTCTAAGGCTGATTAGCGGCGGAAGTCATTCGTTCAAAGGCATGTTTAACACATACAATAATTGTACCACAGCAACACCTCGGTGTGCACTAATTTGTTTCAAAATAATTAATCATTCACACAGACCATATTTTCTTGACCTATTCAACCGTGTGGGCAATGCCAGCCACACCGCTCACTGGCGGCCGGCCACTTCACAAACAACGTTCCGTCGACGTAACGGCTTCGCGAGCCGGAATCCGTCTGCCCGTCTACTAGCACTAGTGACAACGCAACCACATCCACATTTTGTAATTACCACAACTTTTCTTCCTGTTACGGATACCCCGACGTGATAACAATTGCCTCCCCTGTTCCTGATGCCTCTAAACTGAAGTCACTTCAATTTTTTATTCAAGCCAAAACCTCAAAGTATCAACTCACTGGAAGACCTTCTCCACTTTGAAGGCCTGCTGGTCCTCAGGGCCCGAGAACTTCTCCCACAGCGCCACGCGCTCCGTGGCTGACACAGTTCAAGTGTACTCAGTAACAACTCACCGGAAGGCCGGCCTCGCCTTCCTGGCGCGCCGGATGAAGTCCACCTTGACGGCCTGCTGGTCCACGGGGCCCGAGAACTTCTCCCACAGCGCCACGCGCTCCGTGGCTGACACAGTTCAAGTGTACTCAGTAACAACTCACCGGAAGGCCGGCCTCGCCTTCCTGGCGCGCCGGATGAAGTCCACCTTGACGGCCTGCTGGTCCACGGGGCCCGAGAACTTCTCCCACAGCGCCACGCGCTCCGTGGCTGACACAGTTCAAGTGTACTCAGTAACAACTCACCGGAAGGCCGGCCTCGCCTTCCTGGCGCGCCGGATGAAGTCCACCTTGACGGCCTGCTGGTCCACGGGGCCCGAGAACTTCTCCCACAGCGCCACGCGCTCCGTGGCTGACACAGTTCAAGTGTACTCAGTAACAACTCACCGGAAGGCCGGCCTCGCCTTCCTGGCGCGCCGGATGAAGTCCACCTTGACGGCCTGCTGGTCCACGGGGCCCGAGAACTTCTCCCACAGCGCCACGCGCTCCGTGGCTGACACAGTTCAAGTGTACTCAGTAACAACTCACCGGAAGGCCGGCCTCGCCTTCCTGGCGCGCCGGATGAAGTCCACCTTGACGGCCTGCTGGTCCACGGGGCCCGAGAACTTCTCCCACAGCGCCACGCGCTCCGTGGCTGACACAGTTCAAGTGTACTCAGTAACAACTCACCGGAAGGCCGGCCTCGCCTTCCTGGCGCGCCGGATGAAGTCCACCTTGACGGCCTGCTGGTCCACGGGGCCCGAGAACTTCTCCCACAGCGCCACGCGCTCCGTGGCTGACACAGTTCAAGTGTACTCAGTAACAACTCACCGGAAGGCCGGCCTCGCCTTCCTGGCGCGCCGGATGAAGTCCACCTTGACGGCCTGCTGGTCCACGGGGCCCGAGAACTTCTCCCACAGCGCCACGCGCTCCGTGGCTGACACAGTTCAAGTGTACTCAGTAACAACTCACCGGAAGGCCGGCCTCGCCTTCCTGGCGCGCCGGATGAAGTCCACCTTGACGGCCTGCTGGTCCACGGGGCCCGAGAACTTCTCCCACAGCGCCACGCGCTCCGTGGCTGACACAGTTCAAGTGTACTCAGTAACAACTCACCGGAAGGCCGGCCTCGCCTTCCTGGCGCGCCGGATGAAGTCCACCTTGACGGCCTGCTGGTCCACGGGGCCCGAGAACTTCTCCCACAGCGCCACGCGCTCCGTGGCTGACACAGTTCAAGTGTACTCAGTAACAACTCACCGGAAGGCCGGCCTCGCCTTCCTGGCGCGCCGGATGAAGTCCACCTTGACGGCCTGCTGGTCCACGGGGCCCGAGAACTTCTCCCACAGCGCCACGCGCTCCGTGGCTGACACAGTTCAAGTGTACTCAGTAACAACTCACCGGAAGGCCGGCCTCGCCTTCCTGGCGCGCCGGATGAAGTCCACCTTGACGGCCTGCTGGTCCACGGGGCCCGAGAACTTCTCCCACAGCGCCACGCGCTCCGTGGCTGACACAGTTCAAGTGTACTCAGTAACAACTCACCGGAAGGCCGGCCTCGCCTTCCTGGCGCGCCGGATGAAGTCCACCTTGACGGCCTGCTGGTCCACGGGGCCCGAGAACTTCTCCCACAGCGCCACGCGCTCCGTGGCTGACACAGTTCAAGTGTACTCAGTAACAACTCACCGGAAGGCCGGCCTCGCCTTCCTGGCGCGCCGGATGAAGTCCACCTTGACGGCCTGCTGGTCCACGGGGCCCGAGAACTTCTCCCACAGCGCCACGCGCTCCGTGGCTGACACAGTTCAAGTGTACTCAGTAACAACTCACCGGAAGGCCGGCCTCGCCTTCCTGGCGCGCCGGATGAAGTCCACCTTGACGGCCTGCTGGTCCACGGGGCCCGAGAACTTCTCCCACAGCGCCACGCGCTCCGTGGCTGACACAGTTCAAGTGTACTCAGTAACAACTCACCGGAAGGCCGGCCTCGCCTTCCTGGCGCGCCGGATGAAGTCCACCTTGACGGCCTGCTGGTCCACGGGGCCCGAGAACTTCTCCCACAGCGCCACGCGCTCCGTGGCTGACACAGTTCAAGTGTACTCAGTAACAACTCACCGGAAGGCCGGCCTCGCCTTCCTGGCGCGCCGGATGAAGTCCACCTTGACGGCCTGCTGGTCCACGGGGCCCGAGAACTTCTCCCACAGCGCCACGCGCTCCGTGGCTGACACAGTTCAAGTGTACTCAGTAACAACTCACCGGAAGGCCGGCCTCGCCTTCCTGGCGCGCCGGATGAAGTCCACCTTGACGGCCTGCTGGTCCACGGGGCCCGAGAACTTCTCCCACAGCGCCACGCGCTCCGTGGCTGATACAGAGTTCACTAACTTCCAGTCCTGACGATGAACATTATAATTAGTTTAACAGTAAAATAACAGGTTTTGGGAATGAAAGTCCGATGCTCTTCAGCGATACATAGTAAAAGCGAGAACTTAGAAAATTCAGGGACAATGTGCTATTTTTACCCAGAAAAATGTATGATTTGAAATATGATGTTTGTTCAACAACATGACAATTAGTTGGGTTTATTAAACTTACAATATATTGTTCGACATGGTTGGGACACATCCAGCGACCAGTCGGTAGGGCTGTCAGCGGTGGATCCAAGCAGTCCTGCAACACAAACATGAAGAACTTTTATCGACTTTCTATAAGAAGAAGTGGTTTTTTCCGCCAAGCATGACGCATACCGTCAGTAAACCACCTCCATCTAGGTTCTATCACACTCAGTTGATTCCAAACGACAGCATAACTATATGTTATTTTCGTGACCCGTTATAAAGCAATCAAACGAATCTGTTCTGGCAATATTCAAAGTGTTCTGATTGGCTAACGCTGCGTTAGAAGCCGTCATGAGACGACGCAACTAAGAGATAGCGCGCACGAACAACTTTTGTCTCCGCAACTAATTTGTCTCTCGCATCAAGTTTATGGGTTTATATGAAAATGCGCGCATGTAGCGACGCGACAGCCGGGAGACTTTTTGCGCGCTATCTCTAAGAGTGTGAATCCAGTTTATTGTTCCATCTCCCACATCAACCAGATTGGCAGTATTGGGCAAAATTTTGTTGATTCCTAATTAAAATGAAGAAATCATCAATTGTGTGCAATCAATCAGGTAAGTCTAAGTAATCGTACCTGATGGAACAGCAGAGGACAGTAGTCGCACTGCAGCAGCGGAGCTTGCTTGCAGGTGCCCTGGCACACGAAGCAGGACTTGGCAGGCAGCGGCACGCAGCCCCACGCGTCCACAGTCACTAAGGAACCGTTGCCGTTCTTGCCAGGATCTGAGGACAGAAACTGGGGTTTGATTTTTTCTTTCTGATAACAATTCATGCTACATTTATTTATTTATTTATTTAAACTTTATGTACAATAGTGGTACATGGGCGGACTTAATGCATCAAGGCATTCTCTACCAGTCAACCTTTGGGTTATAAAGACTATACTGTGGTAGGTGTACAATAAATAAAAATAAGATTCAAAATTGAATTTTAACATTTCGGAAAGAATATACAGATAATATATATAATACGAATAAAATACATATATATGCTAAAATAAATTTAAAAAAAAAATAAGATAAAACATAGTTAAAAATTGATATTTTTACTATGTTTACAGAAAAACCGGAACATATATAGCATGTAGCGGTTAAGCATTTAGCAATTTGTTTTTTTTTACTTTATGTATGCAGTATGTCCAGTATTTTGTTCTTTCTCGTTGGTTCGGAAATTCAACCATTCTGCATGCTTAAATAAGAGGTGCGAAAATGCTGCAGGTTTTCTAAAGCAAGCAAATATCATTCAGCCCTGTTTTTTTCAAGGTTAATTTTGATGACCAAAAAATGGCTAGGCCATTTGAAAGAAAATCTTATGGTTACGTAGATGACGGTGACGTCTGAGAGAGAAGATAGAAGATTGCACCGACCCATAAGCCGAGCCTGCACCGGCCTGAGCTGGAGAATGATAAAAATGTTTTTTTTTACCACATCCTACCTTTATCAGTTCCAGGGAAGATGCAAGGTATCCTCATCTCCCGGGGCAGCTCGAACTGCTTGGGGTTCATGATCTTGGCAGCCTTCACGAGGATCTCCATGGGAGTCAGCTCCTTCTCCACCTCCTTGTTGATTTCATCTTCTTCTTCTTTGCTCCTCTTTTTGGCGGAGTTTGCGCGGTTGCTGCGAAGGCTGTTGACCAAAAAAAAACCAAATCGGTCCAGCCATTTTCGAGTAATCGGGGTCGGGGAACAGACATAAAAAAAAGGTTCCGACAAATTGACAACCTTCTGCTTGAAGTCAGTTAAAACTAGGTGTTATGGTTGAAATGCATAGCTTTCTCTGCTTGAACGCTCCCAGACAGAAAGGCACGACATCAAAATGTTTCATTTTACATAGATTTTTTTTTATGTTATATGTCATGTTCGGCGAAAATAAACCCTTTTCCTTCCTTTCTTTTCATAGAACAATTTCTATAACGATCGTCATCCCATGTTCGGCTTTCTGCAAGGGATACTTTAAAGCTGTGTACTGACTGTTGTTACGGGCCGTAATGTAACATTCGCAGCAAGCATGTTATGTTACGCCGTGTCCTAAAATACGTGTAAAACAAAACACATACGCATCATGTTCGTGCTCTTTTCCACGTACTGACTGCACGAATGCTCGCTTTGTAACATGTTACATTACCCACCTTAATGTTTTGTGGAAATTGAAACTCACTCACTTATTTTGATGATGTCTAGCATTGGGAGAAAGGATGATACAGTACATTTATTAACCTTTTGGAACGCCAGAGCATAAACGCATCGGCGTGCCCCCGACACCAAGCCACAAATTCGCCGTACTTTTTCGTCACATATTTGTGACGATTGGCGTACAGGGCACGCGCTTGCTTGTCATGTATACGTGACAATGGCGTTCAACAAAAATCCATACAAGAATTCGTATTTGATATGTATGATTGTGTAGAAACACAAAAGCCGAAAAATATAAGAGTGCGATGGAAGTGCCGCGTATTTCGTAATTAAGAGTGAAAAATTGCAAGAAGATTGAAAATAATTCTTATAGTAAGCCAATTTTCCCGTCTTGTATTATTTCAGTGGCTGTGACAAGACACTGAAGGCGGTTAGGCGCACACGAGCGCCTTTCGTCCCAGTGACTGTATATGTTGACTATGACTGTCTCCCTTGCAGACTGTATATATCTCGCGCTGTGCCTTATATACATGCCTGTAACTTACACAATAGTAAACAAGTAGCATAAGTTACGTGTCGCGGGAACACCCGCACGGAACAAATATTTTTATGGCTGGTTGTGTATGTGAGTTTATATGTTTGTAAACGCACCCACGATACAGGAGAAATTCCTAGTGGGGGCAAAGTTAACTTTTTGAACGCCACTGTCACGTATATGTGACAAGCAAGCGCGTGCCCTGTACGCCAAACGTCACAAATACGTGACAAAAAGTACGGTAAATTTGTGGCTTGGCGTCGGGGGCACGCCGATGCGTTTATGTTCTGGCATTCAAAAAGTAAAAAAAATAATTTTAATGGCAAGTAACTTTTGAGCAAATGATAGGCACATGTATTTGGAGCTTTATACTGATAGATAGGCTTCCAGTGAATGAGTGAAAATACCTCTAAACTATAGTTGTAAGTTACATGTTACTTTGCCAGTAGTGCACCATGTCATGTGCTTTAGAAAGGCTGGTTTCAGTGCGTTATTCACTGTGTGTATAGCTTACCTGGGCAATCAGCTTACTGCATCTCGGGCATTACCACCTTAGCATAACCATTCTCATATTATTGCTTGCCAGTTTAACAAAGCTTCAATTACCTAGACTTCTTCTCAGTATCTGACTTGCTGCTGTCAGCTGGTGACTGAGCTCGGCTGCTCCGAGAACTGGCCGGCTTGTTCTCATCGGAGGCCTTGCATTCCTTGCAGAGCCATAGCCCTGCCGGGATGTCGTTTTCATCCAGAGGAGGGTCACTGTAAAGTAGACATATGTTGTGATGTAGTTAATCAATCCTAGTTTGACTGGCCTGTTGGTTGAGTGGTTAGTGACCCTGACTGCTAAACCAGAGGTCGCGGGTTCGATTCCCACCCAGGACAAATCTTTCTGTGATGAGCATGATCATTTGTTCTGTGTCTGGGTGTAATTTGTCTATGATATGTTTGTATTTAGAAATATAAAAGTATGTTTATCAGTTGTCTGGTTGCCATATCACAGGCTCTGCCTAGTTTGGGATCGGATGACAGTGTGTGAGTTGTCCCAAGATATTATTATAAGATATTAGATATTATTATTATAATTTATAAAATTCATCTGTAACTGAGTGACAGACTGAGTTAGTGACTGACAATACACAGCCGAAATTGCTGGTCGTAGAAAGCTAAATTTGGCATGTAGGTTCCTTGGGGAGTGTAGGGGAGCACTAAGAAAGTATTTCCCGAAATTCCTATGGGAACGGGAAAAAACGGGATATGCGCGTACGAAGTCACGAGCAAAAGTTAGTGGTTCATAAAATAATCTTTGGATGATATTATACACAAAAAATATTTACAGTGATCAAGTCATTTATTCAAATTAAGCTGAGCCAGCACTTTTCAAACATTAATATTTACAAAAACGCCAGTCCTCCAAAATGCCTGCAGGTCACCAATTTCTAGTGAACAAATGGTGCAACATAAGGTGTTGCACCATTTGTTAGTAACAACACATCTATCAGTTAAGTTTGAAGGACTTGAATTTAGAATTTACAACTATATTGTGGTTATACATTTACTATTCGCCGGACGCCGACTACAAAATCTGATGTTGCCTCATTTTAGATAAATGCAATCAAATAGTAGTAGTTGCATTATTCTAAAATGGACTTTTTACCCTTCGTTGTGCCTGTACCTCTCCCTTTGTTGTGTTAGAAAAAAAACCACGAAAGAGACGGACTTTTATTTTTGAGGGAAAAATTAAAATTGATCTTCCCAAGAATAAGGCAGTCTTTATCTTAGAAACAATGAACCAATATACATCGGCGTGCCCCCGAGGCCAAGCCACAAAATCATCAAACTTTTTGTCACATATTTGTGACATTTGGCGTACAGGGCACGCGCTTGCTTGTCATGACAAGGGTGTTCAAAAGGTTAAATCAACATTTCTACAGAGAATTCAAATTTCGAATTTGCTACTCGATATTTAAAACTTTAGTTTTTTTTTATATAAATAAGGGCCTTTTGTGTCCAGAGGCTGAATGCCTAGTTGATGTGTCAAGGTTATGTGTAGGACATTGTTTTTAGATTAATGACAGAATTTCTAGTTTTGGTTCTTGTTGGAATCAAATTATATTTTACTCAGAATTTTTTTTTTGAGACCCTTTAGCACCATTAATCACTAAATGCATTAAGTGCTAAACATATTTCAATTTACGGAAACTGAATTAAATAATAAATAAGTTTAAAATAAATTCTAGTATTATGTGGTAGTATCAAAAATTGGGCTATGTATATGAATATAGACAGTATTTCAGTTAGGAAGCCATGGCTTCTCAGGAAAGCAAATAAACTATTTACCGGCACAAACTCAGTTTTGTGAAAAACTTAGTTACATACTGTTGCTGCGGTTTTTTGTACAAAACTGAAATATAATGCCATGTTTTTCTTTTTTGAATAACGTTTCTCCATTGGCTTAAACTCTTGTTTGATTTGTCAAACGGTGCATGCTGCGATTTCCTATTTTCATTCTTATACCTTTCTTATGCAATACATAGATTATCTTCTAAATGAAAATAAACAGACATGTTCTTTATATACCATGTATTCACCAAGTTACTTACTAGCACCCGAGGTGGAAGCTAGCAGGGCAGCGATCACAGCAAATGAGATCGCCGCCTTCCCCACACGCGTCGCAAGAATCATGGTTGTGACCTTTACCAGGCCTCTTATAGTATGGATGCTGAGGTTTCTTCGGCTTCTGCACGTTCAAATCTTCGTCGGGCGGCTTTATCAGCGCGCGAATGAGCTAAAAGACATCCCAAAACCTTTGTAAGTATCCTTTTATCCATAGCAAGGCTGGCTCATACAAACTCAGCTAGCTTAAAATGGCGCCAGTTACCAAGATCAAGTAGCATTCAAACTTTATAGAAAACAATTTTAAACAACAAACCGGCATAAGCCCACCCGAAGTATCGAGGTCGTAGCCAACGTTAGACATTGTTACACCTCACCGTATCTTCAATTGTTATTTATAATTAACAATAAAGGCAAAATATGTATTTGCAGAAGAGTACACTGAAATTGAATAAATTCTCAGTTCAACCACACGAAAATGGGTTTTAGGGATTCATTTTCATGAAAACTGTTCTGGATGCAGCAAATATATGAATTTGGAGAGTAAATAAAGAAAAGAAGAGTTATTTTCTAAAGAAATACGATATACAGAAAGCAAAGAACACCGACGACCGTCTACAAAAATGGCCGATGGATGATTTTCCATGACAGGGTTTTTCCGCATCTCTAGCATGATGGTCTCCGAAATCGACTGACAAAACCAGGAGGAAGAACAAGATAGCGTAAATTTTATGTGAATAATATAACATTTAATAATGGAACGCAACCAAAGCGTGCGTTTTGACAATTGACACTAGAGGGAGGTGAAACTATTTTTTGGAAAAGTTCGGTTTGTTTTGTTAGTAGTTAACTAAACGCACCGACCAACAATGTTTTATGCCAAACCTTGCTCCATTCCATCTTTCCCTTGATTACATCATTTGCTTAACTTTATAGCCTGGTGGGCTGTGCCGCTGCTGCAGGTGCACAAGCCGTTCCGCCCGATGAAATTTTCAACTGACGAAGATGAACTTCTATTCAAGCTTTCGTTCCATTTTTAACTTTTATAAACTTTCAAAACTGCTCACCCCAAAATGTTTAATCTTCTTTACCAATGTTCTAGACCCAACGTTCAGTCTGTTCGTTTTCTATCAATGAATTTCACGTTTTCCTCGCTGCGGGCTTCTAACTTTCATAGTCCATCTAAACATTCCTTAAGCGTCCCCAATGGATAGGAGCATAATCGATCGTTAAAGACCAAAGCTGGGATGAATTAGGCTTTCTTTGCCCGTAGTAAGTGAAAGGAAAACTTGACCTATTCAAGATGCTATGCTAACATTCCGGAGCTCGCTTCGCTCGCTCTTGCATTTGTGTAATTCGTAAGCACCGTCCAATATCCGTATCAATAGACAAAATAATTTCCAACCTATCTGAAGATTAATTTGAAATTTTCGAGTTCGCTTCGCTTCAAGAGCAAGCGAAGCGAACTCGAAAATTTCGAAGGTATAGTCGAAACGGTAATTTATTCGGTGTATTTGATTATTTCAATCGTAGGTTTGCTGCCACCAACTGCATCAGACTATTTGAAGAGTGACTTGTTTGGAACTTTTTTTTTTGCGGTCGGTTTTTTTTTTTTTTTAAACTACAATTTATTGTTTAATTGTGAAACCGTCACTCACGCCTTTTATTAACTGACCTTAAAAAAGAGGTTATCGATTCGACACTCATACGGTCCTGCGAAAGAATTTTCAACTTTAAAATGTGGTACCTAGTAAATGTGATGTTTTGTAATGTTGTGTACGTGTTGTTGTATGTAATAGTTTTTATTTCAAATAAAATACAGAAATGTATACTACCCTACAGGCCCGGAGAGCTGAATCTTAAATACGCACCTGAATACCTCCGTCCGACCGACTAATCTGTGCCTGCACTGTAGTATGGATTCCATTTTCTGTCTTTATTCCTAGCCGGTTAACTAAAGCTTCGTCTCCGAAAAAGGCTCCTCTGTGGTAAAAAATAAAAAGATTTTTGCAGGACTCCTTTTTAGTTTAGTTTTAATTAGCACTGCCTTGTTGCCAGAGTAGTGCAGTGCTAGATCACTAGTTGCTGTTTACAATAAAATTAACCAATACATTTAATAAGCAATGAATTGACTAGCCTCAGCAGCCTCTTTTTATGCCAAGGGAAACTTTAAAAAAATAAGATTTACCACAGTAGCACTCACTAGCCACTGCTTTAACGCCCTCTTATTGTTAGGTCGCCAAGACAGCCCGCTTTACGACAAAACAACTGGCGTTGATTGGAGTAGTAGGTACAGACCTAAAGGCTATATTTATATATATCCCGTGAATTCACTCAGTGTACAAGCAAAAATGTCCATCTGTCTATGTCCTCTGCTACAAGGTTAAGAGTGCAAAGCGCCCGTGTCAGGGGGCCCCATTTAACAGATTAGTGCGGTATGCTTATGGCTATCGGCTTGCACCCCCAAAGCCCCCAGCCCATTTTCGTAATTTGCGAATCCGAAAACGAAGAAAATGATACTATATAATGAAGACAAATTGCAATTTCGTTGGAGCCATCTTCTGCTATTGGCCTTGGCTTGTTTGGCTCTGCGCGCCGTGCCCTCCTCCGTTGTTTGATTAGCACGAGCCGAGCCAAACTTGCAACCAAATGAGTTGAAGTTTTTGTTAAGTTTAAGTTAGGTACGCTTTTTTAATTTTATTCAGGCATATAAAGCAAAAAAAGCTGAGTGAGGTAATAATAATAATAATAATAACTTTATTGACATAAAAAATAAAATATTACAACCAAACATGTGAAGCCCCTGACTCCCGTGCTAGGCGAACCTGTGTTACAGGAATCAGTGTCCTCCGCCATATATCAATACACATTTAAATTTTTTTATGTAATAAAATACAAAGAATAACCAAAACTATTAGGTATTGAAACAGCAAATAAAACAATAAAGAGGAGCAAAGCGAACGTGTGAGTGTGTGATTGTGTGAGTGATGGTGTGAGGGTGTGTGTGTATGTGTGATGGTCAGCGGACGCATGTGTGTGTGTGAGTGAGTAGGTATCTGATGTTATGTGTATGGAACTGATAAAATTAACTTTTCAGTGTCGTCATAGCTTAAGGATTGAAGCCATGGTCTTAAAATTTGTTTTACCTTATGTAACGTAAGCTTATAAATTGAGATGGATTTATTAACCCGGTTGTAGATCTTTGAACTTAACGCACAAAAGTGTCTGGACGCGAGTGCCGTGCGACATTTGGTAACTTTACAGACTGGAAAACCAGTGCGTCTACTTATTACATCTGAGCTCATTGGTAACATAGTGTGTCTACGTAGGACAGTACGGAGGATACATAATTGTCGAACTGTAAGTACTTGAGCTTCCGAGTACAACTGTCCAGTGGGATAGATACGTTTTTTGAAAGTCATCACTTTAAGTACTGCCCGCTGTGCCCGTTCCGCTCTAAGCATAACAGTTTTAAAAGTCCCTCCCCATACTGGAATGCAGTAGGTAATTATAGACTCACATAATGAGCGGTAGACCATAGTTGCAGTCTCCTTGTCTACAGAATGTCGTAGATCTTTAAACAAATAAATAAGCTTACGAAGCCTGGAACATAAAGTGTCTATGTGTGTTCGCCAGTCGAGCTTTTCATCTATAAAGACACCTAGATATTTGATGTGAGGTACCAAAGTGAGGCTCATACATGTACATTGAGTAGGATCGGTGCATACATGTGGAATTATATTTGTAGTAGTTGGAGGCTTTGGGCAGTTTGTTGGAGAGAACTGTATGACTTTTGTTTTTGCAATATTAAGTGTCAGCATGTTGTTGCTTAGCCAGTCCATTATATTATGCAAAGAGGATTCAGCTCTATCAGTCACCTTAGACCAGTCTCTGTCATAAATAAGGAGTGCCGTATCATCAGCGTAAGTGAATATATCACAATGGTTGAGAGGTAATTGGCAGAGGTCATTAATGTAAATTTGAAAGAGGGTGGGCCCTAAAATACTGCCTTGTGGTATGCCGTAGCAAATCGGTTCCTCTTTACTGATAGTATCTTCAATTTTTACGCATTGACTTCGACCACTCAGGTAACTTTTAAAAATATCTAGTGCCAAACCACGTATTCCCATGTGCTCCATTTTTGCGACCAGTCTAGGAATTGAGACGGTATCGAAGGCCTTGGTGAGGTCTAGAAAGATTCCGTAGCATTTAAAGCGATTATCTAGTTTGTCCACCAAGTTATTAACAAAGTCTGACACCGCATCCTCAGTTGAGATACCTGTTCTAAATCCGTATTGTTTTGGGGATAAAATATTATATTTTGCAAGAAATTTAGTCAGGGAATTATTAAGAATACGTTCTAGGATTTTAGAGAATGCGCTGAGTACAGATATTGGCCGATAATTGGATACATCGTCTCTTGCCCCAGTCTTGTATATAGGGTGCACTATTGCACGCTTAAAACCTTTTGGGAAAGTGCCTGAATTTATAGCACAGTTACAGATGTGAGCAATTATAGGAGCGAGAGACCTACTGGACCGGCGAAGAATATTGGCAGGTATGTTGTCCCAGCCAACCGCACACTCACTACGCAAACTATGAATGACGCCTATCACCTGTTCTTCATCAACTAAGGGAATGACCAATGAGTTCAGTGGTGACGGGGATGAGATGGAAGCGGAGCTGGGACTGTCAGAGCTGAATTTTCCTGCAAGTTTTTTACCAATATTCACAAAGAAATTATTAACATTGTTAATGGAGGCAGCTGGATCGGGTTTCAATTTTAACAGCACACTTGGGGATTGTTTAACTTGATAACTATTAGTAATATTTTTTATTACCTTCCACGTGGCCTTAGGGTTATTTTTCGCTTTCAATAACTCTGACTTTTCATATGCATGTTTGAGTTTTCTAAGTAAATCGTTGCAGAAATTACGGTAACGCTTATATGAAATTTTTAAAGTTAAATTGTCGGGTTGATCTTTGGCCTTTCGATGCAACTCATCACGATGTCTTAGACAACGGACTAGACCAACAGTCATCCAAGGTTTCAGAACTGTTTTTCTGTTAGATGTGTATACAGTTTTACTATGCTTGATCAGAACTTTTTGCATGTAAGAAATCAGAAAATTCGCTGCAAGGTCCGGATCTTGAATACATAGACCAGGGGAAAAATCGAAGTTATCAATTTCATTTTTTATTGATCCGTAATCATACCGAATTGAAGATCTTTTTAATGGGGATTTTGAAGCTTTTAAATCAATGAATAGAATAACCGGAAGATGGTCCGTTACGTGAGAATTCAGTACAATGACTCTAGCTGGTGATTGGGTTCTTAATAAAATATGGTCAAGACAGTTATCTACTCTAGTGGGGAATGTATGTGCGGGTAGTAAGCCGAGTGTCGCCATAATGTTTAAATACTCATTAGAGTGTCGATCACAGTTACCAGGCTTAATGTCGATATTAATGTCACCTATTAATGTTATATTGCAGTAGGATTTGGCAGATGTTACTATTTCACATACGCTAGAGTAAAAGTTTGTAGCATCTTGATAAGATGGAGATCGATAGACAGCGATAATCGCTGTATTATTGTAGCAACACACCAAACAGTTAGCATCACGTATCATTGGTTCATAAACGAGACAATCCAGAGTGCTTTTGACATATATTACAACACCATCATTTTTAATGGGGTTATTTATTGTGTGATAAGAAGTATAGCCCTGTAAGTAAGGTAGTTGCCCCGTGAGTTGTAGCCAGCACTCAGTCAGAATTATGATATCAAATTCGATTTTCGTAACTGAAAGCATTGTTACAAATTGGTCCAGATTCTTTTTTATGCTTCTGATGTTTATATGTATTATGCCAAGTCTATGATTGCTCTGCCCAGCAACGTTCCGACAATCTTCTGGAGTACATATAAAAGAGTCTGCAACTGAAACGTTATCGATGTCAAGAGAAATTTCATTTATATTCATCATTTTTAGTTATATGCAAAGATCTGGAGATCGTGTCACGGTCAGAGTTAAGAAATTTATATATAGTCATTTTACAATTTTTAAGGTAGTATAAATGTGGGTTTTTTTTTATTTTTGTTGTGTAGTAGTAAGGCCACAAGAGAAGTATATTCGGGTTTAAGTATTTTGTTTTATATGTTTTTAGGTACGTTAATTTTACTATATGCGAACTATGTGGAATGTATGTATGATAGAGTGATAGGTAGAAGAAAATGCAGTATAGGTGAGTGTTGGACGAATCGATTGTGAGTGTGTTATGAGTGATTGGTTTTGATTTTGTGAAAAAGTATTGATTAAATAATAGAGTACATATTATGGCTAAAAAACTAGGTATTTCAAAAGTAACATGAAAGAGAAATAGTCATTGCTCGACGGTTTCAGATGGTTTCAGTTTGTTGAGGCACAGTTCCGACTCCACCAGTATATGTTTAGAACCATGCTCCTTCCGCAGGAATACTTTTCCATTTGAGTACCAGCAGAATGTGTATCTATGAGTTTTTGCAAACTCTCGTGCCATCAAGAAGGTTTTTCTAGCAGATGGTGCCATATACTCTGCTACATAAATGGGCTGGCGCGCTCCAGGTAGACCCAATGATTCCGTATTCAGTTTATTTTCCTTAGTACGGTTTTTGTTAAAATTGCGAGTAGCTGCTAGCAGATCATTTTTCATATAAACTGTGGAGAATTCCGCAACAATAGTTTTATTAGTGTTAGGCTTACCAGGAAGTCGATATACGTCTCTTATGTCTTTGGGGCTGAAATCGAACTGGACCGCCTTACCAACCTTAGTAATTAGGTTCGTCAAATCGGCCACTGACTCCCTTTCCCGAGCTGGAACATTTCTTAATTCAATACAGGAGGAGCGTGAAGAAAGCTGCATATCTTGTATTTTTTTCTCAAGCCTTGTAACGGAATTTAGGAAGTCTTGGCGGTCATTTTCCAGAACTTTTATTTTATTTCTCATTTCTTCGTAGTCCTTATTTATGAAATTTATTGATTTTTCAATTTCAAGGTTTGACTCCTTTATTTGTTGATTTTGTGCTTTTAATTCACCCACATCACGGACTAACTTTTTTAAGATCGCCTCCTGGTCTGATTTCCAAGATTCCAGCATGGTTTTTAGTTGTTCGAATTGGTTGTCAGGACACAGGTCATCCGATCTCATTCGTTTACGAGTCGTTATGTTTACTAAATCGTGATCATTTACTCTCATTGACGATAAATCCGGTTCAGAATGCGAATCACTTATGGCTCACGCCGCCCCTTGAAGCCTGCCGCCCCGAGTGTTGGCCGTTTTGGCCCTAGGTTATTACGCCCATGGAGGTACTCTAATGAAGCACCATCTACAATTTCGGAGCTACGTCCCAAACAATGCATTTTGCGAGAGGTTTTTTTTATTGCAGTACTTTCCTCACTCTTCTAGGCAGCGGTTCTGTAACATATAGTTCATTAAAAAAATGGGATTATCCAAGGTGGATTGCGAAAAATTTTAGACGATTAGAAAAGTACAAATTTACAGCTTTCACGTCTTGTTAAGTCCGAAAACAATGAATTAATATTGCTGATAAAAAACGATGCATACATGCAGTCTTACACAAACATGGAACCGGACTCGGAAGTTGGAATAAAATAGGCACACACTGTGTTCAAGCACAAAACCGTCTCGCACCGACTTTATTTTCTTTTTTGAAGCCATTTTTGACATTTGACAAGGACTCTCAAAAGCTACTAAATTAGTAAAATAGGGAATATTTTAGTAAAAAAGTACTTTTAAAAAAATATTTTTCTATTTAAAGGTTAAATAATTTTTCACATTAAGAATTTATTTGGCATACATTTCATTCAAATTATGAAGAAATAATTAAATTTCCAAATGTTTTTGAAGTTATAGCTGCACATTTAAATTCGCAGTTCAGGTTAATTATTTTAAAAATAGAACTTATGGTAAGATAAATATTTTTGTTTGGATTTACGGCAAATTCAAATTGTTTTGTAAATAAGTTATGCCTTTGATATCAGTGAAATGGGAGTAAATCATGTTACACATCTGGCAATAACCATCCAACGGAAGTTGCCATTTCCATGACGTCATGGGCGGAGTTTAGTTGAAGATCGAATTCGGATTCGGTTGGCGGGCGCGGCCATCTTGGTGAATTAGTGACCTGGCGATTCGGTTTTAGTTAGTGAAAAATCATTTGTCATCCACAATGTCGGAAAGGGAAGATAATGTGTATAAAGCTAAGTTAGCCGAGCAGGCTGAGCGCTATGACGGTAAGTACATATTTTCGTTGTATCTTCTGTAATAGGATGAAAAATCTATCGTAATTTCGCCGACAGTTGAAAGACGATTTGGTGATAGTTGAGGAAATTTCTAGATCAAAGTAGCCGATAAGCCTTCGTTTCGTCTATTTTCGCGAGGAAACCCGCATAATACATTCAATTATATTACTTTATCGGCGTACTAACAAATCAATGGCATTCGTTAGGCTTGGTCAGCGATCGATGCGTCATCCGCCGGTGGGATGTCCTTAGGATTTTTTTAGCTGATAAAACCCATGAAAAACTAAGTAACCACTGTAGAAACCTTCGATGTAGAGTAATATACCATTTTTCATTCGTGAAAACTGATGTCATTGGGAGTAACAATCGATACTTGTAGATGTGCGAAGAAAAAATTGTCTCCTATTTTCCCGTCCAGGGGAAGTAAAATGCGATCGATGTCATTGGATTCGGTCATGCATGTCGTACCTTGGGCAAATCTCTTAGACCTAGCGGAATGTTCTGGGTTTATTAGGCGGCGTAATTTTATGTCGCCTCAGATTTCACCTATTGTTCACGATTTTGTTGCACGGGAATCTTACCTGAGAGCTCTTTTACACTATCGCGTTCATCTTTTTTGAATCAACGCGGTCAATGTAAAGGTTATCAATGGTTTTTTTTGAAGCCCTGCTCGTTATTTTACACCTTTTACCTATTTATCAGAGATGTGCAGTTCAATGACCTTTATTAGAATTATCATTGAAATATACCAACTGCTATCTTATCATGCCTGCTACTGAATTCAGGAAAGTTATTTGACCCAATTATTAAATTAAAAAAATTAAAAATAATCCTGGAATACCTTTAATTTCACCTTTTTCTTTGCTTTATTTTAATTAATCATCAATAAATGAGTGTCATTCATAAATAAATGGTCAATAAGTCAGAAAATGACACATACTGTCATGATTAAATTGAAATAAAATTACTCAATGACTTGCTTGACTTGCATTTTTGTCTGTTCCAGAGACTTCTGTAGCTTAAATCTCTACTTTCATGACATAAAAATGTAACATTATGATGTATAATTAACCTAAAGGTTAACAGACCACACCCTTCTGTCAGGTGGAGCAAAAAATATTTTAAAATATCACCTGAAGTAGCGAGTACATAAATCAATAAGTCATCAGGCCCACAATTGACACATTTATTCTGAGCATGAATAATGGAGTTATTAAAATGCTGAATTAGTAATAGCAAGCCAGAAGGCCACTTATGAAGAGGTTACTCATGCAATGTAGTCATGAAAAGCAAATATTGGTCATCTGCCATGCACAGACAAGTCCCTGACTGTACCATAAAATAGGGACTTTCTTTTTCTGTAAAATACAAGGCAATCAAACTGGATTTATCAAAGGCTTAGTTTTTCAAATGAAGATGAAAAATTAAACTTACTACCTAAGTTGCAAGGTAATTAAAAATGATAATTTTATGCTCTTGAAGAACTGTTATAATAATGAGTGGCTCCCATTCTCAGCACATTTTCATAATGTTGCTAAGCGAGCTTGGGTTTTAATTACCACTTTCTACTAGTCTTGGTGGTATGAATCGAGCTTGAAGATTATAAGCATCATGGTGGCCTATAGATATGCATATATCTAAGTTATGCAAATTATTATTTGTGCCACACTTTACACACTCATGACTTTCATGGTTTTAAGTGAAATATACCTACAGTTATCTTTCTTTTCTTGGATATAATTACTACAATTTTGTAAAATACCCAATCACACTTGAAATAATTGCTGTGTAGAATAGTGTGGTGATAAACTCATCCTGCAGGATGTGCACCTGCCTCTAAATGTATGCAAACACATTTTATTCAAAGTAGGGAAGTGGATATGAAAGGGCAGGCTGTTTTGTTAATTGTAACAAACCAGTTCCTATGCTACTTTTTGTTGAGAGTCCCTCTGTGGTGTTTGACCAGTGTCAAGTGAGTTTTATCATTACTTCCTGTTTGATTCTCAGTAATCCGATTTGTCGTACAATCGCACATGTAGAGCGCATTTTGCAGATAGTAACTTGTAAAGGCCTTCCGAGCTTTACGTAAGGCTGTCAGTGCGACCCAGGTCACCTTTTTTTTAATCGAAAACTCCATTACAAAATGGAAATGGACCCAGTTCCATGGCGCGTTCCATTTACTCAGTATCAACATTTTTAGCGCACGCATACTAATTGCAATTTTCGCATAGAGGACGCCATTGCGCAAATAGCCGGAATAACGTAAAGAATTAAAAGAATACTGCCCTAAATAGGGGTGCCAAATGGACGGGGCGCAGCTGGCGTGGCTAGATTCTTAAGATGGCGTCTGCACGGCCGCAAACATATTCCTAAATAATTTCATAACTTGGGGCCTCCCTTTTTGTTTTACGATCACTCAGTGCCCGCTTGAATAATACAGCAGTGTCCCAAGGTTTTTTGTTTGAATAGGCCTCAACGAAATCTAGGGTGTTATTTTATTTCAGTAACCCTGCTTTATAATTCAAAGTTATTCTGGTAGTGAAAAGAAAACTGTGTCGCCGAGTTGAGGAAAACCGCATGGACCGTGAGGCGACTCTATAGCACCTGTTACATCGCAGTCCCTGCCGCGATCGCTAAAATCGATTTCAATGGACTCTGCAACGCATAATCGCTAAAACACGTCAAGCTTCGGTTTTCTTTTCTCCTGAATGATAAATGAGCGCTATGCGTACATTTCCGGGATTACGTCTGCATTGCATGTTCTATTGCGCCAGTTATATTGCAGGACGATCGTAAACGTCAAAATTAAAGCACATGGTGAAACATGAGTTTGGCTCGCTACTCCGTCTGTGCTCCGCCCATTTCCCCTCCCCTAAACTAAGCAGAGACTAAGTTCCCATCGATAAAAGAATATTTTTATCTAAGTCGTCCGACATTCCGAGATAGCGCAGAAGTTTGTAAAGAATCGACATTTAAGTATTTAGTCTCAGTGCCGTCGTGCGATCAACTTATTTCTTCCGAATGGCTCGACAGTTTCAAACTTCTAAATGAGGCGTACTTGCGCTAATACTTTATCGATCCCGCTATGACTAAACTTTCGTCTCGAATATTTTTGCAGTCTTTCCATTCTTTGGGGACGATCTACTTATAGAAATACTTTTACTTTTCATCCTTTTACTTGTCTCGCCCTGACGACATGAAATCATTATTATCCTTATTTGTTTGTAAAAAAAGATAACTGATTCATTAGAATCGTATCGTTCATGCCTGTTACAAAGAAGCTACCATTGTTACAATCGCCAAGCACGTAATCGTTATTCACCTCTCAAAAATGTTAATAGCTTTCCGGTACCAATCCCTAATTGATTTTACTCAACATTCAATCTGTTTCAAAAGATTTGTAAACGGAACTCTGCTCTTAGTATCAATCCACGTTTAATTTAAAAATCTTACTGAAAACACGTAACATAATGTTAGGTCTTCAAATCCAGTAAGTTCCAGCCCTCTTCCAGTAGCCACGCCAAAAAAATCAATAGTAACATAATTTCGTTCTATGTTCCAGAAATGGTTGAGGCGATGAAGAATGTAGCCTCACGAAACGTGTCCGACAATGAACTTACAGTGGAGGAGAGGAACCTGCTCTCCGTCGCCTACAAAAACGTGATAGGTGCCCGCCGCGCCTCGTGGCGGATCATATCCTCCATCGAACAGAAGGAGGAAACCAAGGTAAGCCTGAAGATTACCGCAGCGCAAGATGTCCCACACGAAAAAAATCCATTTTAAAACACATTCTACGCCGTTCCCCTACCAATCTTACCGACAGGCCATTTTCCTTTTTCAACACGTGCTCCGATAAGTTTAAAAAGCTTTTAACATAGACCTCAGCCGTTTACGCAACCGTAAAGTAACGATCGTGTATTTGAGCGTATTTACGCGTCAATGTGATCGTCCCTTTATAACGTCTGGAGTCTATCGATTGGTAGGAGTGACGCGCGTGTATTACTAGTCTGTGGCCGGGATGGGACGCGACTTAGTTTTTCTAATGAATAGACACCTATTATTATGACAATCTCTTGTAAATTGGCCCCGTTTCTATGGAGAGAATTGATTTATCTCTCATTCAATGAATAGATAGAAAAGTTATTCTTCTCTTTCCTTTATACAATAATGGTGCCTGTAGCACAATATTGCTACACAGAAGCGCCCACAGCTCAGTAATAAAGTACTGCTAACTAAATCAATACCAACCCTGTGAGCTTCCATTAGGTGTTAGTGATTCAGCCTCAACGCGAAGGTCCCGGGTGATTGATGACATTATAGCATCAAGGAGAGCTTTTACGTTCTGCAGCTATAAAATTTCTAACCGTGATATAGGTACGTTCACTTGTAGTCTTTCACTTGGGTGCAATCAATAACAGGGATACATGGCGCAGTTGGCTGGTTCCGCACGAGCCGCTAGCTTGATTTGCCGGTTTTTTTTTTGAGGCACGAGCTTCTATTGTGCCCAGCCGACATAGTTACTTAGGGGTTATAGACTAGCCAGCGCCCAGCGGGCTACTGGCGACCCCATTTAGCGCAGTGCGCTAGAGCTGGGCGCTGCGCTTAGGGACACGTGTTTGAACAATATTTGAATAGCCCTTAGTTATTGTTCCGTTTGTACTTTGTACTGTATTTTATAGTAATTTTAAAGAAATTCGTATAGGAGTTTACACAAAGGAACTTTGCGTAGAGACCGAAGTCTTTGAAAAAACTTTTCATGGCTTTTTACCGAGCCACTAGCCTTTTAGATCGAATGCTTTTGCTGGAACAAGATATAAAAGAGCTTATCCGAAATGGTTATTGAAATATTGGAAACCAATATTTCCGGGAATATTGGATGCGGCAACAGTGACCTTTGTTCATTTCACTACGAGAGGTGCTCTAGTATTAATTTGATGAATAGTGTCCCACGTGCCTAACTAGTTGTATCGGGCTCGCAATCTATGCCAACTATATGTATAGAAATAGAAGATCGTAAAACCAATGTACAGTCACACGCGGCGTTTCTCTGTCATGGCCAACTTTATGGCCACTTTCCACCTACATTTTCCATCGAAGCGGTGAGGACATACGTGTACTTGCATAAATGACTTATTGCTATAGAAGTACCCACTCTCGCTTTTACTACTGCCCTAATGACCGATCGATATGTATGAATGTTTGTATCGATTAAAATTAGCAACCCTCCCGCAGTGAAACAAATATTTGTACAAATTATGGCTCTTTGTGCGCCCTTTCACGTGTGTAGTGGCCATGTTCAGAGTGACGTAATTTACGACGTCTTACTCATGCAATTAACGGTTCAACGACCAATGATAACTTTCATAGTAACCTTGTTCGAGCTCGACCGAAATCGTCCAGATCTGCGAAAATGAAATAATGGGATAACGGTCCGTCTGACTACCCCGTATTGTCGCGGAAAAACTTGGCATACAATAGCCCAGACTTCGTGTTCCATTTTTTTCTTTATGCGGTCGCCATGTATTGATTTCAAAGCCTGAATTCAAGGCAGCATACGAATAGTTAGCAAAAAGGCTACCGGTATGACGTGGTATCTAGGGAAAACAGCGCAATAGTCAGCCCTGGACGTGTGAGTCATTTTCCTCATTACGCCGTATTTCGGCGTCATCTCAGTTCCGTTTTTGTGTCGGTGTCGAAACTCGAATAGGTACGACACCATTTACCTAAAGTCACGTTTCAGGACTTTCCCATGCTCAAATAAATAGTAGTTTAATTGAAATTGCAATTATTTTATACATATATATTAACAGACCAGAATGCAAATTGGTGTTTAGTCATTTTTTATATCCGATAAATATTTACTTACGGAAGCGTTTTGGAGTTTATTACTGGTACTACAGTTAAATTGTTCTATACGTATCGGACCATTTTGCTGCATTAGCAGAGGTCAATTACCGTGATTTAAAGATTATTAAAGTGTCGAACATAAGTCAGTCCAAACAGCAATGACCTCCAAAGTAATTGGTGCAATACATTTGTCATTTTACACTGTCAATAGCGGCGCTCAAGGTCAGTTTGAACTGCATAGTGTCTCGATCGCGAAAATATCGCACCTATGCGGTTTGTGGTACTACAATTTTCAATTCTAAAGTACGACGCCATGAAAAGGTTGCCAATAAGGTCGTCCATTTAGTATCGATCGAGCCTTAATTAAAAAGTTGCGGGAATCTTTTTTAAATGCCGTTTATGTCATGCTAAATACTTCATTTAACTTTTTATTGCATTGAAGCTGGCTGAAATAAATGTAACAGCTTTCCACAATAAAGTTTTTTGTTGGTTGGCTGTATTGAATATAATGAGAAATCTGGACTGGAAAAAAGGCATCGAAACTTGCATCGTTAAGTTTTTTGCCAGACAAAAAAAACTGGTTGCATTCCTTTAGCGAACTAGCAGCTATACCAAATACGACCAAAACTGTAAAATCGTAGCAATGTGTAGTAAAACGTCATTTTGTATTCATATATGTACTATAAACTTTCCATTATTATATACTGACACGGAATCACGTAACCTGCACACAAGTGGGTACAAAGTGGCATATGTTTGAAAGTCAACGTCATATTATATCGATTGCTGCCCATTTGTGCCTAACTTACATCATTGAAATGCGCAAATAACAAGTAACCGCAATACATGTTCTTTTGGCACACAGCTCTGTAATAATTTTATATTAAAAGGAATAAACGCTGTATTGATTGCATTCCCTAGTCGATCAACTCGAGTACTGTAAAGAAACCTGCATAAAGTTCATAACTTAGAAGTTTCGATGCGTTTCTTGAGAGCACCTGCTTCCAAGGCTCCAAGCTCGATCCAATATGTTACATAATAAGTTTCATGGACGCTGCGATTTTTCAAGCTTATTGATCAAATACGTCAAATGCACCGCAACGTCTGGGAAAGATTCATCAGTAGCGTCTCAGAAAACTTTCTCTTTGAGACTCCCAAGAACTAAAATGAAATAAAATTGAGTTGCAATTCTAAGTGATTTATTAGAAATGTTATGTTTTTAGTACGTGGTTGCAATGAATTATGGAGAGTTGAAAATTAATAGATGTGTCTAGAGAAATACACCTAAATGTCTGTAGTAAACTCGTTAGCTTTTACAGTTTTGTAAGACTACAGACAGATTTACCGTAGCATGTCGTACACTAAGCGCAGCTTCCAGTAACGGTATAGGATTCCGCAAGTGAAATTGGAACATTCGTCAAGGTTTTATTTTTTCGTTTGAATTAAAATGTCCAAAGGTAGTTTCCCTAAATCGCGGCCTGTCAGCGATACTTGTGGGTGTAGGTTGGGTAAGCTCAAATAAAAGGATGAATTGTGTAACGAATGGGCGTGGCTCGCCACACGCGTCTAAATAACCACTTTCTGTTTTCGTCTTCACGGCGTCAGAAACAGGACTCATTTGAATAATATGCTCTAATAAGGAGAGATTATTAAAAGTAATTACGAGTTAACGAAATAATTTATTCACAAAGCGAACAGAACATGCGTCATGTCTGCCATCCCTGTAGGACAATGTCGAGGTGTACCGTACACACACTTGACAAAACTGTGTTAACTCCCATGTGAGATAGGACAAGCCTATCAGAAACTAATCACATTAGGCCGAGTACTGATCAAACAAGCAGTCTAATAATAAAATAATCCCTAAACTTAAAAAATAAACGAGCAGGTACATGAACTAGAACAGCGGGTCGAAAAACTAATCAAGTTAATCGAAAACGATATCATTGGACGTGACGTAAAACCGTCAAATGTAATCGATTCAGTTTTGCTTTCAGAGTTACACTCGTTCGTGCACTCGCCAATTTAAATCTAAGGACTTGAGGCACAAAGGAATAACACAATGAGATGTATATTCATGTTTCTTTAGGCGAATCCACTTGTGAGACATAAATAATTCACGGGCTTATCACCACAACTCATTAAGAAACTGGAACTTCAATAAATGTCGTAGGCTTCTATCACCTGTAATGATTTAAACCGGACTGAGTATTGTAATCACGTTCATTAAACGTGTTACGGTTTAAAATGCATACTGCATACGAAATCAAAACCAGTCTCGTTGGTATGATAATAGTGATATAGACGCTTATCAGTCAAATCCTATTGGATTCGTGAACATGACAATCCCCCTGCGGGATATGCAGAAATGTGCGCACGTTTTAAACACGTGAGGTTACGTAAACGTGATTATTGATTAATTAGTAGGTTCACGCTCATTCGTCATCCCGAGCCTAGAGGGATTATAATGATGACCAATGTTTCCAATAGTTTGAAATACGAGATATGGATCAAGGCTTAACCCTTTATCAATGATCATTATGAACAAGAACAGTTTTAGCGATGTTCAAAGCTAAACCTTCAATGCAAGACCTGCCGCCATATTATTCACAAAGGACCAGAGTTTCACTGACTAATATTGATGCACGTCTCCACCTCACCATTCTTACTGGATTGTTACAATGTCGCCATGTTTGTTCCAGGGTGCGGAAGATAAACTTAACATGATTAGGGCGTACCGCAGCCAGGTTGAGAAGGAGCTGCGTGACATCTGCTCAGACATCCTCAGTGTCCTGGACAAACACCTCATACCCAGCTCACAAACCGGAGAGTCCAAAGTCTTCTATTACAAAATGAAGGTAAGGAAAACACTGGTTATGCGTCACCATGACGAAATTTGGTTCTTAACTAAACCTTGTTCTTAATGTTGAAATACTCGTACAGAACTACACCTCCCAATTGATGTCACCAAACCTACCTTTCCATTTGTCCATCATATGATCTGTTTAATCATATTTATATTCACAGTAACAACAAATTGCACTGATCTTTCACATGATACCAGTTATCTTCAAATAGCGCTTAATTAACCCGTTATAGCATGGAAACAAATCTCCTTCGATGATGATAATAACGGGCTAAATAAAGCTGATTATAAATCATGAGAATCACTAATTAACCCCCGGCATTTCTACGACGCCATCTTATTAGCTGGGCTGGATAGATGTTGCTAATTGCAGAGTATTAAAGTGTTTGAGTTACTGACCAAGTACCAAGACTTCCTAAAGATTAACTTCCTTACGTCTTTGTACTTATTTGTGTCCCGATGACGTAAATGCGACAATTTTCGTAATAACTTCAAACAATTGAGAATTCAGCAATGACGCACTCAAACTTAAAGGAATTATTAATGAAAGGGTTTTGTGTGGTATCGCCAATGATTTAACGTGAAAATTTCCTGTTTGTGTTGAAATGTTAAATGTAACTATGGACAGGAATTAATTATTTATTGAAAATGCTCATCATCAAATAGCACTGCAAAACATCACAGCTCAAAATATAACAAATAAGAGGATAAAAAACATGGTACGATCGCCAAGCGAGGTGACCTCGGCTATTTGATATTACGATAGGTCATTGCAGCGCTCTGTGAAGAGGCCTATTACGATGATTGTGACGTGCACTGCATTTATTAGGTACTGGCCAGTCTGTACAATACGAGATCCATCGCGTTATAAAACAAGTTTGAGTCTGTTTGACAAGTTTTAGTCATATCAATGTGCCAGGTTTGGTTAGTATTGTGTGCTGATGTATACGTTGTTGCGCTCCAGGGCGACTACCACCGGTACCTGGCGGAGTTCGCGACCGGCAACGACCGCAAGGAGGCGGCCGAGAACTCGCTGGTCGCGTACAAGGCCGCCTCCGACATCGCCATGACGGAACTGCCCCCCACCCACCCCATTCGTCTCGGCCTCGCGCTTAACTTCTCAGTAAGTACACTAGCTTTAAGGGACAGCACCTGATGACGCTGCTTTTGTTACCTACATTTTCTGGTGCCAAGAATGTTCGGATTGCTGATTACCTGGGGTATACCTCAACTACACGCATCTTCAGATGTTCAAGGTAACTGATGGATATGAATAACGGGTGACCCTTCATTGCCATGACTGTGTCTTTAGGCAATAAAGGCAGATTTGATTCAGTGTTTTATTATACATTTTACCATATGATGACGGAATATGTGCTTGATACTAAGTACTTAATAAATATAATCTATATCTTATCAAGTTTCTCAAGAAATATTGGCCCTCTCGAATAACAAAACATGCACTTAACCATGAGAAAATAGCTGTAACATTGCCGGTCCTGACCAAGGCAATACATTGTGCGACATTTGTAAGGAGTTACGGCGCATAGCTCTTGAGTGACGCGCTGTTCGTGTGCATAAACATATTTACAGAGTTAATCACGGCGACTCGTCACCGTGATGTCACGCCGTACACAACTGACAACAAACTAATAAGTGGGGGTACGTGGATTTACGAAGAAATTTATGATTACCTACATGCTGTCTAGTTCGATCCAGCCCGTCCCTAGCTGTCCTCCCTCTAGCGACGCCCTAAGCCGAGGCCCGTACCCCACAGGGGGTGCCCTTAGAGTGTAGTCGCTTAGTTTGTAAGTAGTTTATAAGCCCTGGCTGGAGGCTTTAATATTATATTAAGGCAAGGCAACAGGCAAGCCCGGTTAAGCAGTCTGACAACCTCATAGGTTGAACTGCGAGACGCCGCTCACAAAAAAAAATCCTACATGCTGAAAGTTCTAGGCTAGAAAGAAATAGGTCATATTTTTACGGACGAGAAAAGTTGCGTCTGATTGTGCTGAATGTTAAATTATAGAAACTTCGCGGAACTGGTTTAAGGCGTCACAGACTTCCTGCTAAGTTAGACACGGTTTTTTATTGAATAAAAAACCAGCTGACCGTGCTTAGTGCGTCTTAATTGAACCCTGGCGTGTAGCCTCGGTTTGTTTTTCAATCCAGGAAGATTTGATCCGAAATCTAAACCGGTATCAGTAGTAAAGCAGACAAAGAATGGGCGATTTTATTCTCGCGACTTCCAAAACACCCTGGCTCAACCCGGCTTATCCGCCGTCAGTTTCAGCATAAAAAAAAAAACATTTCACAAGATAAAATGCGTACCTAAACTACATTGATCAGAAAAAAACAACACCAAATATATGTAGCCATGTATATTGCGGATAGATAGAATAACATTTGCATGTCCGTCGTAAATCTTCCACAATTATTTGCCGTTCAGACAAACCCTATTGCCTGAGTTAGAATTGCTCGTAAATACGTAATAAAGACGCAACGACCACGGCTTTATGGGAGTATTATGGCATCTACTTGCTTTGAACACCGGTATTCCTGACATTCATTATATTGATTTGGAGACATGGGACCGTTTTACCATCTCTGCGCATTACTTATGCAAGTTCTTAGTAAAATTCTAACCTAAATACGTGCGGGGCTCCATGTGTACATAAAATATTAAGTGTGTATGTATACATGAATATGTAATTATAAGAAATAATGAAATATATAAATATAGAGGACACGCTGGCCGAGCTGTGCCATCTGTGTTTAATGTCCTGTAATTTATTCGCCATATCAACGTTAGTGCCGCACTAATTTATGCGGTAATCAGATTTGACAGTTAACGGCTGATTGTTTGCGATCGATCCAGCGTTATTCTCACGCGTAGAAGTAGGAAGCTGCAAACGGTAGTGTTCAAAATGCAGCTCAATAACGGGCCGTGCAAGGACACAAACGCGCACGCGCTATTAGGTGCAGACATCTTGCAATGCCAAGCGTCGTTATCAATCGGTCCGCCCTGAGAAACTCAATACAGTCTCGCAGTCCTTCCCAAGGTCTATGGCTAGGGACGCGTGGACAATTTTAACATTAGTATACTGTATGGTAATGTAATGCGTGGCTGAATTAATGAGCCTCTGAATATATTGACGACCTTCAAATAATGTATGTATTTATGAATCATACGCGATTTTCTCTGAACTGTGAAACTAAGCTATCAATTCGCTGCTTTGTGTAGGCTAACGTAATTGAATTGTAATAATAACACGAGAAAAAGGATATTGGGACTATTTTAGGATCTGATTATAACGAGTTTTCCTTTTTAAATTGAACATATTATGATAAAAAAGATAATGGCATCACAAAACATAATGGAAAATGAATAGTATATTTTTTTAAAGGATTAAATCGAGTTCATGGTGGTATAGATAGATCTGTAGTAATTCCTATATCAGTTTTATTGTAACCTAAGTTCTATTTGCAGAAGTGCGTCATACAGGCATCGTGATTCAGTCAAGTTATCGATTTAATAGAAACAGGACCCATCTAATATTAAAACTGGACGAGTTTAAAATTAACCGCTTATTAAAGAATTTAGTCAACTATTTGAGAGCGATTTAGCCGGCGTCGCTGGTGATATCAATAATCCGTTGGCGCGTCACGCGATAACTTATCTCGTATTTATCTAGCCAACCGCTCGAGTTCAAGGTCGCCGGACATTCCGAATTTTTACGAATTGTAAATTAGTTTTTTTTTTGTACGAGAGAGGTACGGTTCTGGCTAGAATCAATACGTGATTTTCGATAACGTAACTTGGGAGCAAATCGCGATTGGACTGTTTCAATAAGATCATTATCACATTTATATTTAGATTTTGTCAGTTGTGATATTCGTTGATTTCAAAAGAAAATATTATGTCACACCTATTACTTATTTATTATTTTGCAAGTTTACAACGTTATTTGCTGATTCTATTGAGAATGCCCTTTGGTCTGAAGATAATGAAGATTCAATACACCTAAACTGTATCATACATCAAATAATTACAATACTCTTTATTAGTTTGATTTAGTATTAGCAATCCGATCTACTTGGCAACAGTGTCATCTAATTAATTAATTAATAATGTCTCACAGTTTTTGAAATGAGAATTTAATCTTAGTAGTATAATTATGTCAGGCTCTACTTGTATTACAATACTAATGCGAACGTTTCCCCCTGCGCAGGTATTCTATTACGAAATCCTGAACAGTCCGGACCGCGCGTGTCGGCTCGCGAAAGCCGCGTTTGACGACGCGATCGCCGAGCTGGACACGCTGTCGGAGGAGAGCTACAAGGACTCTACCCTCATCATGCAACTGCTGCGGGACAACCTCACGCTGTGGACCTCCGACATGCAGGGCGACGGAGAGTCCGGTCAGTAGCAAGTCAGCACCGCTTGCCTTGCCTATCCTCATCCCACATCCACCTACTCCACGCTCATCATGCAACTGCTGCGGGACAACCTCACGCTGTGGACCTCCGACATGCAGGGCGACGGAGAGTCCGGTCAGTAGCAAGTCAGCACCGCTTGCCTTGCCTATCCTCATCCCACATCCACCTACTCCACGCTCATCATGCAACTGCTGCGGGACAACCTCACGCTGTGGACCTCCGACATGCAGGGCGACGGAGAGTCCGGTCAGTAGCAAGTCAGCACCGCTTGCCTTGCCTATCCTCATCCCACATCCACCTACTCCACGCTCATCATGCAACTGCTGCGGGACAACCTCACGCTGTGGACCTCCGACATGCAGGGCGACGGAGAGTCCGGTCAGTAGCAAGTCAGCACCGCTTGCCTTGCCTATCCTCATCCCACATCCACCTACTCCACGCTCATCATGCAACTGCTGCGGGACAACCTCACGCTGTGGACCTCCGACATGCAGGGCGACGGAGAGTCCGGTCAGTAGCAAGTCAGCACCGCTTGCCTTGCCTATCCTCATCCCACATCCACCTACTCCACGCTCATCATGCAACTGCTGCGGGACAACCTCACGCTGTGGACCTCCAACATGCAGGGCGACGGAGAGTCCGGTCAGTAGCAAGTCAGCACCGCTTG
Source organism: Mamestra brassicae (assembly GCA_905163435.1). Taxonomy (NCBI): domain Eukaryota; kingdom Metazoa; phylum Arthropoda; class Insecta; order Lepidoptera; family Noctuidae; genus Mamestra; species Mamestra brassicae. Next base: position 1,276,822 of record LR991008.1, on the reverse strand, counting down.
CCTTGCCTATCCTCATCCCACATCCACCTACTCCACGCTCATCATGCAACTGCTGCGGGACAACCTCACGCTGTGGACCTCCGACATGCAGGGCGACGGAGAGTCCGGTCAGTAGCAAGTCAGCACCGCTTGCCTTGCCTATCCTCATCCCACATCCACCTACTCCACGCTCATCATGCAACTGCTGCGGGACAACCTCACGCTGTGGACCTCCGACATGCAGGGCGACGGAGAGTCCGGTCAGTAGCAAGTCAGCACCGCTTGCCTTGCCTATCCTCATCCCACATCCACCTACTCCACGCTCATCATGCAACTGCTGCGGGACAACCTCACGCTGTGGACCTCCGACATGCAGGGCGACGGAGAGTCCGGTCAGTAGCAAGTCAGCACCGCTTGCCTTGCCTATCCTCATCCCACATCCACCTACTCCACGCTCATCATGCAACTGCTGCGGGACAACCTCACGCTGTGGACCTCCGACATGCAGGGCGACGGAGAGTCCGGTCAGTAGCAAGTCAGCACCGCTTGCCTTGCCTATCCTCATCCCACATCCACCTACTCCACGCTCATCATGCAACTGCTGCGGGACAACCTCACGCTGTGGACCTCCGACATGCAGGGCGACGGAGAGTCCGGTCAGTAGCAAGTCAGCACCGCTTGCCTTGCCTATCCTCATCCCACATCCACCTACTCCACGCTCATCATGTTGTTTAGTGAATTAACCAGCTAGCTCCACATAATATTATTCCGTTTCTTACAAGAAACAGACCAGATCTGGCAATTCCTGTACTACCTATACCTACTATATTACTATAATATTATAAAGAGGAAACATTTGTATTTTTGTATATAACGAATAAACTTAACAATTACTGGACCGATTTGAACAATTCTTTCAGCAATGGATAGCTACATTATCAGCGAGTAAAATAGGCTATATTTTATCCCTGTACTCCCACGGAAACGGGAACTATCTTGTATAAAAATATAAAATGCATTATGACTGTTTCTGCCCGCTTTGACAAACTGAAGTTACGAATGTTTCTGGCATGAAATGTTGTGTATAACTTCGCTTGTCGTTGAAATGGCTCCTCCTAGATAGAGATCTTATCACACTTTAGTTAGACGAAAGTGTAGCGATATGTGATCAATGTGATCACAATCTATATGTGATGGAACAACACGTTTGTCTGATCTTATGTGATAAATTTGAGCTTTTTAGAATAGCACGCCAGAATGAGAGGCCGGTTTTTGTGGTGTGTTGAAGTGAATCCATTTAACTTTTATCTTTGTTTTCAGGTGAGACGGAACAAAAAGAACAACCGCAGGACGTGGAAGATCAGGACGTGTCGTAATACTTTTTAACATTCTATTTAAATATAATAAAAAAATAACTATAGTATCACGTAAGACCCAGCCCCCAATGACAACCGGTTGTATGGTACTCCTCCACACAGCTCGCCCGACGTAAATTGTCAGTCCCAGCCCCGTGTACCTACACGCGTATGTATACATGGTAACGTTTCGTTTATGTATCGTGTCAAATTATCTACGAGTTATATACATTCATATGTACTTCTTTTGATATATTTGTTTTCAATTACGAAAAAAAAAATAATGTTTAAGAAAAACGTACTTTGGTATTGCATTTTAACTGTATGTTGTATGATGTATTTTCATAACTACCGACGGCTCCCTCGCCGTGCTAGCGCGCTCCGCTGCGCCTGGCTCACTCGCACCTCACATCTCACTTCCGACTTCCGTGCGGCTACTTCTTAACGTGGGAATTGTAAATTTTCTAAGTATTTTATACCGTGTGTAAAATTAATGTATTTAAAAACTCTGTTGATACTTGAAACAAGCACCATAGCGTCGAGGATGTTTAATGAGATATACAAACAAATATGATAACGATATAATAGTTGGATACATTAGCGAGTTGCTATCGTCGCGTATGTCGATCTAGAGTTTACTTTGTAATCGCATCTCCGTGTTGATTCGGTCTGCACAAATAGTAGTTTTATACAATGGACGTTTAATCTCGCGGCTAGGTTGTTGTTCTGAGACTGTTGCTGTCGCTACCGACCGGCGCGGAGCCGGCGAGCGAGTCTTCCGCGCCCTCGCTGCATTTGTATACATTTGAATCATTTATTGATATATTTTAAACGATAAACGTAACATTATTAGGGTGGTAATGATGTAGTACTTGCAATATTTAGCTAAGTGATAGCGGCGTCACCCTGTTGGTCTTTGTGTATCTATCTCCTGTGTATCGTCATGTATGTATTTATTGCAAACGATAAGTTGGTGTACCTGTGACTACTGTGTAGTGCACTCGCAGTCGGCACTACACGCGCCGCAAGCCGACTCTCGGCCGAGCTTCAATAGATTAAAGACATGTCGATGTACCCGCGCTTCGTTCGTATTACAACATTTGGAGTATTCACATTTGAATTGCTTTAATTACTTACGAGTATTGTGATAGAGATTTTGTATATTTTAATTTATTTTTTTTAATTTCGCAAGTTCTCGAAAATTGCTGTAGCGCTACATCTCTTACGATTTTTACAGGACAAACAGTAGTTCTAAAAGTTGTGCTAGGTTAAGGTAATGCACTTGGGGAAATTATTTATTTGATGCGCGTCGCGGACGGCCGCGGCCGCCAGTAATGCTACTCGAAGACATTCCATCTTCACGATACCTGTTAACTAAATATCTGGCCGATGTTCGCTGAACTCCAAATTGTAGTGTGGCATAGCGGCGTGGAGCAAGTGCGTGCCCGAGTAAGATATTAGCGTTATTTTTATTTGAATTTGTAATATTGCATATATTTTGTTAATTTATCCACAAAAATACTAATGCAATTAGCCTTAGTGTTATGCAATATTGATTTATGTCCTCCAACTACATGGAAATTTATTGTAAATGACAGTGTAAATCTAATAATAAAAATTCAAAAGTCCATTTCATGCTTTTACTTATTTTACTTACAACCTCACCCCCTCCCTCCACTCACAATTAAATAATAATGGAAAGCAATATCGCTTTGTATAGGACGACGCCTCATTCTCAGGAGTGAGATCGATAAGCTGATGCGACGCTGAGAAGAACAATACATAAAAAAAGCACCCTATGTTGTCTTGATTTAGCAATGTCACATGAAACGAGGTCTCTATAGAGTGACAGGTGGCTAACTTGGATACCTATTAGTTAAAGAACGGCGTAGCGCAGTGTGAATATCACACATACACGAACATTTTTTTTCCCCTCGACAACCGACAATTTTACTTCTATCGAACAATGTGTCCCTTCTACCGACCTACCAACTATTGCCAGGTGAATTAATTGAAAGAGAAAATTACGTGACATCAGAGATTTTAAGATAACACAAAAAGAATTATGAAATTTGGCGACATAGGTACCTACGTTATACGCTGAGATTTAGTATGGAAAAGTAATGAAAGCTAATTTCTCTTAAAAATACAACACTTAGGAATCTGAATTTTCGGTCACTATAACTTCTTTATGGGTACTACATTTTGTAAAAATTTGGGAAAAAATCACGAAGTTTTTAATAGTAAAATTTAACACCGTGACTACCGCCACCCCACCAATGGCATGGTATATCTCGTAAACTACTGATGTACCTACTAAGTTGGAATTTTGGTTACATACTAAGTAAGTAATATTATTTTGCAGGGTACTAATTTTCTATGTAGGTTTGAGGAAAGCGACAGGGTCCTCAAACTTGGAATCAACATTGAAAGTCGTGGTCCTGCTGAACGAGCGCGCGTTAGTAATCATCGTTGATTTCTCGGTAAATACAAATGTTTCAGTTCTGACATTTTACGAAATTAATCATATTTAAGGGTACTAATTGTTTGAATACTTAGAATACCCTGTAGCACGCCCCCTTTTTCGGCGCTCATGGTGGCCCTGCTGAACGGAGCGTGACTACCGCCAAAGTCGATTTTCTCGAAAACTACCAAAGTACCAATTGAGTAGGTAGGTACTAATTATTTACCAAATATGGAAGCAATTGGCGTTGGTGGTCCGGCGGTAGTCACGGACGTCCCAGCTTGGCCACATTTATATGTCAAAAACTAGGGCACCTAGCGAAGATCTGTTTTGTTCCAAATTTAATGGCTAATTAGTCGCAATGCGTGGCCAAGTTACAGATTCAGTCGGCGTGTAATTAAAAAGATATTAAATAATTCAATTTCCCTATACAGTGGTACAAGTACAAAATACTTGTAAGTAGTTTCTAGACAGTACCTACCTACCTATCTATGACGTCGTATGGAGGAATGTTTGTTTCGAAATATATAAATATAAATTTATTCTATAATTTCAACCCACCAAAGGAAAGCTGTATTCATTAGGTACCTATAAACAGAACTACAATAAATATAATATGTAATTACTACCTAGTTGCCGCCCGCGGCTCCGCCCGCGTGATTGTCGTAAATTATCCCAAGGGAACATATTCCCGGGATAAAAAGTATCCTATGTGTTATTCCAGACTATAATCTACCACTGCCAAATTTCATCAAAATCCATTCAGTAGTTTTTGCGTGAAAGAGTAACAAACATCCATCCATCCATCCTTACAAACTTTCGCGTTTATAATATTAGTAGGATAGGATTCGAACACTGCACAGTCGCTGGCAGATAGATCGCTGCGTTCCAATTCATCGCTCACGAAAACTACGCTGCTCCGGCCCTAATTCCATAAGCTGCGGTGAGAAAAATCTGTGCCCATTGTGATACTTCAGTCCGACACACGCAAGTATACCTACAATGCAGTGTCCAATGGCAGACGAGAAATTACAATGGGGGCCTCATATAACATCTCTTGCGGGTCGTTTAAGCTCAGCCGCGTATGCTGTTAGAAAGATAAGACAGTTAACAGACGTAGAAACCGCACGTTTGGTCTACTTTAGTTACTTTCACAGCATTATGTCGTACGGTATTTTGCTGTGGGGTCGGGCTGCTGACATTGAATCCATATTTATTTTACAAAAGAGAGCTGTCAGAGCCCTTTATAATCTGCGTCGCCGTGATTCTCTTAGGGAAAAAAGATTAATATTATGACAGTCCCTTGCCAATTCATTTATGAAAATATTATGTATGTGCGGAAAAATCGACATCTTTTTAGTAAAATTAGTGATAGACATAATTTTAATACTAGAAATAGAGACAAATTAGATCAACCATTTTTTAGATTAGCTAAAGTCCACACTTCTTTCATGGGGTATTGTGTTAAATGTTACAACAAAATACCTACTGACATATTAGAACTAAATGAAAGAAAATTTAAAACTTATGTTAAAAGTACACTTTGTAAACAAGCATATTACAAATTAGAAGATTACATTCAGGATAAGAATGCTTGGAAACATGCTGGTCCTGCTCCATAGGACAATCAAGGGTGTAGACAAAATCAAACTGGTTGATTTATGAATTAACTTTATAGATGGGTATACTGTTTCTTTTTTGTGTTTTATTGTCTGTTTAATTGGTGGTTATTAAGATTATCTGTAAATATGTGAGTACCATTTACCTAATTTTTTTTTTTTTTTTAGAAAACGAATAAGTACCTCTGCTGGTTATACTTTGTTCTTATAAGTAGCATACTCTGGGTGTATCGTCCTCACATAATATTAAATTGATTTTTGTGTAGGGTCACCTGTCCAACATTGAAACAATCGTACACAATGAAACTTTGCGATATTTCCAAAACACGACGTTGCCAGATAATGCAGGATAGCAAGAAAGGACATGCTCAGGCCCCTCCCGCACCCGCCCAGTTTGCGAGCGCGCCGCTTGGGAGAGGACGTCTCAGGTGACACATAACGGATATTGCTACAAAAAAGTAAGAATTTTTCGTAATATTTGGTGTTTTTTTAGCAAATTATGGAAAATAATTTCGTATTGTTAAATATGACGTTGCATTCTGTACATTTCAAAGTGTCTTTTGACCTAAATCCGTATGAAAATAGTTCACATTTTGTTGCAATTTTCTAAAGGTTATAAAAAAATATCCTGTTGGTTTACAATGAAACGAAAGTATGTTGTATACAATGAAACAGTGTGCCATTGTGTACTATCTTGTTTCACTGTAGGCCATGTAGAAAATAATCATAACGATTTTTTTTAAGCATAAGCAACTTCCATGCAGAAACTAGCGAAGAAGAGGAAGATATGGTGATATCTCAAAGTGAAACAGAACTGAGTGACATAGATGAAGAAGACGATGACTCCGATAAAGATTTACCTATGGTAACTGAAAAATTTAAACGAATCGATCGAAAACCCCAAGAAGGCGTTATGGTTGGTTTTGAAACCAAAAAACTTGAAAAATTCTACGTCGCATTGATTACTGAAATAATAAGTGCTAATTCATACGGTGCTTCTTTCTTGAGACTAAAAAACAAGAATGAGATGAAATTTTATAGCCCTGTAGAGCTATAAGCCAGATCTTTCAGAAATAAGACTGACAGACCTAAAGATTATTCTGCCTCAGCCAAAAACTAACGGCACCAAAAGCTGAAACTCGTTCTATGTTTTCCTCTTCGTGTATCACCGAAACTAAATTTGCGTTAAAATTTGGCTGTTTATTTATATATTAATAAGAAGTTATACCTAATTATAACGACTATGATTGTGATATTTTTTAATAATGAGACTGCAACTCGTACAGTACTGATTGTGATTCTGATTAGTTATAAGAAGAAGATAAATATTAGATTGTTTTAAGCGAAAAAATACTTAGTATTTGTTTTCAAATTTTGTTATTTTAAAGTTCTTAAGACCTGTAAGACAGGGACAGGGCGATTGTTTTTTTGTTAATCCTGAACCAGTAGGTATTACCTCTGTGATTGTTAATGTTTAAGTCTGATTAATATTATTATGAATAAAACATATTATTTTCATTTAAATTTCTTTAATTTACTGCTTACATACTTACCTAGTTGATTAAAAGCATACAAAATACTACCTACTAAAAACAGTTTCATTGTAGATTAGCCCTGTTTCATTGTAAAAAATCAGGTGTTTCATTGAATACACATATAGGGACACAATGAAACTAAGTTCATTTTTTAAAAAAAGCTTTTTCATGCATAAGTTATTAAAGTAAAGTAAAAATTTTAAATGAGATGCGATTACTAGTTAAATTGTCTATCTTGGTGCAAAAAATTAGACTCATAACTCGAGAAACGGCAGAGACAGGATGGTTTGAAATTTTGGTGTTTCATTTGTAAACAGGTGACCCTACCAAATTTTGTAAAGTCGTTATTTGAAAAGAGTAACTATGGAGTTTCTTGTCCGTTCTTCTCCATAAGAATCTACCTTTCCGAATGGACAGTAGAGTCACTTTATTAATATATTTTACTGAACTGTAAATGCTGACGTTCAAAAGTGCCGTTTAATGGCCTAATTGAAATAAACGTTTTTGACTTTTGACTTTTGACTTTTTTTGACTTGACACTGCAATACCTAGGTATAAACACCGGCCAAGTTTTTTTGAGACACTACCATATTGACAGCAAACATAAGGCCAATCTACTCTCGCGAGCAATAACTGGTGCCCAAATGCCCAAAATGCCCAAATGTGCGCGAAGATGTGATTCCATGAAGTCTTAAAACGATCATGGTTTTACCTAGGTATAAACACCGGCCAAGTTTTTTTGAGACACTACCATATTGACAGCAAACATAAGGCCAATCTACTCTCGCGAGCAATAACTGGTGCCCAAATCATGATCGTTTTAAGACGTCATGGAATCACATCACCGCGCGTTGCTCAAAACAATTTTTACAATTCTATGCAATCAACTATTGATTGTGGTATAATCACACCTACAGAAGCCGCTCAAGTCGTCATCCTAATCCAGCAAGGGCTGTTTCAGCTAACAGCTCGACAGTTTTATCTGAGCCAGTTTTGTGTCTTGAAGGTGGTATACAAGAGGTTCAGGGAGACTGGAAACTTAGTGCGGAGATCAAGATCTGGAAGACAGCAATGCGCATCGGTGAGAGATGACCGATTTATTGTCACTTCTCCTCTCCGAAATTGACACCTGACCGGTGTGGGCGTCCAGCAGCAGCTCAGATAAGTTCGAGGGAGGGCTGTCAGCGAGTGGAGAGTGAGGCGAAGGCTCAAAGAAGCGAACTTGACCCCAAAGAGGTCAGCCACGGGACCGAAATTGTCTTCAGCCCACCGACAAGCCCAGCTTCAGTTTGCTCGTGATCACTTAGATTGGGATATGGAGCAATGGGGCCGAGTCGTCCTGTTCTCGGACGAAACCAGGATGATCCAGCATAATAGGTAGTCGACGAGTCTATAAGAGACCGGGGAAACGATTCGCACAATGTTGTTTTGCGGAAACAGTGGCATAAGAGGGTAGGTCCTGTATGACATTGGCGGAGATTTCTATTGAAGCAAAAACAGAGCTAATATTAATACCTGGTAGAGGTCGGGGAGGGGGGCTAACCATAGAAAGATAGGTACGTCAATGACATTCTGCTAGGCTATGTGCTTGCAAGGTTTATTGGCGAAGATTTCCTGATAATGCCCGAGGAGCTGCAAATCCAATTAGTTGAGTCGCTCATAATCTCAAATTTAAATTATGCGGATACAGTTATTGGCCCTGGACTGCTGGCAAGAACTGATCGACTGATCCAGAGGGTGCAAAGCGCCTGCACTCGATTCTGCTTTAGGTACAATCCCACCAAGAACTCGCGTAAAACCATTTTTGAATAAGCACTCAATCGAGTCGTAAGTAAAACTTGGCTTGCCCGCTGTTTGAGGATATAAAGTACAGGCAGCCGAGCTACCTTTATAAAAACTGAGTTGGATCGCTAGTAGAAGGGAATGCGCTGGCAGACAGTGCTTGCGACAACTTGCTACTCAGCCGCCTTCTGAGGCAGTTTCAAGTATGCTGCATTAAAAAACTTGATATCTTCAGAAGTCGGCTCCAACAGTTACTTCTTAACTCGCAGAAAAAACTGGGCGTGACGATTACGAACACGTCGTTAATTTAAGTTTAGCAGTGTTTGTATTGTAAAAACAGTGGATCACAGCCAATATTCTACAATCTTTTAATTAAAATCTCCAAATAATTTCAATAATTCTATCATAATAATAACATCATTTATACTACTACCATTATGTATAGGTCTATTGATATTACACACACACTGTAAAAACAAAATATTTTAAAAAACAAATGTGGACATACTCACCAAAAAGTTTCATACAGAAAACCACTAAGTATTATCTTGTTGACATTTTTAACCCCCGACGCAAAAGAGGGGTGTTATAAGTTTGACGTGTCTGTTTGTTTGTGTGTCTGTCTGTCTGTCTGTCTGTCTGTGGCATCATAGCTCCCGAACCACTGAACCGATTTCAGTTTAGTTTTTTTTTGGATGAAAGGAGACTTAATCGAGAGTGTTCTTAGCTATGTTGTATGTATGTATGTATGTAACTCGGGCTGGTTTCCGCAACTCCACGACTAAGCGCGTATTTTGCGTGCAGGTGGGACAAATGTGTCATTCGATCCACCCCAGCTCCCCAAGGAAGGCCAGCAACGCCTTGGTGTTACTAACTATCTCACAAAGGGTACCTGGGTTACCGAAGTACTTAGCTATGTTTTATAAAAATCGATTGAGCCGTTTAAGAGTTATGGTGGGTTAAAGTGGGGATGGAAGAACCAAAATTCTACAAATGTGCCCAAAATGGTTGTCAAATGAAAGATAAGATATTTAAAAAACCCCCGACACAAAAACCTACCTAAAAATAGTACGAAATAATAATTTGATTTATTTAACAACCTGTACATAAAAACTAAAACACCGCTAAAAATATTAATAATAATTACAACAAAATATTAGTTAGGAAGAATCTAAGTACAAAACCTACCTATTAATATTTCTACAAAGAAAACGTCGCGTCGGGGGGACCGTTTCTAAATATTAGTACCTATTCACAACAAAGCTACCACGATGAGTAGTAAAATATTTAGAAACGGTCTTCTTTAGAATCTAAAACTTTAGAATCTTAAACTTTACAATCAACCCCGATAAAGGGTAGCACGATAACTAAGTACCCTTTAAGTAAGACTGGTTAGTCAAATGATTGAAACTATAAGCGGATAGGTACGGTAGGCACCTATACATAAATAGGCAGGTCGCCATTGCAAGAGAGGGTGTGGTACGTTCGCTGGTATTATATTATCTGTGGCGTAGTCATATATGCACCGTAGCCGTGTAGTTCGAGAGAGATGCGCCTTTATCACTTTACCCCTTCACCCCTCTTTCCCTTCATTCCCTGCGATTATTGATTCATTCGGGACTCGGGACTCTCCAACCATGACGTCAGTCCTGTGTTTCCACCTTCCATCGCGATTTACCCTTTTTCTAAAGGTATAGATACCATTCTTAAATCACTTTTGCAAGATTTTTAGGAGATTTTATTTTAGTCATGGCAATTTCGGGGACAACTTTTTTGATTGTAGGTGTTGAAGTAGAGCCACTCGTGAAGCAAATTTAAACAAATTTGTCATATATTTAAAAAATGTCGCAAATGAGCATGTAAATAGATGGCGTCACACACCGATAGTTTGCACCGTCTGACAAGTTGATTAAAAGACTACGATAGTATACTGTTGGACACGGCCATACATTGGCGGATCTAGGCGGGAGGACTAAGCCTATTTTTGATAGTCTAGGTAAAACCTAACGAAGTCAATGAGGAATTTATGAAAACGAATCCAAGGAGGTTTGTTTTAGGCTTACCTACTTTGCTATAACCTACCATCAGCGTGGTCAAGCCCCCCCAAACGACAATCTTGGATCCGCCCCTGCGATCATCGGTAGAGGGGCTGAAGCTAGCTAGGACCAGCCGGCTGTCCCGGCTGCCCCCGTGGTCCGCCAGAACTAGACAGAGGAACGGAGCTTACTTTTCTCGAAGCGTTTTGTTACGACAAAACGCTTCTTAACCATTATAGTTTCGGTCTAGATAATACAAGAGAACCCAAATTCTCAGGATATAATTTAGTTGCGGGATTTACCAAACACACATAGTTTCATTTGTCTAGCGTTTACTGTAGGTTCCTACTTTTAGTTCTTTAATTCTTTATTGTACACCATAACAGCTTATATTAATTCACATTTTAAAAATTGTTCATGTACAAAGGCGAGCTTAACTCAAAAATGAGTTTTCTACCAGCAAACCTTTGAGTGATAGAGAGATCACAATAGAGGGTAGGATCCAGTGCACAAATTTTACAATGCTACATTTATAAATATACCTACATACGTAAACATATAAATATATACATACATATCTGAAAATATTATGTCATTGCGAAAGGAAATGCTCTTTAACTTCTTTTAGTAATAATATCTTATAATAATTATCTTGGGACAACTCACACACGGTCATCTGATCCCAAACTAGGCAGAGCTTGTGCTATGGCAACCAGACAACTGATAAACATACTTATATATTTCTAAATACATACATATTATACACAAATTACACCCAGACACAGAACAAATGATCATGCTCATCACACAAAGATTTGTCCTGAGTGGGAATTGAACCCACGACCTCCGGTTTAGCAGTCAGGGTCACTAACCACTCGACCAACAGGCCAGTCAAAAGTTAGTCTGTTCAATACCTAAAATACGCTGATTTTGGGACTCACTAACTCACTGATGATCATCAACGTGGGTTTGTGGTAGGTACTCCTATGTTTACTTTGATACAATTGAAGTTAAAAGTTAACACTAAGCATTTCATAATTACCATTCAATCTTGTAGATTTTTAGTGTGGAAGCACTTTCCGTTTTTTTTACGTTTCATTTCACGACGTTACTTGACATTCAACATATTTGTTAAAATGTTTTGATTCGCCTTTCAACTTCAACCAAGGTTAAAGCAGAGTAATTTTAAAAAGCTTTTTTTACTTATTGAATACCTACAATGTCTGACGGTATTGGTCATAATTTCTCATTTATGAGCATGTACAATGATTAACAAGTGGTGAAGAAACACCACACGCGCCAAAGGAACGTAATCCAGTTAATCACGTCAAAACGTCAAACAAGGCTGTGGAATTGATAAAATAGTTGTAATATTTCAATAAATCTATTCATATTTTGCTGTAAAACCTATATATCGTTAATTGTTATACTAGTTTTTAAGTTAACGCACAATTGGTGAATCCAATTACACGGACAACATATTTTTTATATTTTATTTTGAGTGCATGACTGGTCACGTAAGTAAAACAATTTATTGCATACTTGCAAAACGGTTTGATTTCAATGACCTATTTCATTACTTGGCTCAATAACTTTGCTTGTATTTGGCTGGCTTCAGTACTCTTCAACGTGTTATAGTGATATTGGAAAGACCCTTTTGCAAGTGAAGAGAAGTCTTAAGTTGTCTTTGCAGAGAACACAGGAAAACATTAGCAGCGCTGCCCGAGGTGGTATCCTGCGGGTGTTTAAAGCGGTTTTGCTACAGACTAGACTCTGTATAAAAATTGTCAGAGCCCCTAGCCTGCCGCAACTCTGCCACATCTTCGGTCGTAGCTCACGCCTAACACGCGGTCACAGATTAACGAAAGTTTACATCGAGCGATGGTTGGAATCCAACTGTTGTTGCACATTGGATTTTCAATGCTATCGCTAGTTGTGGACGATCTTACAACAACTTTTGGGCTTAGTATATGTGAATAACCCCAAAGGTCCAGTCCAGCCAGCCTTCCAGTGTTTGTTGACACTACTATTGCTGAAATACTGTTATGAATACAATAAATTATTTTTTGGCATAATAATCTATGTACTTAACTCTTTTTTAAGCATTCAAACCATTCAATGAATCCAACCCATAATAAAGTTGTGTCCTCATTTCAAGAAGTAGAATAATATTTAATCAATACTTTGTGACATGAAAGGTAATAAATTTACATAAGCAATTTTTGTTATGGTAACAATGTCTGCTGTCACAGTCTTCCACAGTATTTGTAGTAATATCTAGTTGAAATTGTTGGATATTATCATATGCTGAGTTACTGTAGTTATTGGTGTAATTATTTATGTATTAACATTTTGCTGTTTCTGTGTAGTTGATGAGTTTAGCCAGGAGTCTGATATTAAATTTAAATTGTTAAATCTTTTAGGCGAGTCATCTTTTAAATACTTGATGATAAGATTAAATGCAGGTGCATATTTGTGAGGATTATCAGTAAGGTGACCACCTCCAGTATCCGGTCTGGAGCTTAAAAAAAAAAATTATGAAATAGTATTGTATACTATTATAGCATATTCTTTCACATACATATGCTTGCAGCTGTGTTCAATATATATATTGAATGAAATTGTTTTCTTCAACATATCTTCAGCTGCATTTTCAACACTTGAGAAAATTTTCAATCTAATGTCATATCATCTTCATCATATGAGATTATCAAATCAGTGGCATCTTCAGAATTTGAAAATGCACACAAATGAATCTTGAAATTCCTGGAGAATCTTGTTTATTGTGAACTCCTTCCAGGTGCCCATATATTGTATTTTCAGGGCTTAATTCCGGGAGACGCCCGGAATAACGGGTAATAATCCGAGTATACAGAGTGTCACAACCTGTAGTAATATTAAAATAATATCAGTCATATACCATTCAAGCAATCTTCTAAAACATCCTGGCTCCACTCATCTTCCCCCGGTCAAGTCAGCTCATTTGATTGAGGTAAGGTTACAATAATTTGCACAGAGCTGAAAATTTATACAAAAGTTCGGAACACCATTGTAATTGAAATGTGAAAATCAGTCATCTGCCATCGGCTATTCACCCATAATTAGATTTTTTGTACCCTACATTACATTTTCTTTCCAGCTATTTTTATTTAAAAACCAAACTAAGTATTCCGTAGTTTGGTTTTGATGACATTTCTATTGGTCCAATCGGAAAGTTTATCCAGTCACATAAAAAAATCAAATCGGTTCATAAATGTAGGCATGATGAGGTAACAAACATTAAAAAATTACAACCGCAATGAAAACCTCCTTTTTTTTGAAGTAGGTTAAAAAGAGGTCAGACTAAAATTGTAGATCATGCAATTATCTATAAAAATTGTTTAACACTTTTTTCCTAAAGATCAACCTTTCTGAGTTTTGAATTTAGATTTTTTTCCCTTAGAAAAAAAAATCTAAATCAATTTATATATAAAATTGCATGATCTACAATTTAAGTCTGACCTATTTTTTATGATAAAACTTACCATTTGACTGAAAAAAAAAACCCATATTTTGCAATGTTTGATCTTGAATTATTTTTTTTTGCAAATGTTGGATCAATGGGGATTTCTCACATTTCCTTTTTATTGGTGTTCCGAACATTCGGGCAAATTTTCAGCTCCATGCGATTTTATTGTAATTTTGCATGTCTTACTTGACCGGGCTACTTGTACTATAAAAAATTTAAACTAATAAATATTTTTAGACAGAATATCATGAGTGAAGAAACCCAATTGGCGTTGCCGGCTGCTAAAAAGCTAAGGCTTAATAATGGCGAAGCATCATTTAGTTCTGCCATAAGCTATAGCGAAGCCTCAAGTAGTTCTGCAATGAATGATGGCGATGCCTCGTGTAGCTCTGCTACGAAGAACGGAGAAACACCACGTAGTCTTGCCATGGATGTGGACAATGGAGATGATAAGTTTGGTAGCGAAGATAGTTACGGTAACTTCGTAAGACCGGAAGAGCTGGAGAGGCTGAAGGAATTCAAGGTGTTGGACGAAGTGAAGTCCAACGATGAAGACAGCAACGAGGAAGAATCGGACAGCTCTGACGGTAGTTGTGTCTTTCAGTTTCTTCCTTCTGCATGATATGACTATCTTATTGTGTTCATTCAATTGTTCTTGTTACTATGGATGTTATTAATTCATATAGTTAAAGAATGGGATAGGCATGTTATATTATTTTGGTTCACTTTGTTGTGTTCCATTGTCTCTAGTTTGTGACGATTTGGTTTACTGAGTGAACAAAATTATCAAAAAAATATGGGCCAGTGTTTTATAAACTGACAGTGAGGAATTATCATACTAAGGACACCAGTAGGTATAATGGAATGAAGGAATAATATAAATATAAGTTACTATACACTTAACCATGCAAACTAGAACTCTTAGCAGGAGACCTTCACCAAATATAAATAAATAATTTAGAAACGGATTTCTTTCATAATATATAACTTACAGGAACAGCCATTTTAATTACTTGTGTGATTGTGTCCTTTACTGAAATAAATCAATAATCTAAAAATGCGAATATCGTGCTCATTGATTATTTATTTTATTTATTAAAACTTTATGCACTAGTAAAAACACTGTACAAAGGTGGACTTAATGCCTTAGGCATTTTCTACCAGTCGACCAGGGTGGGTCAGAGACAACATGGCAGTATTATCTCATTCTTTAACTGTGGCAGTATATTACTTTAACTATTATGAATTAATCACTCTTAAAATCTTACATGCAATCCTGTGCTTAAATATCAGGGAGTATTATACTTGTCATTTCTATTTTTCTGTGAAAATATGTTTTATTAAAATATTTGAAATCTGTTAGATGGCTAATAGTATGAATCATAGCTTTTCAAACATTCATCTGTATAATGAAATTTTGCAATCTTGGAGTAAGTTTCTGTCCACCATAGAGGGCAGAAAAATTCACCTTTACCACCATATTTTAAGCTTCATTCCTCTAGAATTAGAATTTTAAACTGAATATGTCACCGGAAAATTGCAGACTCCGTAAGATTGTAATAAATCTTTATTAGATTATAATTACAATAAATCCCATCCAAATTCAATAGTTTCCAATATATGTATGCGTGTCTTATTAAGAAAAATAGTTTACAATTTCTCGCGATATTCTACAATCTTACGACGTTTGCAATTTTCCGAACGTATTAATTTAACTGATAATTTGATTAACAAATGTTGCTAAAATATTTTAAATTATAATATTCTGAGAGGCAATTACAACTCATAGATGTATCTAAACTCATAGATGCTTCATTCCTCTTAAATTAGAATTTTACACTGTATACGAGTCAAATTATCAATTAAATTGTATTAATTTAACTTATAATTTGACTTACAAATGTTGCTTATATATTTTAAATTGGAATATTTTGAGAGGCGATTACAACTCATAGATGTATCCAAAGGTCTCCCGGAAGAGGAAATTGAGAAGATGCTGGACGAAGATCTCCCAGACGACTTCAAGGGAGCTCCCAAACAGAAGGAGAGGGCTTACATCACTAGGCAGAAGATCGTTCTAGAAGGTAAACTTTGGCGTCACTTTCCATACCCCAAGAATGTTGAATTCAGAGCAGGGCCGCCAAATGGGGTATCATAGACCCGTGTGAAGTAAAACACTGCTAGTATAGTTAAGAGAAGAGTAAGAGAGAGCAGGGAGACAGATAGTTAGGCGCGCTGTTCCGGTCGCAGCCGCTCAGGCGTGTTAAGTTATTATAGTTGTATAGATGTATTATATAAAATTCTTCCGTTACTGACGAGTCAGTTACTGAGTGACTGTCAGACAACGCACAGCCGAAACTACTGGTCGTAGAAAACTGAAATTTGGCATGTAGGTGCCTTGGGGAGTGTAGGGAATCACTAAGAGAGGATTTCCCGAAATTCCTACGGAAACGAAAAACTGGGGTTTGCGCGTCAGAGTCGCTAATTTATAATTTCAAGGTTGCTGTTAGCTGGTTGGCCATCTTTATAGTATCTTTCTAACTGCTCCATTGGTCTCGCGCAAGCGCGACTGCCGAGCGTGGAGTCCTGGGTTCGTAGTTCGTACCCAGGTCGATCAAAAAATGTTATTGGGTCTTTCCAATCGGAATTTCTCTGTGACAGCCCGGAGTTTGGAAGTTGGTGAGGTGACAGCCTTGTGCCTCGGAAAGTACCTTAAGCCGTTGGTCCTTCTCCAGATCTCACTCCGGTCGTGTCGGGTTGCCGTCCCATCGGAATATGAGAGTGATGGAAGGGAGAGTGCACCTGTGTTTGCGCACACACTTGTGCACTTTATTATATCCCGATGGCTAGTCTCGGTTGAGTTTGGCCGCCATGGCCGAAATCGGTCAAGAAGACTATAGTATCCTTTTTGATGTCAGCTTTACTGAAAATGTATAGCTTGATTTGTCTTCTTGTGTACATTAGCGGCCCACCCGGCTTCGCACAGATGCTAATCATACACACATTACGAAGTAAGTCTTCCCATTGCTCCCTTAAAATAATCTTTTCTTATTGATCGATTTTAATATTATGCTGAATGCATATAGCTGAAATATTGGTTATTAAATCAACCAATATTCAGCTTTCTAGGCTCGGAGGAGCTCGTGGCTAAATAATAACAGCCGCACGGGTCGATCTTCAAGGTTAAGCAACGCTTGCCGAGGTTGGTCTGTGGACGGGTGACCATCTTTATATACCGAGTCTCCTCCGTGCCTCGGAAAGCACGTTAAGCCGTTGGTCCCGGCAGTCATTTGTAGACCTTTGGCAGTCGTTACGGATAGTCAGAAGCCAGATAATCTGACACCAGTCTTGCCAAGGAGTACCGTGTTACCCAGTTAATGGGTTGTGGAGGTCTGGTAGGCAGCCGCTCGACGTAAAATACTGGTATTCAGCTGAATCCGCTTTGACTGGAAGCCGACCCCAATATAGTTGGGAAAAGGCTAGGCAGGTGATGATTCAGCTTTCTAGACTTAGTGTAAACTAGTCAAACGATTTTTAGGGTTCCGAACATCCTTAAGAAACGGAAAAATTAAAGGATCACTCGGGTGTCTGTCTCTCTGTCGGTCTGTCTGTCTGTCTGTCCGTCTGTCACAGCTAATTTTCTCCGAATCTACTGGACCGATTCTGTTGAAATTTGGTACACATATGGACTTTCTTTACCCAAACGGACGCACGTAAATGAACAAATTTTGAGTTTGAAGGTCACTTGGGGGACAAACTAGAAAATTTCATAAAAAGTTCTGTGTGACATATGGCTTTTGTTAGGGTTTTAATTATATTTTTTTTTATAATTTTAATATAAATATAACTTATTCAGTAAATTAGACGAAGTAGTAGTAGTTTCGGAGATAAGAGGGGGAGTGGCTTATCTCCAAAACTACAAAAACAAAAATGTTTTTAAATAGATTACCGGAAAACCTATGAGAAGTTTAGTGTTAAAATAACATGTTACAAAAATGAAATTCGTTTGGAACCCTTTGCACGCGAGTCCAACTCGCACCTGGCCTGTTTTTTTATAAGTACCTATCGATTAGCAGTTTTCCTTCCCCTACAGAGAAAGGCGTGAACCACTTCGAGGTGCTGCCCCTGGACTGGATCATGGTGCGCCACATCAGCGGCATGCCCATCTACATGCACCGCGCCTCCAGGGTCTGCACGCTCTCCAAGCCATACTTCCTTGGCACGGGGAATACCAGGGTAAGTTCACTTAGCTGGGTCACGACAAACGTTAGATAAATAAATTGTGAATAATGCAGTCGGCTTTCTTAGCGTTACTTCTTAAAATTTGATATTACATTAGATTTGTAGCGGCTGCAAATGTGTTTATAAACACAGCATTTTGTAATATTTTATGCAAAATGCTGTGTTTATAAACACACAAACCCTGTAATATCCCCTTCGTCGAACCCCACAACTCGCTGAATTTTTCTTGCCCTTCCTTGACCTCTCGGGAAACTACCAAAGGGCCCAAAATAATTTATCGTCACAGAGTAAGTCAGTTTACCGGTTAGTTACCGACACCATTCGTTTGCAGCGCCACGAAATACCAATAAGCGCAATACCATGCTTCGCGTACCGCCGCGCCCTCGAAGAAGAAGGTAAACAAAAAGAGATCGACAAGCGAATTGCTGAACAGATACGGACGGGCAACTGGGTCGTCAACTCCAACGTGAAGTCTGAGGCCAATGATAACAGCCAGGACAGCAGTGACGCCACGGAGTCCAACTATGAAGTCACGATCAAACAAGAAGTTTCTGGGGATAAAGAAATGAGCTGTCCATTCTTTAATGGAAGAACGGCTGGAGAAACGGTAGTGAATGGTCATGAAGAATCAGCTGTTGGCGACAGACCGGAAGGAGTAAATAGGCGTGAAGCATCAAGAGGTAGGGCGGAAAGAGTTGCTGCTGATGATGAATCAACGTTTAGCATAAGCGAAGATATAAAGACCGAAGAGACACAATCTAACGGAGATGAGGACGTCCCGAACCGTCAGCCGGTGGTGCTTCCCGGGGGTATCGTGATGCCGCCGCCGAGGGTCGAGACCATCAACACGAGCTGGAAGACGCAGCATCTTACTGCTGAGCAGATTAATGAGTACTGCAGGAGCCTCTTCAAGTTCAAGACTGTCAATATCATGCATTTCAAGTGAGTATTTACTGCTGGAACTTATGCGGAGTTGAGATAACTTTTACCCGACTGCGCCAGAAGGAGGGTTATGTTTTTCAGGGATATGTATGTATGTATATTTCTTTGGCACGCTCTGTAGCCTAAACGGCTTTATGGATTTTATCTTGAGAGGTGTCGTTAGATTTATCATGATTCTGAGAGTGACACTGGGTAAAAATAAAAAAATTTGGTGCCATATTATGTCTTCAAAATTTTTTTTCCTCAAAACCTCGAGTCGGCTCGAGGAGATGATTACAAAAATGTAGGTCACTAAAATGCAGGAAATTCAATCACAGATCTGATGCCATCAACTGCACCAGACTGAAGCAACTTGTTGGACTTTTTTTGTTGTTTTCTTTTTTCTATATCTTATTATTTACTTATTTAAACTTTATGTACAATAGTGGTAGGTCATCTTATTCGCTTTTTAAATTACGGCCCGGGATAGGTAGGTCCCGGAGGGACGTAACTTTTTCTGTGATAAAAAGCTTTCAGGCAGTAAAATAAGATTTGTAATCAGATCAGAACTTTCAGAGATTACTACAAACATATGAACTAACAACCAATTTTACCCCTTAAAATTTTAATTAAGAAGTTTTGCCGATCAGAAAAGGCATAAAATAAAATCTCCCGTTATTTTAACAAATTTTGAACGTATTCCTAGACGATGGGCCGACCGCCGCAAGTACACAAAGGCGAGGAAGACCCTGCAGTACCCCACACTACCAGAGGGCACCAAACTGATCACTATTCCCGCACAACCGGCTGCTCCGGGAGATGAGAATGCTGGTAAGTTGTCCATACCTTACTGGATAGCTTTTTGGTCGCATCTATTTTGTTATAATAATAATAATAAATCTTATTATCAGGCAACTAAGGTCCATAGATGAAATACACAAATGAAACACACTAAAAAAAAATGGTTGTCTGTAAAGTCGGTTTACGGACGATAGTTTAACGTGACAACGTCATAACAAAACATTTATGAAATGATCGTAACGTTACAATGTGTCATCCTTTTTCGTGCGTGCAGCCGGCGTTCATCGATTTATTAGACGTTGTCACGTCAAAAAAAAAATCTAATACATAATAATCTTGCTTAAAATATAACTTATAAACTAAGACACACGAAGTGACGGCGTCGAGTTACGCTGCGCGGTGTCGCGTAGCCTGCCGCGAAAACGTCGGTGGACTACACCTTTCGACCAAAACTCTTCCTTTCTTACCACAAACGACTTGAAGTTGGTGTTGTGACGCTGCTTCAACTTCTCGACCCTCAAGGTCCAGTTGGTCTTCACCTTCATGTACTCCACGATCTCCTCCACCTTCATGGAGTGATGCAGTCGGGACACATACAGCAACGTCGAAGGTATCGCTGCACGTAGCAGCATATTTTGTCCTGTCAGTCCAGTACCGCATTGATTGCGACAAGTAGGCTTCTTCTTAACTTACAACTGGTCCACTCACAGAGGGACAGTTTTTAGTCAGGGGTGGGTATATGGTTGGATGCCCATTCTTGAGGCTTTAAACGCTTGTCATCAGGTGTCCTCTTTCCTGATAAGATGATATCTTTCACTTTATCTAGCTGGTATTTGCATTTTTTCTCGGAAACAACACCCAAACAAAGCAAAAACATAAATTTGAACATATGTGGTGTGGTAGGCTCTTAGGAACACACCATGAAAGGTCATACTTTGGTCTTGAAATGTCATCCCAGTGAGCTTTACCGAGAAGGCATACACACCGTGCTGAAGATTGCTGGTGTATCAAACCTTACATAACATGTGTATCGTTTGCAGCGGACAAGACGAACAAGCGCGACTGGGTGATGAACATGAACGGCCGCAGCTACCTCTCCGTGTTCCACGAGTACGTCCGCAGGGCTCTGCAGAAACAACCCGTCTACGAGTTCAGGCAGCTTGGTGAGTACACTCTAGCGTTGACTCTAGTTTTTATGAAGCACCCAATATGCCAAATTGGAAAAGCATATTTAGGTAATACGTCTCTTATCGCATCGAAGGAACATTCATAGTGTGTACAAACTTACTCCTCGGACTTATTATATTCATCGAGTGGCGGCCGCGTACCGGGAATCGAAGCTTTGGCCTTTCTGCGGCCTTCACCAGGGCATCGGTCCAGCTTGTACCGAATCGGCGGGAATCCGCTGGATGCGAGACGCACTGGACTGGTCGAAGTGGCGACTCTTGAGTGAGGCTTATGTCCAGCAGTAGACGTGTTGTTATGAAGCAGTTGTAAGGGCATGCAGACCAATCATCATCTACTTGGTTTTTCCCAACTATATTGGGATTCGCTTCCAGTCAAACCGGATTTAGTTGAATACCAGTATTTTACGTGGAGCGGTACTTCTAAGAAAAACTGGTGTCAGATATCTCTTCTGACAATCTGTAACGATTGCTAAAGATCTACAAGTGACAGCAGGCACTGAACACCAACCACTGAATGTGCTTCCCGTGCCACGGAGGAGTCCGGTATGCTAAAATGGTCACCCATCTACAGACCGACCTCGCCAAGCGTTGCTTAACCTCGAAGATCGACCCGTGTGGCTGTTATTATATAGCTACGACGAACCAAGATGTTAGACCGTAAATCCTGTAAATGTCCCCACACCATACAGAGAACGCATCGACCCCGTACCAAGCCACAGTGTTCATCGGCGGCATGCAGTACGGCGTGGGGCACGGCACCAGCAAGCGCCAGGCCAAGTCGGCGGCGGCGCGCAACTCCATCCACATCCTCATCCCCGAGATGAAGGACGAGCTGGACGACAGCGAGCCCGACTTCACTGTGAGTACCTTCCTACAACAGTCACTGCTGAGTGCTGAGTGCTGAGTGCTGAGCGTGGACTTCAGTAGCTTCATAAACTTCCGCGGCAATGCCTTTTTGATTCGGTAATTTAAAAAACAATATTCATCGCTTTATTCACGTTGTGGAGCGTTAAAAATCTCTATCTAACGCAGCAATGGATTATGAATGTCCTTCAAAATCCTTTGGATTTTAGATGTGTTAAATATGCTATTAAGATGCTGGCTTCTGAGTGATAGCTCCAGGTCGTGCGAAGTGACATTGGTAACCAGTAGTCTAGATTTGTGACAAATGGCTCGCCCTTTCTTGTTCCCTATGTAAAATGTAAGAAAATATGCGAATAGGCGAAATGTTGGAAACAATATAGTAAAAAAAAATCTTCCTAATTCTTGGAATAAAGGTGAGTAGTTAACTGTATCTCCTTCCTGTAACTTGTTTGTGAGAACAATCTGAGTATGAATTGGAATAGACCAGAGGAATGATAAATGAATGTAAGCTCTCGATACTCCTGAACAACAAAAATGTATACCTAAATCTAGTTATGTTAAGTATTTATTTCTGTACAAGTGATGGAATCTTTAGAAATAAATGAAATCAAACCGTAAAAGTATGAAAGGTAACATTATGTTTAAAAAGGGGGTAACTATTGAGAAATTGAGACGTAGCAGGTGGCAAACTTCCCGGTTGCCGCTGCTTCCTTCTAGCTCTAAAATAGTGCAATAAGAATCATATTATTATCAGAAATACGTTAAATAAGGAAAGAAAAACCACTTTCCCGTTACCTTTTGAACGCCAAACATAAACGCATCGGCGTCCCCCGACGCCAAGCCACAAATTCGCCGTACTTTTTGTCACATATTTGTGACTTTTGGCGTACAGGGCACACGCTTGTATACGTGACGACGGCGTTCAAAAGGGTAATTGTCACACGGTGAGTCTCCTGAAAAGGCTCGAATATTTTCAAAAAATTTCAATCAAACCAAGCGTGTCAGCGAGTCACAGGCACTCGTGTCTGTAAGAACTCAGTTTCTTTGAGTGAACGTCATCGTTCACTGACAACTCGTGACAATATCACCTGTGTCCACCGAATTTGGGCTTTATGCCTGCCGGTCGATTCTGTAAACATATCGAAGTGAAGGTTTGGGTGAAGTGATCACGAGGTGAGCTGTCAATCCATATAAACAACATGGAATGACAGCTCAATCCGTGATCACGTGACATCTTGATTGTATGGATTGACAGCTCACCTCGTGATCACTTCACCCAAGCCTTCACATCGACATGGCTGTAGCTGCTAGTTACTGCCGGCGCATCGATTCCGTTCTCTATGATAAAATGGGATAAAGCTAGGACAATAACTCCGGGGACGGATCTCCATCCCTTATCGCCGCACCCCCATGACAAGTCCCTTCAGTTGTGTTGCCAGTTCTTCGACTACGTGGGCATCGAGGACCCGCGCATCATGGAGTTCTGCGCCGCCACGTGCGAGCCCTCCCCGCACGACATCCTGCGCACGTGTCTGCTGCGGAACTTCGGCGCCGGCGACCGCCACATACACACCGAGGTGAGCTTCACTCGATACTTATAATAATAATAACAATCATTTATTTCAGACATTAGCACCCATAAAATTAAAATTGAAAACCTATACTAAAACAAACAAAAATAAAATTTTGAACAGTAAAAAATACATTACCAAACAAGTCAAAATAAACGTAACACCGCTGAGTACATTTATCTTGTCTCCGTCAGTAAATACACCGCATAAAATACAGTTTTTACAATAACATTTTTAGTCGCCACCACACGCGAAAAGAACGACGCCCTGCGCTTCCCCATGAGCGCAAAGAAGTTATATAACAATCGCAATCGATTTGTTCATGAGGTCCCTACTCATATGCTACGCATATGCAAAACTTGCTCTGCTCCCGGACCTTAAGTGCAGTAACCGCAAAAATATAAAAAAAAACGTGTGCGTCTCGGGACGCCCGACAGAAATGAATGAAGTGATAACTTAAACTAATCTAAGCTGAACTATTTAATATGGGAGGCGTCTGTCCGAAATACGACTAGCGCTGTGGGTTAGAGTGAGAGAGGAAGAGCCTGCCTACCGCTACCGTATGCGTGAGAGAAAGGGAAGCCAGACAGACTGGCGCCGTAACGCGTTACGTTACGAAGCGGTTTACCCTCCCATAAGAAGTTATCACTTCAAAAACAACCGAAACTTGTGTACTTTTGGATATGCGTCTCGGGTCAGTTTTCTGGAAGAATGATGACGGGTATTTTGGGTTAAGAAGTTATCACTTCAAAAATAATAATTGTGTTTGTTAAGTAGTGCAGTGCAAGTTTAGAATCCCAAAACCCAAAAAGATTTTTTCGATATAACCTTCAATGCAACGTGAAAGGAAACGTCATGTCATATTCGTATTTTTGCTGTTAGTGTATTGGCTGGTTGGCAGGGCACTGCTCAATATTTTCCTGGTATGAGCTCAAAACTTATATTTCCCAAGAAAGTGGAACCGTTATATTGTAACGGCCAATAGCTAACGAACGTAGGTGTTTGTCTATACGGCGAGTGACAAAAAACGCTGTCTAGATGAACCACCTTCTTTTCGAGCCACTTCATACAGCAGCGGTGACGTTTCTTAGCGCCCACATGTCCTGCACCATTGACAATGTAATTGTATTCCCTTGTAGATAAAGAAGCTGGAGTACCAGAAGATCGAGCTGACGATGAAGGTGGGCAAGCACACCGCCAGCGTCGTCAGCAAGAACAAGAAGACCGCCAAGCAGCGCGCCTCGCAGGCCATACTGCAGGTAATACATAGGATATACTTTACTGTACACCTCAAATAGTAACACAAACTTAATTCTACAATGACGGTCTTATCGCTGACAGCGTACTAGCGTATACTTACTTTTATTCTAGCTTTTGGAGCTTTATTATAAATAACTACCATAAAAGAATTGATATTCAAATGTAATTAATTTATGTACATAACTATCTTAAAACTTAAATATGTGCATATACAAAAACAAAATACACTCAGGCGTCGAAGTATTCCTCCGCATCGCTGTCATCCGGAAACGTGCCCAGAAGACTGGCAGCATTGCCACGTTGAATGGCAATGCTAATTCTTTGAGCAAAGAACAAGCCAGCCCCTCTGGTCACGCAGTGTCGATCAGTCGGCGAGATATGTTCTTGTAAAGGAGACGCGCACTCGGACCCCACGACCCAAGCGTTTCCACCCCAAACGACTCAAAACTGTAATTCCCAATAAGGGCTTGAGGGCCTCAGCAGCCGGCACAGCCTGCCGTACTTGTAACAATACGTGCGATAGTTGAAAAATCTTGGAAATACGAACAAGATTTATCTCCCATCTTGACCGAGGAACACGTCTGGTGCGTCCGTACGTCACGACTGGGACTTGCTGGGGTCTTGGTCGACGAAGCACCGAACAAATAGGAAACTTTCCCCCTTCTACCATCGGACATCTAGACGCACTGCAAGTTACCATCCCTACCTTGTTGCTATTCCACCAATTCGCACTAAACGTTTCCGAACGTCTTTTATAATGCACACAGCAAAGGAGTGGAACTCTCTGCCTGCGTCTGTGTTTCCGAACGCATACAACCCTAATCACTTCAAAATTAGAGTCAAAAGGCTTCTTCTGGATAAGCTCGCTCCATCGTCGACTTTGTCTCTGGTATGTATGACCTAGACTAGATAGATAGTGCGGCTAAACTGATGATATATCTTCTCGTCGTCGCTCGCATATAGAGAAAGGTCTTAGGAACGTCACTTCTAGAGATATCGTCAAATATAGTTATATTTTCATAATAAAAAACCCTAACATTAACACAATTTTGTCCTCTCAGGCCTTACACCCCCACGTACGTTCCTGGGGCTCCCTCCTCCGTCTGTACGGCTCCCGCTCCGTCAAGACCTGCAAAGAGAAGAAGTTGGAAGAACAGCAGATCACTCTCCTGCAAGACCAGGCGCGCCACAATGAGCCCAACTATGCTGTACTGGACAAACTGCGCAACGAAATGAAGAAGCTTCGAGAGAGGGATAATGCTGTGGTACCTATAGGGACCCTGCTGGTACATGACGACTTGCCCACTCATTCTGGATCTAATCTGAATAATGTTGATCTGTAAAGAGATGGGTTTGTAGAGGAATGGACTGAGTTATACCGACTACTCTGATAGCTACATCCTGTCTTCAAGTCTGGAGTGAATAGGTTAATTCTTGGCAAACTTGCTCCATCGTGAACCACATCATTGCTTATCAGGTGTCATTGTGGTCAAACGCAACAGTCATCATAAAAAATAAACAAAGCGACTGTGCGAGCAATATCTGTCGTTCTGAAGGTCGGGGTTTTCGTAGTGACGATGATAGCCCATCAAGCATGTGACATAACCAATCAGAATGCTAGAAAAAGACAACTGATGACCTAACGATTAGTTTGTCTCCTTCACACTTTTCTGTGTGTATTCACTTCACAGCCGGATAGGCAACATTCAGTCCATTCTTCTATGTCTATACGTTTGTATGCAACGGCTGCTTAGTCAAAGTTTGTTGCAGTCGCTTCATGCCTGTGATTGAAAGTTTAGTAAGTCTAAATACGCAATGATTCATCTTTAAGTAGAGAATTTATTTAAGAAGATATATTTCTATAATACACTAATATTTTACCGAGAAATAGTCTCAATATCTTGACGTGTCGACATATTGCAGTAATGTTAATCAAAAGCAGTTGAATAGCAAGGTTAATCAAATTAGTATAGGAAAAATATGCAAATAGTAAGGATAAAATGAAGCAGGGTAGGATAAGGACCATGAAGTTGACGCCTACCCCTCCGGGTGCGCCACGTGATGCGGTGTAGGAAGTTGAAGCTGAGGTTGTGTAACACTAAGGTACAGCGTTGAATCTTAATATTGTAGCTGTAGAATTAGTAATTGAAATTTAATTAGTGATCATATAATTATAAAAAAAAGTGTTAGATTGCTCCCACTGCTGGGAGATAGGCCTCCTCTCTGAGAAGTGTCGGTACCACGCGGGCACAGTCCTAGAAGCTCTTATTGTAGCTAGTGTTTCATATTAAACCCTTGAGGTTATCGCACCCCCGTTGCGACACTGTCACTTATGCGAAAATTGCAATAATGAGTTAAATATGTAATAACTGTCGTAAAGCACCCCTTTACTTGGTGCTATAACGTTACTTTCGTAGTACACATAGTTTGACGTTGTAGTAAAAGCTATTTATTCATCTTTTCTAAATCTTGAAATATCATTATTTTTTGAGATGTCAAAGTTTGAAATGCTTCTCCTGAAAAATAGCAATTTTGCATAAGTGACAGTGTCGCACCGGTGGTGCGATATGTAAAAGGGCACACTTTTCATCAACCCCGTTAGGTACCAACCTTCAAGGGTAGTTCCAAAAGAGATATAAGTATAATCCACACTTCTTAGCTAAATAAATGCGTAATAAGTGTCTGTTCGGTGCCGTGAAATCAATCATAACGAAAGAAAGAGACGTCAATATTTTAAATACAAAACCATTTTATGAGAACTAGGATTATATTCCAATATATAAAATTTTATTCGTACTTAAATATTTAATTAAACGGTGTCGATGACTGTGAATCGTTTTTGAATCTTTGATATACTGTACCAAAATACTAGTTTGGAACCGCGACTTCATCTTTAATTAGCATACGACATATCCTATGGTTTTTGGAATTCTTGGTAATAACATAGCTTTCTATCGGTGGAAAATTTGTTTAAATCGGATTTGTATTTCCAGAGATAGGAATATACAAAGTGGAGACGACGATACAACAGTAAATCAAAACACTGGCAATACTGGTTCATATGAATATTTTGAAACTATTAGAAATCCTGTCGCCGAAATTAAAAATGAAATTCCAAATTGAATTAAACGTCAAAAAAACTCGAACTAGTCAAGGATGGTCGCTACTATTCTGACGAAATATTCCAAGCAGTCTGTTGCAGTTAGTGACAACAAATGTGTGATAAAAGACAACATATTCGTATGAACTAGTATTGCCAGTGTTTTGACTTATTGTTGTATCGTTTTCTCCACCTTGTAAACCAATAGTAACTCAGCACACTGTGTTAACACGGGCCAAAGTTATACCCCAGGGTCAAAGTAATACGACCTCACCCGGTATGGACTTTGAGATATTTCCTAAATCATATGACAAAATTATAGTGATTAGAATTTTAATATCTTAAGATTGATTAAAAGTGGCTATTATGATTAAGAAAAAATAATAGATGAATTCTGTTTATAATGGAGCAAACAATTTGACCTCTATATTATAATATTTGACCTCTATATTATATCAATATACCAATGGTCTATGTTTCATTTTGTAATAAACAATAAATTAAAAATTAAAATTGTATTATAACAATATTAGTTAGGATTGTAATCAAATTGTAGTGTAGGCGTTGCTACTAAACGGTCTTATTATAAAGCGAAATATTTAGGTTTTTAACCGGACGCAAGGGTGCTTTTCCGCCAAAGATGTGTGAGATAGCGAGTTTGAGAAGAAATACCCACAAATGTTATCATTTCATTTTCCTAATGACGAATTCCTAACCACGAATCACGATACACACCGTTTCACAATTTCAGGTGGAAAAGCACCTTACAGAACCTGACAGTTTTGTACTTCTTAATGCTCCGGAGACGACTCGTCTCGGTCACCCGATGCAATGACACTGGTCATCGCATTGAATACGGGCTTACGATTACGAGTAGTTGGACGTCGCTCGGGTGACCAATTGCGCCAATAAACGGAATAATGTTCGAAATAAAAAAACTGGTTCAGGGGCCCTACTATGAAGTCTTAAAACGATCATGATTCCGCTTTAAGAGAGAGACGGAGCTTTACATAGCGAATAGCACTATCCCGTTTACATCATCGGAATTAGATGGCATAAGCACGTCATAGTAGGCCGCAGAGTTACATCAATAAAAATTAAGTACGTTATTTTACATCTCGTTTTGTAATGAGGCGATGGGCCCCCTTATTTTTAAACCGCGAACTAAAGAGACAACCAGCGGAATCTCGAGTAGCTTATAGATTTGTTGCGATTTATTATTAAGGGGGCAAATCACAGGGTACACGTTTAGTAGCGTTTCATTATATTCGACCACGCGTTAAGGTTCGTTTATATCTACAGAAATCGCGCATCAGAGCGTGCCTGATACCGACAAACGCCGTTTGTTCACATCTAGCGTGCCTTATCAGGGGGGCTACTCTCTAAACCCGAAGTCCGTAGTTTCGGACTTAGTTGCGGGCGTACTCTGTATCACCTACGGACTTACGACTACTTCCGAACCCGAACTAAGAATGAATGACAGTTACTGTCAAATCGTGTTGTCATTAATTCTTAGTGGTTAGGTGATACGGACTAGAATACGCCCTAAGCCCGAAACTACGGACTTCGGGCTTAGAGAGTAGCCCCCCAGACGACGACAGCCGAAGTTCTATTCAGACTGCCCGGCAGACACTCACTGACATGAACCGCGCAGACATTCTTTCCGCGAATACTGGCCGGGCACGCTGCCTGTCGATATAAACGGTCCTTTAATTGTGATGGTTTTAGATGACAGTAGTTCTTTATATATGTAGTACCTTACCACACGGACTTTAGGGTATGGATCGCAAGAGTCTTTATAGCTTAGGATTTTTTAATAGTAGTGTTAAGTTTATCTAGTGTGCTATATTCATCCTAGTCTTACTACTCAATGGGGCAACTATCCTCTGACGAATATCTACTGCCAAACTTGAATTCATAATCTTAGATAATTTTTATCATGTAGGAACCACAAACTCTAAAGCCCACTTGTGCTGCTCCGCTTAGCACTGGGCTGATGGTCTAGTCCAAGGCTAACGTTACATTTGTGAATGGTTTGCGTTGTTCGTCCTGGCCAAAATCGTATTTTTAGTTATTTCACTAGCCTCTCAAAAACGGTTATGTCAAATTGAAATAACACGCCCTTAATTATTTTATCTCTGGTTTTAATCATAAGTATGTGTAATGCATAAAAATACGTAGAAAAAAATAATAAAAAAATCTATTACCTTAAGCCCAAAGTAATAAATCTCGGCTTATAGCTTTAAGGCTTATTTTAGCGCCAGACGCCCTAAGACCCATAAAGGTGGGTACTGACTGGTGTGACGGGGCGTAATGTAACAATGTTACCAAGCGAGCATTCGTGCAGTCAGTACCTACGTGGAAACGAGCACAAACATGATGCGTTTTGTTTTACACGGCTTTTAGGATACGTCGTAACATAACATGCTCAGTCAGTACCCAGCTTATTAAGTGGTAATTAATTAAATTATCTAAGATTCGGAATTGAAGTGCTTAGGCCCACTTGCCCCACAAATGACTTAATTAGTTCAGCGCTTAATATATTAAAAATAATATGTTGATAAAAACAGAAATATCTCAAATTCCTCGTCAAACTATTTTGTTATTTGTGGTGCAAGCAGGCCCTATAGGGAACGTGCACGGCGAAGGCTCTGCCACCTGGTGGCGCAAACCAGAATCTTTTACGCAAACAATACCCGACATTGACACTTCACGGTATAAAATAATCACAAAGAAGTGAAATAAAAACATGTAACTAAGTGAAAATATATTGTTGCATTTCTGGATGCTCGAGCACTTCCCAGAAATAGTACTTACTTTCCATGGTTATGCGACAAACGACAAAAGTGGATAAATGCAGTAAAAAACACATGTAATATGTGTGTATGAGTTTCAAAAACCTTTACAAATTAGTAATAATGCTATTTGTAAAAATAGCTAAAATTTGTATGTAGTAGCACTATTCAATACAAACAAATCTCATCTGTAAATAAACATAAGAAATCTTTGTTTTGGGCTACAATTTAGCCAATTATTACTGCATTTTAATTTTTCCTAACTGTTTCTTCTAAGACATGCCCGGACTCGAAGAGTTTTCGGCCTTTTGACATATTCTGGCCTTGCTGACGTTCATTATTAATCGGCCGGAACTTAAATATAATGTAAACATTAACGGCAACACGATGACAGGACCAAAGAGTACTTTAAGTATACGGGTAGACTGCGGAATCTGTTCGAAAGAGTCACCGCGGCCCTGGAACGCAAAGGGCTTTAGAAGGAACACGGATGGGTTTTAGTCAGTAAGAGTCTGACACACCCTTCCGCTCCACCCAGAGCGGAAGAAGACATTTAAAAAGTATACGGGTAGACAGGACTGAAAAATGTCTTTTTAAAACCACACTGCGGCTCTCGTGTCGGTTTGTCTTGCCTAGAGTTCGTGCACGTTCCTTATAGTATCTACAATTTTATTTAGTTTTTAATTTGTGCCTTATTTTGCTTCTTGAGATGATTTTCGTATTCGTATACGAACGGTCGAAAATCGAGGAAATGGGTCAC
Organism: Mamestra brassicae; assembly: GCA_905163435.1. Classification (NCBI taxonomy): domain Eukaryota; kingdom Metazoa; phylum Arthropoda; class Insecta; order Lepidoptera; family Noctuidae; genus Mamestra; species Mamestra brassicae. Next base: position 1,245,043 of record LR991008.1, on the reverse strand, counting down.
TCGAAATGGGCACCAAGTTTATCTAAAATCGATAAGGAGAACAGGGCTTGCTAATGGGGATCTACCTACTAATGTGTACGCAGAGTTTCTGGCGTGAGAATTTCTCTGTTTAAGCCCATAATGTGAAGTAGTGTCCCAGATGCCCTAGATTATATGATTTGATGCACTAATTGCAATAATTAAATATTAGTTACAGTTATTTGGCAGCTAAGTATATTTTTATAGACCTTGTGAATGGCATTTATGTAACTTTATTAAGATTAGCATTTAACCCTTTATGAGTGTTGTAAAATGTATATTTTTACATTAGTGTACGTGAATCGTTTAGGCCTAAATAGTATATAAGAAACCTTGATGACTTAGAATGTTCATGAAATCTATAATTTTATTTATATTAATGTGTATGTGTTAGATTTAGTGTAGGACCTTTGTGCAATGTTTAACTGTGTGTAACTTTTTAACTGTCTCAACGGATTGTATCTATGTAACATTAAATTTAGTAAGAAGCTACATAAAAATGAAACAAAAAAAAAACCAGTGGAATATACCTAGATTTTTGATGTCGGTCTAATTAAGTAGATGTCATATAATAGTCATTAAAACCGATCTGCAAATAAATAATCTTCCATCAATAATTACTACAATTTAGGCTGTAATTAGAAAATATTATTTAGGATGAAAAACCTAGTTATTTAATATTTTTGTCTACCTTTGTTAATCTTGCTCAAATGTCGTTATTTTCACAGACTTTTTTTTTATTATGATTGTGTTTATTACTGCAGTAAAATTTTAGCTTTAGAGAGAGAGAAGTGAGGGAGTATAACTACTGATAATACTAGTCACGGCCTCAATGACTGAGTGAACATGTTTGAGTGTCAATTGGAGTTCTTAAATTAATTAATGCGTTTTATATTTAGAAAAACCGGAACACGTAAACTTTTTGAGATTTTCTGTCTAACTTATGATAAAAATGCATAAAGTGTACATACCCATTCGAAACGTATTTTTTTTGCAAAGGCGTCTCATAGTTTACTCAAAAGTCAACATCATTGTTTTAACTGTTAGCAGTTCTTGCGTTGAGTAGTTCCGAGATCTGAGAAATCCAAAACGTTACCTCAACAAAATCTTGAATAACGTAACAAATAACACAGACATTTACATACAATGCAACTAAATTTATGGTAAGTATTTTGTTCTGGACTAAAACGATACTAGGAAAAACATTTTTTTTTTTAAACTTTGCCCCACACTAAGAATTTCTCCTGTACCGTGGGTGCGTTTACAAACATAAAAAGTCACATACACAAACAGCCAGACCCGGAATAACTATCTGTAGGCCATACAAATAATTGTTCAGTGCGGGAATCGAAACCGCGACACGCAGCGCAGCAGTCAATCGCTCAACCACTGCGCCAACCGTGCTATTTTGCCACGGCAACACTAGCAAAATCAGATTTTCTTGAATAACTTTAAAACTTGCATTCACACAAGTTTTGGTATTGGTAAATAAATTGCTCCTCACGATGCACTAATAAATAAATTATCTTTTATTTAAACTCATCTCTCTTAGCTTCTCTAAAGCTCAACGTTCTACTGCAGATTGATAATCTACTGAGGATCATTAACCTTTTAAATGCCAGAGCATAAACGCATCGGCGTGCCCCCGACACCAAGCCACAAAATCGCCGTACTTTTTGTCACATATTTGTGACGTTTGGCGTACAGGGCAATCGCTTGTCATGTTTACGTGACCATGGCGTTCTAAAGGTTAAAGATCAATAGAACTACAGGAGTGAGACAAAGCCAGAAGAGCACCCTTAGTCACCAGTCCTTGAGTTCAATTTTGTACCTATTACATTTATTAGTTTAAGTGGTATTCATTACTGTTTGGAAAACTAGGAAATTAACCCAACCGCAGTTCTTAATGGACATACAAAAATACTGTAAAACGAAAAAAAAACGGTTTTGTTGGATTCTGTTCTTTTTACTGTTTATTTTTTTTTGTTATATAGGTAAAAAAACCTATTTGAATGAAACGCTTACGACCTAGCTGCTAAAAAGTTTTTATTAAGTAGCTAAGTCAATCTATTGTTCAACGTACTTACGAAGCATTTTTTGTGATGATAGCAGATTCTATATTTAATTATTGTTTGTAATTGACTCATCGTAGTGTAGTCATTGTCTATAAAGGTTACCCAACATATTTTTGGATAAGGGAAAATTGTAAACCTAATTGTCCGTGTATGTATAAAACTGCGTACAAACACGTGTAATGGTAGCGCTAGTCACTAACTAACTAAGGGAGAGCCTGGTCCGCCCCTGGCCTAGGGGGGCCAAATCTTACATTTAATTTAATCCCAAACAAACAATCATATATTTTTGTAGTTCAAGGCTCCTGATACAATTTGTAAACAAACGTAGGCTGGATACGAGGTCGGTTCGCTTGATATTAAGGTTTACGAACAACTTTATTTCTCATAAAGATTAGCATACACTTGGGCGTGCAGTAGGCTACAGTAAGGGTATGCCAGCACATACATAATGCCCCAAAAAAAACTCACCACATTATAGGAGGATAGAGTACTGTTAGTATGTACTTTTAACATACGTATACCTGGTAGTTTGAGCCGACGGCCATGTGTGTAACCTCCCTTTACATTACGCGTGCACTACGTCTGTACCTATTCAGCTGTATTGAAAAACTTACTTACCCGGGATGCGCCGACAGTCCAGGAAAATTACGCCGAATATTAAGCTAACTTTGTAATAATTCTTAACTCTGATTGTTTGCCCTAAACGTGTAGGGACAAGGTACAAGTATGTTAAAATGTATCCTGCAAAAAGTTAACCACCACGTGTATGTACGTTTTTTTAATAAAACGCTTAATTTAAATTTATCTCAAAGAATAAAAATAAACTGGCATGTTTGTTTGGAGCATTTGTAGAAGAGATTGATATCATATTATGCTAACAAATTAAACAATATCTGTTAGTGCTAGTTATTAATATAATGATTTTTGTAATAGCGATTCAGGAAAAATGTGACTGTATTAAATTAGTGTTTACTTGAATGTGTATCCCAGGTCTGAAATACTTAATAAAAAAAAACACCTACCAAATTAAAAAAAAAATCCTGTCCTTATTTTTTATTGATATTTCCGAGGGTGAAATGTTAAATTGTGTAAAAAAATAATAGCTCCTTCTCCTATTCCTGAAGGTGGGTACTGACCGGTGTTACGGGGCGTAAGGTAACATGATACAAAGCGAGCATTCATGCAGTCAGTACTAACGTGGAAACGAGGACGAACACGCGCATGTTACACGAATTTTAGGGCACGGCGTATCGTTACTTGCTCGCTGCGAATGGTATATTACGGCCCGTAACACCGGTCTTTGTCCTAGGTTATATTAACTTCAACGCTTTTTTGTTTTTTAAGGAGAGCTAAGGTTAAACATATGATTAAAAAAAACAGTGTTATGAATTTTTGCAAGGTTCAAACCAAAATTTTCCGAGAATGAAGCGAGCTTTAAATGTTTTGTACGACAGAACTGAATGAATACAAAGGTGAATTAATGTAAGTGAAATTAGCTCCCGTGCGAGAATAATCATTAATTGTAAGAAATGGTGTCATCTCGTCTATTTACTTGCTTCCTAATAATAAATGTATTTGACTTCCACACCGGTATTTATTTTATATTAACCTGTATTTTTACCCAAAGCCACCGCAGCCAGCGGGACACGAAAATCAGCAGTTGGTAAGTCGTCCGGGATAGGAACTCATTTCAGAATTAGAAATGTTCAGTCTATTCCCAGAGGTCCCGCCGACTTTAGTCGCAACAAATGGGTAAAAATTCCCAAGTGTTGCCAGTGGCGACATATCACACTAAAATGTTCCCTAATGTCACAAACACTAGGTTATGTAATTATACATTAAACCCGAATCTTATAACAAAAATAAATTCGAGTAGAGAGTAGGTGACAAAGTCGGCGGGAGAAATGGGAATAGACCTTAATATACTGCTCTTTATGGAACCAGTCTCCTTCACGAAGTTTTGCAATAATAAGCTGGAAATAACAGACACAAAACTAATTTATAATATCGTTGTCGGGCAGTGCGTAAACGCCCTTAACCTTTCGTTTGCCGGAACGTAGATCAACGCTCAAAATAAGTCAATGTTTGTCTGCCGGAGCGTACTATTTACTATTTTCCGTGGCAAACAGCGCCTTCGGTGCGCATTGTCGCCTGGCATACGAAAGGTTAAGCCGTGCAAGGCACTCTCAGTCAAGATGTCTTCAGAGTTTCCGATGAGGTTGTGTTGGGATCTTTGATTCTACTAAATTATTGTTTAAATATTGATTTGTCCTTCTCCGTGTTTTACAAGAAATAAACACAATGAAGCCAAGAATCGACGCGTACCTATGGAACGTTCGCTCGTGACGACTTCTTGCGGCGTATAAGTACCGCGTACCGACTGAACCGCATAACCAAGGAACATATTTCGCATACTTAACACTCAAAGGGATTCTCCAAAAAACCGATAGTGAGTGGATCACTCGAAACAAGGGGCTTGTTGCTCGCGTGTTCGTGCTCGTTTCTACGTACTGACTGCACGAATGCTCGCTTTGTAACATGTTACATTACGCTCCGTAACACCGGCCAGTACCTACCCCAAAAAAAAATGTTGGCTACCAAAAAGTTAGGTCAGTACCTACTTGATGATTAATAATTTACTACACTCGCGAGCAATAAACTGGAATAAATACATCGCGCGTTTCTCGAAATCAATTTTATACAATTTATACAATTTTAATGACTCGACTAAAGCAGTTTCCAGGTCTTCTGTCGACGCCGACGCTGGACATCTTCCTCGTACCCGCCTTCCCAGCTCATCTCACATACCTATGTTCAATCGGATTCAAGTCGGGACTGAGGGCTGACTAGTCTAGTGGAAGTAGGGAATCCAGACTTCTTCGAGGGACGGTCTAGATAGATAGATAAAACATTTATTTGGTACAAGAACAGAAAACACAACACACAAAAGCACGTATGTAAATTATAATTCTAGAAAATACAAACATGCTGAAAGGCTTGTGTTTAAACGCCTACCAGAAAAGTACCTATTTAATTTTACTAGGTACCAAAAAATTCAAAATACCTAACAGTATGGATAAATGCTCACCAAAAGGCGAAGCCGGAGCCCCGCGACTCTATGGTAAAAAAAAAAACATCAGGAAGGGAATAGCAGGGTCTGATTCCCTTCAAACCATACCTGTCTGAGTCGGTGTGCCCCCGAATCCAAGCCCGCTTAGCTCGCTCTTGCATCCAAGTTCTCCTAGTAACAGCAGTAACATTGTATTTCAGGGAAACAAGATTTGGTGAGCATTTATCGATTTTGGTAGGCAAAAAGAATATAAATACAATACGTACAATTATTCTGATGAGTGTATAATTATTTTGGAACTTAAAACGTTGTTCTTTAGGCACCTCGGTATAGAGTGGGTTTATTTTATTTGAAGTTAATATAGTTTACTTGGTACGCATTTAATGTTAGGTACATTAAATGCGTACCAAGTAAAATATGAAAACAAAGAAAAGACAGAATTTATGGCAATCTGTGAGTGCCAAACTACCGGTATTTGACATTAAAAAACGTTTTACAAAAAAAAACCGACTTCCAAATAAAAAACACTACAAAGTATAAAATAACTTTAATTTCTGCAGTCGGTGTTTTTGGTTGTTTTTTCGTTTTTTGGCTCCGACTTCCGAAATTAAAGTTATTATAGTAATTAAAGTTATTTATACTTAGTAGTAAATTCCGAAATTAAAGTTATTTATAATAGTAAAGTTGTTATAGTACCCCTTCACAGCGTACCGCCGCGCCGATGCTTTTTATATTCTGAATACTTTAATGATAAAGTTTGATCGATTTTTAGGCTCAGTAATCGGGCATTGGACTCATGTTTCTGACTTTCTGCTGTCTGGGGAAAAAATGAAAGCCCAGGAATCCAAAAATAAAATGAACAGGATACATTTATAAATCACCTTTATTTTTATTATCCATAGAGTAAGTAAAACGTTTAGATCTACAATTTACCAAGTACTACAACATATAGGTCCTTACATTATTATTACCTGTAAGCACAGAGATTTAGAAACAAATAAAATACATCGAAATAATATTTTCACTTACATTCTATGAACATTATCACAGTACTTTGCAGCAGTCGAAAAATTTTAAGAAAGCCGCATACATTTCACCCTCATATTTAGATGTGACAATCTAATGTTTTTTTAAATTTTTTCCCCTAAATAAAATGAGATAGTAAAAGTGGCGTAGCTAGCATAGAAGAAACCCGCTGCGGAAATTATGGTGTCGCTCCAAAACGGGTGATACCCTGGGAGGGCGGCCCCCACCCGTAGCTATGCCACTGGACAGTAAACAAGGAACACAGAGTAGTCACCAAATAGAGGCTACACATAACGACTTTTTATTATTTTTAGTTTTCGCTAACTTTTATTATTAATTTATTACACCATCCGAAATTGGGATCAAATTCTGGGAAGTTATAAACATGGCAAGCTTCAGGAAAAAGCTCATTATTAACAAAATACTTTTTTACTAAAAAAAAAAAAAAATTACAACTGATATTTTTTTCAAAAATCTGTGATGCAGTTTCAGTTTTCATCAACATCGGACCCGAGAATCTACAACGGCATCCTTGGATTTTTGGAAGTTTAGACAGAAATAAAAAAATCAGTTAAATACCCTCTTACACTGGCCGATTAGGCTGTTTGCACATCGCACTCTATTCGCTGACTACTCCGTGGTGCATTTAGTTGTTTTTATAGACATTTAGAAACATACAGATTTACATCAAGAATATCCTTTATTCCCGGTCGTCCCCGCTGGGCACATTTGCCGCAACAGAAAAAAACGTTTCGTTCCTCCCCAGTGGTGACGACTGGAACTTTTTATTTCCCACTCGTTCCACTATAGAACGAGTCAAAATGCAATAGTGGGGATTTCATGGGGATTTGAATAAGATATTTCACGAATTATAAAAATGTTTTAATCACGACTTTCTGAGCAAGAGTAAACAATATTTTTTGATTGAAAATAATTTAAAAGGACTCAGGCAATTGTGACTTAATTGTGTGGGTTTGCTGTCAACGCAAATTGAAGTGCAGAGAAGAAACTAGTTGAAAGAAATAGTATCGTATAAAAGAATATATTATAAGGTATCTGGTAACTATTCATTTCTATTTAGTAACTGGTACATAAACCTATGTCGTAAGAAATTACTTTGATTTAGAAAACCTCTGCACCACTTTTTTTTTCCCACTCGTGACCAGTGGGGACGACGGGGCGGGGCCGACCGGGAATAAAGGGACATATATATCCACATTTTTATTTAATTAATTATGAACACTACGCTTATTTGAAGGCTACACAGTGGGTATAAATCAATCACTGTTTTTGTAAGAGAACACACATGCAATACAATAAGGAATTTATACATTTAACACAAATATTATGTTCGTCTATATTAAATGACCATTTATGTAGAATTTCCACCGACTGGGCAGCGTAGGAGCGCATTGGGGAATGTAACGGAAATTAAAGCATCTAATTAAATTAATTAGATGAAGTAGTTAAATGTTATATGTACATGGCAGCCGACCGGCTGCTGCGGCGTGTCTGAGAATCTGACCGGGTTCAAGCCATTATATTCCCAACCACTGCATCTAATTACTTCATTTTCTCTCAACACATTGCAGAATGCGTTCTATCGCCCCTCGCTCGGTAGAAATTGAACATATCGCTCATTTGGAGCGACAGTGACACAACTGCAAAAAAATGCGAAACTGACCTAATTACACCAAAATTATCTGCCTGATAATCTACGTTAGGAGTAAAAATGTCACATTTGTAAGTTCAAAAAACGTCCGCTAGAGAGTGAAAAGTCGTTGTTGAAATATTCCATTTTGGCGCGCGGATTCCGGAAAAAATCTTAAAACTGGCGTAGTGTAAAATTTACATATTTTCACTTGTGTCACTGTCGCTCCAAATGAACGATAAGTTGACCCAAGAGAGATCTATGCAACATTAATTTCCTGTAAAGTAGACATTTAAGAGCAGTTTGCTAGATCTAAGATACTATTGTAAACAAAATGCATCACATCAAGTTAAGATATTTATGATAATTTCCTTGAAAAAACATTTTAATTACAATAGAAAACAAGGTAGCCGAACGAAAGCATTTTCATTTTTAAGTCCATTCGCCACTACTCATTTAAAGTCAATTAATTTTAGGCTCATGTTTCATCATTATCTCATTGATGGCAAGCGATGATGTGGTCGATGATGGAGTATGCTCTACTCTATTTGAATTCATAATCCGAGATCATTATCAGGAATAACCTATATCTGTCCTATAGAAAACTGTTAAATCCAATGCTTTTTAGGGCCTTTTACAATAAAATTGTTCACTTAAAAATCAATCAATATCATTTTTTTTTGTTTTATTGGTTCACCAACAATTGTTCACACTGGTTTTATGTTAAAAATATCATGCAATAAATTATTATACATCATTACATATTATGAAACGAAGTCCTCCGCTGCGTCTGTCTGTTCGCGATAAACTCAAAAACTACTGCACCGATTTTCATGCGGTTTTCACCAATTTTTTTAATTTATTCATGAAGGTGTATAATTCGTCCCGAAATTCTTACGGGAACGGGAAAAATGGGATATCCGCGTACGAAGTCGCGGGTAAAAGCTAGTTTTGAATAAATTACACTTAAATTCATGGTCCAAAACATGAATTTAGGTGTTAGTGGCGATGGATTTAAATTATGTCGGATTATGAATTCAAGTATACAGGGTGTAACAGAAATAACGCATTGCACTTATCATTATGAACCACTTACAAACCCGATATCGCGGAAAAAAAATACTGGCCGATCGACACATTTGTGTCCATAACTCGAAAAAAAATATCAGCTTCCTTTTTCGCGTTTTCAGTAATGGTAATAGTAAGTTGTTCATAATTGTGAGTACAATGAGCCGTTACCTCTGCCCCAGCCTAGGGCTTGGCGTGGTGTGCGTGAGGCGCCGCCCTAGCGCCTGCGCCTGCGCGGCTTGGGCGGCGGCGCCACGCTCACGTGCGCGTGCGCGAGCTCGTCGTGCGAGGCGCCGCTCTGCTGCTCCAGCTGTCCGCGCGCTTCCACGAAGAACATCACGTCACGGAGCTGCTCTTTTAGTTCCGTCACCTGGTGGGAACAGTTATGATTCAAGTTTTTTTTTTCTAGGCGACGTGACGGCCAAAGAAATGATGGATGGATAAGGACTGGATCGATATAAAATAATAGGATATTAATTACAATGTGACGATTGACAGGGGAGAATAATAGAAGAAAACATTTAACCAAGTAACATGGGACAAGGGCAGAAGGATGATGATGATGAGGATTTCATCTCATAACCAAAGTTAGGTAGAGTATATTTACCTAAAGTTCTATGAAGTAAGTACCATAGAGTAGATATTACCTCCTCTAAAATCCCATAATCATAAACATTACAATTAAAACTCGAGATCATAAAACATTTAATCAGGTAAACAACAGAACTTTCAAGAATTAATTTTGTATGTAATACAACGCTCTTTAATTGAACAGCTTTAGTACCAAACTCAAAAAAATAAGATTTTTCAATGTAATAATTTAGTTCAAATGTATTCAAGGCGCAAGACGTGGTTTGCAATTGCTTAAATCCCGGAATTTAACCGTCATGTTAACTATTCCTGGATTTTAGAGGAGGTATTATCAACTCTATGTTACTTCCTCAAACTTTAGGTAAATATACTACCTATATACCTATTCCGATCTTGGGTCATACAAGTATTTGAAGAAGTGGCTAAGATGTATTATATTCTCCACAAGTCCTCCAACGCATCGCTAGATAAGTTTTAAGATATCACATTCTATTTTGTGACCCTTCTACAATCAAAACTTTCCTCTCTTGACCTAGAAAGTCAGCTATGGATCGTCAGAAAGTCAGGCTGTAGAAAAAAACACGATACAAATCATACGGCGTTAGACAGCTTGTGTATCAAAGCTAAGATTGTCGTACGGTCGGTCTCAATAATGTATCTACCTTTAACCAACTGTCAAATTAGGTACCAACAGTAGCTAAAACGTCATGTTTGTCAAACATGACGTTTCAGCTATTGTTGGTACCTAATTTGGCAAGGTCAAAGTCAAAGCATTTATTTCAAATATACCAGTAACAGGTACTTTTGAATTGTCAAAGTCAGTCCGTCAAAAACATGTAGCTGTTTGCACGTTCCAAAGCGTAGATCTAAGAACGTGCAAGAAACTCCACGGACACTCTTTTAAACCATTTAATGTTTACGAAAATTCTGGTTACATTAACCTTGTTGCTTCTATATGTGAGAACAATGTAAATAATTAAAAACAATTTTCAGTATCAAATATTGATTAAAATGAGCCAGTAGCCACTAATGGATGACCATTTATTATTGAAACCGGCCGTTAGTAAACTTTCAAGTTCACGCTGAAAACGTAGTCAGACAAGCTGTAGTATTTCAATGAAACCCTTGTTCCGGGCACACCATATCTAGGGGATTTTTTTAAGGTTTAATCTACCGCTAAATAATACCTCTTTGACAAAGCTCTCTTCGCGTATTTTAGCTCTGGCTTGCCATTCTGCTTGACTGTTCGCTAGGGCCGCTGCCAAGCCGCGCTCTTCTGACAACTCATTCTGTAGTATCGATATTCTGAAAAGTAACGAAAGGAATAAAACAATATCATAGAACCCAGACATTTAAGAGAACACTTAACGTATTTTTAAACAATAAAATATTTGACACAACTAAAAACTAGAACAACAAAATAAACAATCGCTGAACTAGCTTTTTCTTGTGACTTCGCTCCAGAAACCTATTCCATAGGAACCTTGCGTTCCTTTGGGATTAAAAATAAACTAAGGTGATCACTGATCAGCAATAGTATTGTCAGGAAGAGCTCCTTGGCTGCAGGTCACTGGCAGACAAGGTAGAACTTTGGAAGCGTCTAGTAAAAGTAAAAGAATATTTGAATTAAGAATGTAAAAAATATGATTTGTTTTTATATGGGACTCCTGTACCAGCACTCGTTTAAGGCAGATGCCGAATATATTACGAAGTTAAATCTCAAACGTGGTCTTATTTATTATCATATTCTCAAGTAGTACTAGCATGAGTCCGCTAGTGTCATAGTATTGATTTCTATCAGTGGAAGAATTTTCATAATCAGATCAGAACAGCCCGGGGTTACCTCGACCAAACAAACAATTTGACTTCTTTACAATATTAAATTAGATAAATCAGTTACTGCGACTGAGTTTGGTTTTGAAGTTGTTAAAGAAAATGACAAGATGAAAATGTGGTTATAAATGTATTAGTATAAACATATTTCAGGCAAAATTTAAGAAACATGCGTGTACCCTGTTACGTCGCCAAAACTCAAAAAGCAACAATAATATTATCATTTAGATGTAAGCACTTCTCATTTTAAGTGAACTGTTATTAAAGTTCTTATGAGCAATAAAATTCATTAAACGTAAATAAAAAAACTAGTCAACACGTCAAATAAGCTGTAAAATCGTTCTCGTAAACACAAAAAAACTCAAATGACGTCAGTAAGGTACTGACTTGTTGGTAACTTGGTGCAGTTTCCTCTCCAGGGTCTTGTTCTCCTTGGTGAGCGCGGAGACCTGTTCGCTGAGCTTGGACGAGCTGGCCTCCGCCTCTGTGGCGCGGAACCGAAGCTTCTCCACCTCGTTTATGTGTTCTGCTTCAAGTCTGTGGTATAAAATAGAAAATAAGACGATGGTATACAAGAAAAGTAAGATGACGGTCACAGGTTAGATAAGGAAAAGCAACTTTTTTTTAAAATTATATTTTTGTTCTCTTTTATCCATGTTGTCACACTGCTGTGCTAAAGCCTCCCCCTCTGTCCCTTCTCTGGCTAATCAGTCCAAATCGTCACGACAGCGTTTTTCAGGCCAGCATCGGTAGCGACACAAAAAAAATTGTGATCTCTCTCATTCTCACTTGGTCTCTTAATAGCATTAGCCATATTTTTTCAGAATGGTTATTAAATAAGAAGCCAATATCAATCCGCTGCAGCCACATGGGCAAATCCTACAAAGAGTCTTTAAGTGGCAGACACAAAGATTGGATAATTCAACTTTTAAACTACCAACGAGCTTTCATAGCCAAAAAGTATGTCTGGAAGAGTTCCGATTGCCGAGTAAATCCTTTGTAGTTCTTGACAGCAAGATGTAGAAGGAGAATAGGGAGATTTTGCCTTGTAGTGAGACATTACAGATTTGTAATCCACTCACATTATAAATGTGAAAGTAACACTCGCTGTCTATATGTGTGTTGCGTTTTCACGCCTAAACTGGCGAAATAATGTTGATGAACTTTAGTACAGTGATAGACTGGACTTTGGAGAAGAACAAAGGGTACTTTTTATCCTGAGAGTACGTAACCTGGGGAAAATTTCCGACAGTCACATGGACGAAACTGCTGGCAGGAGCCAGTAATAATTTAGGAATATGAAAATGAGCAATAGTACTAAAGATTTTTCACACTTGTTCATCCTCTCCTCGTAGAACATGCGCTGGCTGTCGAGCTGCTGCGTCAGGATGTACGTGAACTGTGTCACAGAGGACTGTACACCATCACTACTCACTTGTTCATCCTCTCCTCGTAGAACATGCGCTGGCTGTCGAGCTGCTGCGTCAGGATGTACGTGAACTGTGTCACAGAGGACTGTACACCATCACTACTCACTTGTTCATCCTCTCCTCGTAGAACATGCGCTGGCTGTCGAGCTGCTGCGTCAGGATGTACGTGAACTGTGTCACAGAGAACTGTACACCATCACTACTCACTTGTTCATCTTCTCCTCGTAGAACATGCGCTGGCTGTCGAGCTGCTGCGTCAGGATGTACGTGAACTGTGTCAAAGAGGACTGTACACCATCACTACTCACTTGTTCATCCTCTCCTCGTAGAACATGCGCTGGCTGTCGAGCTGCTGCGTCAGGATGTACGTGAACTGTGTCACAGAGGACTGTACACCATCACTACTCACTTGTTCATCTTCTCCTCGTAGAACATGCGCTGGCTGTCGAGCTGCTGCGTCAGGATGTACGTGAACTGTGTCACAGAGGACTGTACACCATCACTACTCACTTGTTCATCTTCTCCTCGTAGAACATGCGCTGGCTGTCGAGCTGCTGCGTCAGGATGTACGTGAACTGTGTCACAGAGGACTGTACACCATCACTACTCACTTGTTCATCCTCTCCTCGTAGAACATGCGCTGGCTGTCGAGCTGCTGCGTCAGGATGTACGTGAACTGTGTCACAGAGGACTGTACACCATCACTACTCACTTGTTCATCCTCTCCTCATAGAACATGCGCTGGCTGTCGAGCTGCTGCGTCAGGATGTACGTGAACTGTGTCACAGAGGACTGTACACCATCACTACTCACTTGTTCATCCTCTCCTCATAGAACATGCGCTGGCTGTCGAGCTGCTGCGTCAGGATGTACGTGAACTGTGTCACAGAGGACTGTACACCATCACTACTCACTTGTTCATCCTCTCCTCATAGAACATGCGCTGGCTGTCGAGCTGCTGCGTCAGGATGTACGTGAACTCCAGCTGCGCCGAGTCCAACTTCTCCCCGCCACACGCCGAGTCCTCAGAAGTAAAGCCTCCTTCTGCAGCTACCAACTTGCCATCAGCTTTGTTCTGGACTAAGCGGTGGACGAAATTGTCACCTGAAGGAGAATAGATGATACAATTATCTATGGAACCGTTTTCCAGGTACTAGAGTGCATGTGTACTCTTGTTATGTCTCTACACAACCCTAATCTAAGAAAGTAATCATGATATAATACTACCCGGATTAGTCCCCGCAGTCCCGATATAGTTGGGAAAGACTAGGCGCATAGATTGAATAGTGTATAATGTAGGTTTATGAAGACTTACCCGCATAATCCCAGACCCGGTTCGATCCCAACTGCAGAGCGTATGTATGATTTGATTGTAAGAAATGTTTCGCCGCATGACCGCCCTCATACCTGGGATATAATCAGATACAATTTTTAGTCTTGAGTAACACCAAAAGTTTTCATGTGAAATTCGCGTTTGCTTGTTATGTATACGTGACAATGGCGTTCAAAAGGTTAAAGATATGGGATATCTAGTAAGAACACTGGCTAGCGTGGTAAATTAAGACACGTTTTCCATCAGAAAGTAAAATCCCAGTTGAATCTTCATTAAGTTGATTATGGTATTTCAATTGTTGAACTGACCTGCCACACCCTACATTTCCACAGATGAGGCAGATCCACAAGGTCCCAGCTTCCAAGCCCTCCAGCAACCCCTCAGCGACACCGCTAATGTTCTCCCGCGTATCGTCTCCATCCTCTTCTGTTTGTGATAGAAAAAGAAGCCTTTATTGTTCATTTTCTTTTTAGAAAAAGCGTCTAAATGCCAGAGACAATAGAAAACTTGAAAACAAAATAGGTCCTAAAATTGAGCCTTGAGAAACACTGTTAGCCACATAAAATTAAAGTTGAAGTACGGCTTTGCCAACTACTAGTAATGTTATGCGGCTAAGAAAAACAACAAAAATTTGTAAAGGGATGGTTTACACTCTGTAATAATTTGCTTACAAATCATAATCTCATGAGTAATGAAGTCAAACGCTTTCGAAAGACCAAAAATTACTGAGTCACAACAACAGACTTTCTCTCCTAGAAAATGCTACTGCATATAAAAGTCTGTTGTTGTGACTCGAAAGTTGGAGCTATTATAACTCTTGGTTCAATTTGCTGTTATTATTTTAGTAAATCATAGCAATTCACAATCTATCAGCATTTATTTTTTGTGAGGACTAGTGTTTCACGTTTTGTCTTTACAAAATAATAAACTTTTCATTCACCTGTGGTGGTGGTGGTGGTGTAGTGTTGGTGGCGGTGTAGGTGGTGTTAACGTCTTTCTTTTTAATGTATTTTTATGTTGCGTTTTCGAGTTTTTATATCTTTATTTTGTGCTAATATTTCAAGTAACTGTGTGTTGTGTTTTCTTTCATTGTCGTATCAAATAAAAGTTTTATCAATCTAAAGTTCTTAGTGGTTACCTTCGAGTGCAGGCCGCTCGCACTGGAAGCACGTGGCCTGCCCCCGCGGCTCGGGAGTCTGCGCGCAGCGGCACACGGGGCAGCGCGCGTCGCGCCAGCGCACGAGGCACTCGGCGTGGAAGGCGTGCGCGCACTGCACGCTCAGCACGCCCGCCACGCTCTCGTCCATGCGCTCTGGGGGTAGCAATAGGTACAATCAAATGACCATCAGAAAAGGAAATGTATCAGACCTAAATAAAGAAAACTTGTTTATTTGGCACATACAGATATACACAATGTAGGTGCAAATACAAGGAAAATACTAACCATTAAGACATTCCTTTTCGTGCATGTGGTTACAATTCAAAGCTATTAGCCATTTTATGAAAATACTAATTTAAAGATTATTATGTGAAAGTATTACCCAATTAGATGACAAGAGGCATAATACCAGCTAATAATTAATCTAATCGGCTGGTATTTGTTGGGGAGATTGGTTATTGGTTGGGGTCGGGGAGACAAATATTTTATATATCACCTGAACCACAAAATGATTTGGCTTTTTCAGGTTATTTCATTAAATTCCCTACCTAGACACACAGGGCAGGTGGGCAGCTCAGTGTGCGAGGGCGGCGGGGTGCCGTCTCTCGCCCATTCTACGCGAGACACCCACGCCATGTGGCACAGAGCGTTGGGTTCCAAGCTGCTGTATGGGACCCCATCGAAAGTCTCGTGGAACTCCCGCGCTGCATGACTGGTGCGGAATCTACGACAAAAGGTTTCGTGTGAAGAACAAAAGAAATCAATCAAAGCAAAGAACTTATTTAAGCTCAAAACAAGGAATTGAACTACATGCCAAGTATTCAAAAGAATTTCAAAACTATATAATTTGGGTCCGTTAGAGGTGTTCATAAGGTGCAGGTGAACGGACTCAGGACACTCCGCCATGTGGGTTTTGTCATTCTAAAATATGTGCTTGGAAATGGAGTTGCAAACACCAGTCTGACTTACATAGATAATTATTTCATTCTTATAAGTCAATATGGACACATTTCATCTAAATGTTTGTAGCCACTAGCAAATTAAATCTCAAAAACATCTCACAATTTTTAAATTTTATTTTATTATATTAAAAACTTACGTAAACAAAGCCATGTAATGATCAGGCGATCCATCCCTGAGGACTCTCACATGAGCGATGTCCTGCTGACAGGCTGCTGCGAATGCTAGCAGGTCTGTAGCACCGAGCGCCCCTGGTACTGAGAGCAAGCATAGAGTCTTGGCTTCCTCTGCTTCTTTCATTTCACTGAAATTGAAATTAGTGATGAAGTCTGTACTTTAATAATATTACCAGTTGATGTTTTAGCATGAATGGCATGAATGATCCCAATTAACTTGGGTCAAGGGCAGGAAGATTATGAAATTGATTAGTTGTTATGAGCCACTTTTAATCTTTTGAACGCCAGAGCATAAACGCATCGGCCTGCCCCCGACGCCAAGACGTGAATTATATCAAATTCGCCGTGCTTTTTGTCGGCTCTAGCGGTGGCGTGTTGGGCACCTTTTCATTTATCGGCTATAGCCGACCGTGGCGGTCAAAAGGTTTACGTAATTCATACAAATATGTTGTAATCAGAGTTTACTGAAAAGCCACATAATCTATAAACAATGAATATTTCAAAAAGTTCCAAAAGAGCTTTGTCACATAGTTGTCTAGTTTTATCATAACAATGGTCATCAACAAATTTTACAGAAATATGTGGGAAAGTTCAATGACCACTGTTTTTGGGATACATTGACAAAACAGTGGTCATTGAGCTTTCCATCATTAATTTCATGTCATTTGACTTTATGTATTGTTTTTCAATATTAAAAAGTTGAGGACTGATTTTTTTTTTTAATATGTTGCCGCACACTAAGAATTTCTCCTGAAACGTGGGCGCCATTATAAGTCAGATACACCAACACTCAGACCCGGAACAACTATCTGCAGGCCATAAAAAATAATTGATGGGTCAATGATCACCATTGCCATGCTACACACAACGCTGTTACATTGCATAGAGTAAGTACTAAAGCTTGTCAAATTAAAAAACTCACTTCTCCTTATAAAGATGCATCACTCCTTTAGTGACTTCAACTAGAGGGTTTCCACAGAAGAAGCTGATGGTGTCATCATCCTCAGAGACACTATTGTCAGGAGGGGAACGCCTAGAGCTTGTGGGCAGGATCCCAGTGTCAGTGGTGGGGCCTGTGAGGACACTGGCATATGTCTCTACTGTTATGGTCTTTGACTCACGGGCTCCGCGGTCTTTTCTCTTCTGTTCTTTAGCGGCTTCTAAAAAAGATATATTTTGTTAAAAAGATATAGTTGCTAA
Source organism: Mamestra brassicae (assembly GCA_905163435.1). NCBI lineage: Eukaryota > Metazoa > Arthropoda > Insecta > Lepidoptera > Noctuidae > Mamestra > Mamestra brassicae. The sequence continues at coordinate 1,227,453 of LR991008.1, read as the reverse complement.
GTTGTTTTGGTGTGCAATAAAGAATTAACATAGAAGTTCATGTGAGGACAAAACAGTCATTTAAAAGGTGAATAACAGATTTACAGATTTTCTAATTAGCTTAGAACTGTCTCACCTAATTAGTGTCTACATTTACATTGGTTTCAAAAAACTTGATCATCATAATAGAAAAGGAAGAATAAAATAAGTACCTCTGAAAATGAAAACATTTTTGTTATTGAGTATTTTATTTTATTTGAGTGCATCATATGAATCACTATTAAAGATGTCCGGTTATTGTATATAAACACCACGTCTAGTATAGTTTACGTGGATGTTTTCTAGATTCGTTTACATTGATACAGCTGTTGCATTGATTGCTTCAACTTTTGGCAACAAATTGTTGCCAAAATTGTTGTGCAAAGAGGTCACTTGAATATTTCTTACCCATTTCTGAAGGATTATCGCCCATTTCAGGCAGATCTTCGTCGATTTCAATACGTAGTACACACAAAGACACGGACATTTACAATCCAATTATTTATTCAAAACAAAAAGGAAGAAACGGCTCCATACAGCCTTTACACATCACTTGTTTGTATCAAAAAACTCTATTTATTGCGAAATTAGCATGATAATGCAAACAAAGCAATAAACTCAATAATTTTTGGAAGCACAGTACAATCAGATGACTATTGCTTGGACAAATAAAAATAATCAATTATGGATAATTTCGGGGAACACAAAGATGAGATAGTACGCAACTAAACGTATGAGTTAAAGCGAGATGCAAAAACAAATGTGCTAAAGATCATGAACATTTACATGTGATAGAGTTCTAAAAAGTCACCCTTTTGACATGACTGACCAGTATGACATTGACATTTGCCAAACAAAACAAAACGTTGGAAATATAAAAAAAAACACTGAAAAATTAACAGAAAATAAAGATTCGCTTTAACTGTGTAATTTCTGTTGTTTTATTAACAAACCTTCTTTTACAAAATCTTTTTATATTTATTCAAATTAGTTGGATCTGACAGACAAACGTCAAACAGAAAGTTTTCTGAACGTGTATCCGAATGCAAATTCCGATTTAAAAAAAAAACAGAATGTAGTTTCCTATTTTCATTGTACATTGCGTATTTTAAAAGATAGTAAAGACACAATAACTGATACGAAAAACGCAATTTGTATCAATAAGCTACAAAAGTCGTTCTTATTGGATGGGCAGGTTGAAGTAGAAGAAAAAATATTCAATATGGCTACAGATCATACGACGTGAGCTGTCAGCTGTAATAATTTTTGTTTCTTTGTGTTTATTACGCCTTTAAAAATGTTATGATCGTTACGTACTCGCGAATATGGGTGCGAAAGACTCAAAACCATCGTTTATATCTTACGAGGATGCAGTGAAACGAGGTACGACCAGTGCATAAAGTTGATCTAAGTGCGTTGTAGGAATGTGATGAATATCGGTTTATTTTATTTGCAGTGTCTGATAGTGAGTTGAGACGTATACGCGAAGCGTTCAAGAGATGTGCCGGTGCGAACGGGACGGCCTTGAGCTTGGAAGCGTTCGTCCACGAAGTGCTGTGTGATGGAGTGCCCTACGAGGTGGCGGAGTGGCTGTACCAGGCGTGCGGAGGCACCAAGCGAGGCATCGCCTTCCGGGAGCTGCTGTGCGGGATCGTGGTGCTCACCAAGGGCAACATCGAGGAGAAAATTAAGTGAGTAGAGTCCTATGTGCTCATTGTTAGTTGTAAACAATTACATCACGGCAGTTATTAGATGATTTACATTATGTGTTGTGTTGTTAGCGCCAAAAACTCGCATTATTTCAGAGCGTAAGATTCCGAGCTATACATTGCGAGTATTTACTTAATTAGTTGAGATAACAGGTAGTTGTATTTTTTATTAGTAATTAAGTAAATCATGGGTTTAATTTATGGTGTTTTGTGACTGGTATTGGTCTAAGTGATATGGTTGAGCAAAGATTTAAATGCATACAATGAGTTGTCAGTTTGTCACAGTAATTTTCCAAGATTGTATTCATCTTGATACAATTGAATTGATACCTAGAACTGACCACAGATATACTTTTGTGGTTTAACTTGTTAATAACTTATGATCAATAGGTTTACTTGGTAGATGTAAAGTTACATTTAATTTTTCAGTCTGTTGAATTAAAAGTGCAACAATATAATGCAACACAAGAATTAAATTTTCTATATGGTATAAACTCAACATAAATAAACCATTAACTAAACAGTAATTTAAAACAGTCTACTCTATAAGTTGTTGAATCTAACACAATAACATAACATACTCATTCAGGCTTTATATTCTAATCCCAGTTAATCCTAATGTACTCAAAGACTATACTACTATCTTTGTTACTGTATTTGTTTATTAAATACCATAGACAAATAAGAGTATTTGTTTATTAATTTATATTTTATGGCGTCTTTGTAAAATTCTCTATTTTCTAGATACATTCTTATATTGTATGTTTACTCTTTTCTCAGACATGAAATAATGGCATAATTCAAATGATTTTATAAAATTTATCCCATTTTATTCTTTATTAATATCTTCTCCAAGCAGTCTTATTTCCTATTCGTATATTGCACCTTTAAAGTAAAACCTTATGTTATGAAATTTTATAGAGGAGCCAATATTAGAAAATAGTCACTGTTTTTAGATAGATGGCATTGATACCTCAATACATGAAAATTTTCGTTTAGTAATGGTTTTACTTTAAAGGTGCGATATATAAAAAGTGTTTGTATCAAGAATACACACAGCAGCATAATATTAATATATTATAAACATGATGACGCATTATTATCGCAGCTGTAAACACAACAATGATTGACAGCTAAGACCATCTTACATTAAGTAAGAATTACTCATTTAAAGTATAGCTATTTATCATTATCAACATAAGAACAAAATCCATTCAGTTACAATAATAAGTTTATTTACATCACAAAAGAAGAAGTTCGTATTGACATTGTTATAATAATGACGCTAACAGATGATTTGGCCGGCCCATAAATAAAAATGAAGCTAGAAATAGATCGCCGAGGAAAACATTGAACTAAAAAATTCATGAAAATTACAGCCAAAACATTGTTATTACGGAATTATGCGTGATTTTCCTCAATTTATTGGCAAAGTATTTCACGATAATGTGGGAGCTATTGAGGCATTAGCTTAATCTGTCTCGGACTTCCTGTTAGGCCGATTAATCACAAAATTTTGCATATCTTTTGATTACATATTTGCATGACATCATCAATTAAGCTTGCTTCACATAATTTTCTCCTTACATTGTTAAATCATAGTCTAATTTTGTGTTGCATTGTTTAGTTGAAGTGACTTTCTCATTATGGTATTGTTGATTTGTTTAGTTTAGCATGTTTTATATAGTGTAGAGTGTCCATATTGTATTTATGTATTTTATATTATTATGTCTAATAATAATAATATCTCTTGGGACAACTTACACACGGTCATCCAATCCCAAACTAGACAGACCTGTGCTGTGGCAACCAGACAACTGATAAACATACTTATATGTTTCTAAATCCTACTACTATTATAAAGGCGAAAGTTTGTAAGTATGGATGTATGTATGGATGTTTGTTACTCTTTCACGTAAAAACTACTGAATGGATTTTGATGAAATTTGGCACAGAGGTAGATTATAGTCTGGAATAACACATAGGATACTTTTTATCCCGGGAATATGTTCCCTTAGGATAGTTTTCGACAATCACGCGGGCGGAGCCGCGGGCGGCAACTAGTACATACATATTATAGACAAATAACACCCAGCCACAGAACAAATGATCATGCTCATCGCACAAAGATTTGTCCTGGGTGGGAATCGAACCCACAACCTCCAGTTTAGCAGTCAGGGTCACTAACCAATCAACCAACAGGCCAGTCAAGTTTTGAATTAAATTAGTATTGTTTCGAACATTTGTACACTGACAGCCCTAAATCTATCTCCTTCCGTTCAATCCATCCAAAGGTTGTCTGGAAGAGATTGCCTTGTGCGATAAGTAAGTAAGTAGTAAGTTTGATTGGCCTGTTCTTATTATGAGTTGTACAATAAAATATATAATAATAAATATATTATGATAGTTTTAGCAACCTTTAAGATAATATCGAATTGAACTTGAACATGGCATGGAAGGTATTAAATAACAGCTAATGTGTGTGGTCTTTCAATCCAGAAAAGGTGTTGTTTTCAATAGTAATAAATTATGTTAAACAGCTTTAAGTTTGACTATGCAGCAAGAACTTATAAGTTATCCTTATTCTTAAAGTTCATGATAACAAGAACAGCACTGCACACTTTCTTTATGGTGCTAATTACATGGGTTTTTGTTTACCTGTATCATCCCACTGCTGGGCAAAGGTTCCCCCATCAAGAAGGGTCATTCCACCATCTTTATGGTGATCTGCTATGCTTCCTGGCTATTAATACCATGCAGCAATTTAATAAGCCCTGTGATGAGCGATCACGTCTATATTACGGACCGAGTCACCAGTACTTTAACGCCCATATCACGTCTGCATCTTCCGATATCCCAAGGAAAAAAAAAATTATAATTAGGCAATTAAAAATGTTGATCAACCCTTCAATTTTAGGTTCCTCTGGACGCTCTACGTGAATAATCAAGGCGACAATGGCACGTACATATACAAGAGGGATTTCGCGCGGAATCTCCACCTGGAGTACACTTCCCTCCCCCTCACTGGGTCTCAGAGGAACGCTGAGATCCTCCTCAGTCTCTTTGGACCGGCGGAGAAGGTCACCTTCGACCAGTTCAGGTCCTGGCTGCTGATACACAAAGATGCGACGGTTCTGTCCAAATGGCTGCTCTCAGAAGTGAATGTGGCCCAGGATCTGGAGACACCGACTTTTTATCAGAGTCTAGCTGGAGTAACACATTTGGAGGAGAGGGTGAGTCAAAACTGTTAAAATAAGGTTGGTTTAGTTTCAGGTTCTCACCAAAGGCACTTAGCCAATGGGCGCTTTTTTAACGCCGCATTTGAAAAACTTCCGTGCCTATGTCGGCTTAGACATGCCCTTAATTAATATTGGTTGTTGACATTGCATTTAACATTACATTTGACTAAAGGCATCTTCGGATCTACGCGGTATTCGCTACGCAGAGCAGTCGTGGTAATTCTACTGTTCAAACGTAAGCGGATACTTAGCGGATCGCTACCGCTATGTACCGTAGATCTGAACAGGCCTCAATGCGATAGTGAAGGTTCCATATCAATCAATCGCGACAGACGTCATGAACGAATTCCAAAACAAAGCTTTCTTTGTAACAATAATTATACTACATGTACCTATCACTCGATACAGCAACAATCTATATCCAAAACAGTGTCAAATCATTACTCATCACAAAAATCTTTTGCTGTCATCATCTGTAGATAACAGCTCGTCCCAAATGATAGTTACCTAGTTGCCAGGATCGATTCTCGACTCGATTGTTGGCTATCGATAACGCGGGACAATCTGTCGAGTTCATTGTGTAGAGATACGATATCAATCGAATCGCTAGACATCTTGTTGTGACGTTAAATGAACTGGATATATCTTTGGGAAGTGGGCGATACTGATAGGGGGAAGATGGAAGAGAAGAAGACTGGTTAAGATCCCAAATGGTTAGGATTATGATGAGGCCTAATATAATATAATAATAATATCTTGGGACAACTCACACACGGTCATCCGATCCCAAACTAGGTAGAGCCTGTGCTATGGCAACCAGACAACTGATAAACATACTTATATATTTCTAAATACATACATACTATAGACAAATTAAACCCAGACACAGAATAAATGATCATGCTCATCACACAAAGATTTGTCCTGGGTGGGATTCGAACCAATAATAATCCGCTTAATACATCATTAGCGGCCGGTTTCAATAAAGTAATTATCTATCACCTTTAACCAACTGTCAAATTAGCTACCAACAGTAGCTAAAACGTCATGTTTGACAGGCAAATATGACGTTTCAGCTACTATTGGTAGCTATTTTGTCAGTTGGTCAAAGGTAGATACGATATTGAGACCGACCGTAGATTAAATTTTGTGGGAGATGGATAGTTAAGTGTTAAAATATATTTAGACAATGCTTGTGTGCAAATAATGAATGCCATTGTCAGGATGTTGCAGCATCTAGCACCTCTCAATACCATTCCTGTAGTTATTGCAGATTTCTATGTCTCGGGTGATTCTCGGGTGGGCCCGTAAATCTTCGTAACTTGTATTAGAATAACATTTTGCAGCTGCAATGCAGGACAAGTAATATCTAAATTAGGTGTAACAAAAGAAATAATCATTTAAGTATAATTTGCGTAGGTAGTTTTATCTTATTTTACGCTCTGATTAAGTAATACAATGTGCACAATTTAATTAATTTAATCGACCTTTGGAGTTGGCACGCATGAAATGGTTCTACTAATGATTACTGTTCCGAATGTCCGATCCCAAATAAAATGATTGAAGTTAAATCACTTCGATGGATCTCTTTACGAATAATACCTTTATTGAAACATGATTTTTTGGTTTCGAAACTGTCCGGTAAGGCTTTCATTTTTGTAAGAAACTAGCTTTTGCCCGCGACTTCGTACGCTCATATCTTATTTTTCCCGTTACCGTAGGAACGAATTATGCAGCATCGGTGGAATTAATTAAATTCCCCAAAGTTCATGTACCTATAGGCACATGGGGCTCTCCAACCTGTGCCTCGTGTTGTGAAAAGGGGCACTGCATATCAAATTACTAGAGCATTGGCTGCGTTTGGGGTGTATCTAGATAAAATATGCAAATGTATATGTATGTCACCGGAAAATTGCAGACTTCGTAAAATAAATCTTGATTAAATTATAATTTCTCGATATATTATGAAAAAATCGTTTTGTATTCAATTAATACCATCTAAATTCAATAGTTTCCAATATATCCTTGTCTTATTTAGAAAAAATTGTTAACAATTTGACGCGATATTTTACAATCTTACTGTGTTTGCCATTTTCCGGTGACATATATAATGCGCACAGCAAAGGAGTGGAACTCTCTGCCTGAGTCAGTGTTTCCGAACGCATACAACCCTAATCACTTCAAAATGAGAGTGAACCGGCTTCTTCTGGGGAAGCTCGCTCCATCGTCGACTTTGTACTATACTACATTCAAGAATAAAGGCATCTAAAAAAAAAACAAGGTTCTAGAGATTGTACACTGTACTAAATCGAGACCACCAATCGTTTGCGACATCTGTTGTGCTCGATTTCGGGTTTTGTTTGTCTTATCAACTACATTGAATCCCGGAATCTGCCGTCAGATATCTCCCAAAGATACAATAGTTTTATCACACCTCCGTGTAAGGAAGATTCTGACTTACTATGTAACACCAAATTCAACATTTGCGCACCACTGAGGCACAATAATCTCAATACGCTAGTGATTGTCTGAATGCACCTGTCCATATAAATGAGACGTGTTTGCGGTATTTATGTTCAAGTTAGCTTATTGTATTATGTATCTATATAACATAAGTTAGTCTTTAATATTAGTTAGGAATCAAAAGTCAAAAAGTCGAAAGGCATGGATTCAAATTAGGCAGTGCTGAGTGCCAGCACTTTTTGAACGTCAACGTTCTACATAAAGACAGTCCCCCAAAACGCCCGTCACTTCCTAGTGTAATACTCAAAATATATGAATAAAGTATCCGTTATCCATCAGTTTTAACTTCTTTTATTGCCGAACAATTGGCTATTTAGAAAGTAGACATTTTACACCAAAATTAAATATGAATTTTAGGATTCCGTACCCAAAGAGTAAAACGCCCTATTACTAAGACTCCACTGTTCGTCTGTCTGTCACCAGAGTGTATCTCATGAACTGCTAGACAGTTGAAATTTTCACAGATGATGTATTTCTGTTGCCGCTATAACAACAAATAATAAAAATTAAATTAAATTAAGGGGCGCTCCCATACAAGAAACGTGTTTTTCGGGTTATGGTACAGAAACCTTCATGTGAGAGTCCGACTCGTACTTGGCCGGTTTTTGTCAGAGAATTTTTCACAGGAGCTAACGATGTCTAGAAAAGGGGTAATTTCAATACCACATTGAGACATGAATGGTGATTGTGTGTTGTTATTCGAAATCAAGTACCACCCACAATCTCGCAATTCCTTGAACACCTTAATTTCACAAACATGATGAAAAAAAAACATGTAAAGGGGTTACATATTCTTTTTTCCATTTCCTTCATAAGCGTAGCTTGCTTGAGGAAATTCCCCCTTCAAAGTCTTGTAGGGAAACCCCGTGTGTCGTAATATTAGCCTTGGTATCGATGTAATGCAACCGCACAGATTAGGTGCTTGCGAGTTACGACACACTTTTAACTTGCATTATTATTTGTAAACAGTACCCTACTATTGATAATAATATATTATTATCCTCGTGTTAAAGTTGTTGTAACAGTATTAGTCACTTATTGATTGTATGATTAGTTTTGCGTAGGAGGAAGGATGTTATTTCTCAGCGAGCGCCATTGTACTAGTTGACTTTCTGGCAAAATTTGTAATCAAAATCAAAAGTCATTTATTCAAATTAGGCTGAGTGCCAGCACTTTTTGAACATCAAAGTTCTACATTAAGACAGCCCCCAAAACAGCCCGTCACCACTTCCTAGTTTTTTTATCTGGGAAGAAGAAGTGGCGCAACAAACTCCCCAGCAACACATCTGTCTGTTAAGTTATAAAAACTTGAATTTATACAGTTGAATGCAAAGTTTACAAAACATGACACAGAATAATAACATGTCTAATATGTAAATCAAATTTTATGAAATTAATTGACACTTGTTAGCTAGTCCATTATGCCATCAAAAACAAACAAACTCAAGCATTACAGGTAAATCAAACTAATTAAGCCTCCAGGCATAAATGGTGTGCCCGCTTACACGTGCAATGGTATAATCTAACAACAGGATTGTGACTGGAACCACAAGTGATGAACTAGAGCCAACATAGTTATTATAATAAACTGTAAGTTTATCGTTTTAACAATAATAAAAAAAAACCATGATCAACAAGACGACCAGCCAGTTCAGCAGAATGAATTTGCTACCGTAGTGACAAGGAATAAAATACGCCGAACTCTGAATATTATAAAACAGTTTGATAGCTATAATATCCTAAACTTTTACGAATCATATTTCGCTAAAAATGTAGAGGAAAAAACCAGCATTGAAATAAAAAAAACTGCATCTGAATCGGTTCACCCGTTTAAGAGCTACGTCGCCACAGACAGACACAGAGGTAGACAGACAGACACACACACATAGCGGTCAAACTTATAACACCGCTCTTTTTGCGTCGTGGGTTGAAAAATGGACACACCCTCAAAATACATCTTCAACTCTTCATGAATGAATGGCTTTTCTGGAAAAGACACCACAGTTTTGCCAATACCACAAAGGTACCCACTATGATAGACCATAATTTTAGCTGAAAGACGACCACTGCCGGGCATAAGCTTACCGAAGAGTAGCCAGCCACATCAACCCATCGTCAGAGTGGCCGGATAGTTCATCAAACACCGGCGATTAATCAAAGAGATTACTTAGTAAGGCTCAGAATAAAAATAATTGTACGAGATCTGAAGGAGACATTTCTTCTTAAGTTCAATGTTCAATGTCAAGGAACAATCTCACTTAGACATCCGTTAAAAAGTATTTATTCACGATAGCAGCCTCAGTACCTGTTATCGAAATATTCGCTGTTTACCGCCAGTGTTTTGACACAGTCTGTCTTATATTTACTACCTATCCGTTTGACGTTATCTTGAGTGTACTAGCACATTTTACTTGATATCTTGCATGTAAATATTGTACTAAAATACGTGCGTTTTGTTCTCGTGTATTCGGTTCGTGACGTATTAATAATTGTGAAAGAGCAATAGATAGGTAGGTATTATTGGTTAAAAAGGTTTTTCTCAACAAATATCAGAAAGGGGTACAATAAAATTGATGTTTTTGCCTATCCCGCAGCTACTGTGTTTTTTCTGGGATGAACAGTAACCTATTGGCACTCATATGATAGTGTATATGTCACCGGAAAATGGCAAAATCCGTACGATTATAAAATAACTTGAGAGATTGTAAACTCTCGATAAATAGTCAACGGAACATTTGGAATACTTTTTTCCGCATCACCATTTGATAGTTTATAATATCTCCGTGCCGGTCCGAGAAATTGCGGGCTGACGCCTGACATAAACTGGCGACGTTTGTCTCGTGTTTTTTTTTTGTGTTTAGTACTTTTTTACGTATCAAAATTTGATATTCGCCATTTTATTATAATCCACAATTTCTCGGAATGACTTCGCGAGATGCCAATTAAGTAAGTATTCCAAATGTTCAGTTGACAATTTATCGAGAGTTTACAATCTCTCAAGTTATTTTATAATCTTACGGAGTTTGCTATTTTCCGGTGACAGCGATACTTGGCGGATGCCTAAGTCCTGCAGTGGACGTCTTTCGGCTGAAATACTATGTTGATAGAGAGCTACATTATTGATTAGCTCTAGACGTTTGAATACAACGGCTGAAATGGTTCCCGCGGCCTTGCCAAGGTCGCCACTTAGAGCATGGCCCATAGCTCGTACCACGCTGTGTTTGGCGTTCCTTGCGACGGTTATTTGTTTATTATATTGAGGAGTATTTTCTGATTCTGAATGGTACCAACATCTTGATCATTTTCTTGTGCTTATCCCAATTGATTTGTAGACGGCTTAATATGTATTTTTCTTCCATATTTCTCTATTAGTCATCATCTCAGTGATTGTCCCCATCTTCTATAGGTGCATATGATCTTTCGTTCATTTCCTCTATTCTTGTAGCTGTCATGGGAAAATGCAGATTCCGTAATAGTGTAATAAATCTTAAATAGATAATAATTTCTTTTAATGAAAAAGTCGTTTTGTATACTATAAATCCCACCCAAATTCAATAAGTTCCAATATAACCGTGTCTTATTTAGAACAAACGGTTTACAATTTCACGCTATATTTTACAATCTTACGGCGTTTGCCATATTCCGGTGACATAGCCATTCACACACTTATCTACTCAAAGCTCACCTCACGAAATTTTCCTCATTCTCCCGCATCACATAGCCGTACCATGACAGGCAATTTACTCATAACTATGTAGTCACCGGCGACACTAGCGGACGTCACGCGGTTTCACCCGCGTAGTTCCCGTTCCCGTGGGAATACGATGAAATATAGCCTATGTTACTCGCTGATAATGTAGCTTTCCAATGGTCAAAGAATTTTTGAAATCGGCACAGTAGTTTTTGAGTTTATTCATTACAAACATACGTACACAAAAATACAATTTTTTCCTGTTTAAAATATTATAGTGTAGATAACTTTCTATTAATGCTAGCAAAACAAGGCCCTGAACTTGTTCCACATTCACGATCCAGCATGATCCAGTTAATATAAAGAATGTAAATACAATACAAACTGGACCGTATTTGATCGCTTTCCTAAAGTCAACAGAATTTAGAAACAGAAGATTATCGAACAATTCCAAAGAGCTTCATTGTTTACATTGTTTGTTACCACAATTTAAATCGACTGTACAGGAATCGAGTTGAATAATATTGGTTTACATTATCTGTGGCGGTTGCACAAACAATTATAAACTAATTTATTCTTTGTTTGTTTTCATTCAGGTCATGCGATTATTTGCTCAATGATTACAATCTAAACAAAGCGGTAATGTTGATGGAATTTAAAGTATTTCGTAGTTAATAAATGAACTGATAGTGTAATCCTGATAATCTGTAATTTATGATAATATGTGATAATGATTTGGTAGTAAAAATGCAACTTAATTGTCTTATAGGTATAGATAGATGCATTAAAACTTGATTCTTGCTACAGAAGGAGTTTCTTCTCCGTTCTTCTCCATAAGAATCTACCTTTCCGAATGGACAGTAGAGTCACTTTATTAATGTAATATTACTATTTTACTGAACTGTAAATGCTGACGTTTAAAAGTGCCGTTTAATGGCCTAAACTTAAACGTTTTGACTTTGACTTTGACAGTGTGGTACAGAATCATCATCATCATTGATAGCCCGACTTCGTCCAATGCTTTTGCCAATCCCAACGCTTCTGTGCCATGAGGGTCATGCAGATTGTACCCGCGATGTAGACAACGTCTTCTGCCCGTACGGCTACTAAATGCCAAATGTTCAAGACTATGGGCAAAGTCTGGCTAAACAAGAGGCTAGGCTTTCTATCTTCTTATATATAAAATTCTCGTGTCACAATGTTAGTTACCATACTCCTCCGAAACGGCTTGACCGATTTTTATGAAATTTTATATTTATATACTTTTTCGTCATACACAAAGCAAACATTCGGACAGGACGTCTGTCGGGACCGCTAGTATATATATAAAAATGAATCCCTATTTCCCTTGGTCAGTGGTCACGGCATCACGCGTGAACGGCTGGACCAATTTCACTTATTCTTTTTTTCGCCAGATTAAAGAGAAGCTTTAAAAACAAAAAAAGTCGGTTTACGGACGATAATTTAACGTGACAACGTCATAAAAAACATTGATGAAATGATCGTAACGTTACAATGAGCATAACGTTACAATGAGTCATCCTTTTTCGTGCGTGCAGCCGGCGTTCATCGATTTATTAGACGTTGTCACGTCAAAAAAATCAGTATGTAGGGTAAGGTAGGTAATTAAGTATGTATGTAGGTAGGTAGGGTTGGTACGTAGGATAGGTACGTAGGTAGGGTAGGTAAAGTAGGGTAGGTAACAGTTGACCGGAGGTGACGGGAGCGAAGCCACGGGCACAGCTTGTTAAGCAATAAGAAAAGGTTTATATATTAATGGGACCTACCTATCTACGCAGTCAAAAGAACAGCTAAAGGAAGTAGCCTATTACCGGGTTGACGGACAATGGGATTGGAAATTGTTACCACTGATGACTTGTACTTTGGACCCGGTAGATTCCTTAAGGTAATCACAACTCACAACATTTCCATACCGCAGTAAACAAGTCATTGAAATAATTAATATGGTGCAATATTTCTTCATTTGATTTTATTCGACAGGTTACCGTTTTCCTTTTGGCTAAATCATACAATAAGTCTTTTCATATCATAACTAACGGCTGCTCTCAATAACGTATCTACCTTTAACCAACTGTCAAAGTAGCTAATTTGACAGTTGCCGAAACCGGCCGTTAGTAGGGCCTGGCCTCCGATCTAAGCTTATGATGCTGAATATCTATGTCTATGATTATACTTGAAGCTGATGCCATGATGAAAACCTTTACAACGTTAAAATGCTGCCCAAATGTACCAAATACATCAAAATTGATGCTCAAGAGCTTCGAACTCCTTGCTAAGGTATATTAATAGTAATCGATCGCCGAATTGGCACCACTGTAATTGTACTCATTCTTTTAATCGTCAAGTATCAAACACAATCACACTAATATTATAAAGGCGAAAGTTTGTGAGTGTGTGTATATGTTTGTTACTTCTTCACGCGCAAACGGCTGGACCGATTTGGATGAAATTTGGTATAGAGACTGTTTGAGTCCCGGAAAAGGACATAGTATAGATTTTGTCCCGGGAGTTTGTTCCCTTGGGATAATTTTCGATATTCAAGCGGGAGGTAGCTAGTCTGATTATAATCACCAGATTCGTATAAACGACTAGCTTTTGCCCGCGACTTCGTACACGTATGTCCCATTTTTCCCCGTTCTCGTTTAGTCTATAGCCTTCCTCATGAATGTGGCTATCATATACAAAAATAATTCTCCAAATCCGACTGGTACTTCCTGAGGTTAGCGCGTTCAAACAAACAAACTCTTCAGTTATATATATTAAGTAGATTAGATATTAGTATAGATAGTTCTGATAGACCTATTTTTAGCGAACACATTGTAGATACTGTAGTCTCGTTTGTGTCGAGGTTTTCCAACATCCAGCATTTAGCTTTTAGCGCTTTCAAATCGAGTTCAACAGCGTATGACGTGAAAGTTAAGCACTTTTTCATTTGAGGCTTTTAGCGGCACTGAAAATCTTTTTAAGTGGTTTTTCCCCGCTATGGATGACGCTGCGTGTTTTTCTGTAGCTGTTTTTTTGCTGAAAATAGTTTTACAGTGCTCTGGGTCGAATTCGATCCAATACAGTTTGTAGTGTAGTCACGTTCGGAGATTCTATTACTTGTAGGCACGATTTATTTTACGATGTGTAAGGGATTCGGATCGGTTGCTCCTAATACGATGAAGGTGCTTGATCTTATTGAATGCAAACTGAACCCTTCACGATATTACTTTCGTAGATCCTTTTTAGTTTAGTACTGAAAATGCCCAAATGAAATGATGTTTAGTAATGAAGTGTATTTGTATTATTTGTGTATTCTTTCCGAAACAAAATTATGTTTTAAATTTTATTTTTATTTGTTGCAAACTTACCACAGTGTAGTCTTTATAACCCAAAGGTTGACTGGTAGATAATGCCTTGATGCATTAAGTCCGCCCATGTACCACTATTGTACATTAAGTTTAAATAAATAATAAAATGCCTGCTTCCTTGGTCTAGTGAAAGCAAGTGCTACGGTTGAGAATGAGATCTTGGTATCGATTCCCGCGTTGGGAGAAGTGCTATTGGGTTTTTCGTTTGGTATTTCCGAGTAGCAGCCCAGAGTCGAGATTTGAGGCGAGGTTCTCTTCCTGTGGCAAACTTTGACTGTATGGCAACGTGAACTTCATAATTTTTCTTAATCTAAGATTACTTAAAGTTCTATAATATTGGAGCAATTCTCCTTTGTTTACATAACTTACACACCCCTATTACCAATAAAAAATACGAGTATGGTATCTTCGATAAATTTACATTTTATATTTTTTTTTCTTGATGGCAAATAATGAACAGCCGTGGGTTCGCGTTTGACCACAATCTCACTTGATGGAAAGCGATGAAGTGATCGATGATGTTGCATGCTTGGCTAGAAGTAACCGATTCGCTCTTGACTTAACCTTTTGAACGCCAGAGCATAAACGCATCGGCGTGCCCCCGACGCCAAGCCACAAATTTACCGTACTTTTTGTCACGTATTTGTGACGTTTGGCGTATAGGGCACGCGCTTGCTTGTCACCTATACGTGACAGTGGCGTTCAAAAGGTTAAACACCCCCCGGTAGCTATCAGGATTCAAAGACCCCGGCAGGGATGTGAAATAGAACCCTTATTTCATGGTCTTAAATATACCTGATGTAGAATAGAATAATAATACTCTTTATAATGTACAGACGCCAGCACATCAAGCTACCCAAAACTGTCAAATTTTCCCATTCAACCTTTAACCTAATGCTTCAGCAATAAAGTTGAAAATCTATTAAAGAAATTTGATAGAATGTTGTAGCTTGATGTGCCGCCGTCTGTACACCACATAAGTTACAGAAAAAGAATGAGGATGTAATGTGCGTTTACTACCAAATGAGGATGTAATGTGCGTTTACTACCAAATGAAAATGTAATGTGCGTTTACTACCAAATGAGGATGTAATGTGCGTTTACCACCAATTAAGAATGTACTCAATACTCAATACTCAATTCTTTATTGCATTCCACAATGTAGACTTAGGTGGTAAACATTTCTTTGGTAACAATCGTTGACCCTGTCGGGCACAGCAAAAGTATGTGGAGAGGACTTATTATTTAAGTATATAATAATCTAATTATGCTAAAAAAAAATTGACATTAACATTAGAATTTACATTGCAAAAGACTTTATTTTTCAAGTTTTAATGATTTATCACTTAAATATTCGTCGACACTGTAACTTTTTAACTTATTTGCGAATAAATGGAGTTTTTTTTCATTTCTTATTGATTCAGGTAGCATATTATATATTTTTACTGACATTACCAGAGGACTTGTAGAATGGATTTTTAAGCGGGATGATGGTAGGTTGAGTCGTGTTTTGTGTCGGAGTGTGTATCTTGTTTGTATGTCTTCTCGTATAGTGTAATATTCTTGGTGTTTGTGAGCGAATGTGTGTAATGTGCGTTTACTACCAAATGAGAATGTAATGTGCGTTGACTACCAAATGAGAATGTAATGTGCGTTTACTACCAAATGAGGATGTAATGTGCGTTTACTACCAAATGAGGATGTAATGTGCGTTTACTAAAGGAACAAATCTCCCTAACTCTGTTATGTTATGTAAAAATACTAGTCCATTTGCTAGGAGACCTTCCATTTTGTTGCAGAGCTGGTACATGGCTAAGCCCAACTATTCAAAGCCATACCACAGATTTGCCAATGACATTTATCCGTATTTGGGCCTCGACTTCCCTTTGATTATCAATACTTTGTAATTGCAAATGAAACCAGCAATTATATGGCCGAAACGAAATTATAGCTGCAATTACATCCAACTTGATTATTTGAATAACATGTTATGCAACTCGAATTGGGACTTAAAATAGAATGCAAGAATGTATTTGATACTGATTTTATTTGAAAGTTCATGTTTTAATATAGCCGCTCGTCGAAAACGACCGTAATTAAGAAAAAAAAAACTAACTTTGAACATGCCAAGCATCGCACTTGGGCCCCATGGCCCAAAATGTATTTTGATCATCATCATTGCTTGATCAAAGTTAACCCCAAAAACCCTTTGCTCTTCCTTCAGAATCTGCCATTATAAATGGCTCGTGTAAGAACTTAAATGAAAAGAGAAGTTAGTCACTGGTAATAGCTTTAGCAATTTTGACAGTTGCCCGTATAATGTAGTGTAATTTTATATCCACCTTCAATGCCACACTACCTACAATGTACTTAAACGTAACGTACGTACGTATGTGATTAAACTAAAAACTAAAGAATGTTATCAATTTAAAATGATATTACCATTACTAGTACTCAAAACCATGGAGTGTGGTTGACTGATAAAAATGTGTGCGCTCTTGAATTCGACACTAGTTTAATTACGTGTTACACAATATAATTGTGATACGCTATCTGACGCGCTTAGCGCTGTGTCGGTCTTTCAACCTAGTAACGAGAAATTGTCTAATTACTGCTGGAATGTTAATTTTTATGACTTTACTTTCAAGATCTTTCATCTCGAGACAAAGACTCCAGTCACAACTGCAACACCATCAGCGTATTGCTCCAAGTACGGGTTCAATTTTATACTAGTAGATAGGTAATTAAAACTATCATTATTTTTGAAGTGAAAACTTCTTTAGCGGCGTTGTGCACTTTTTGGGATGGGTAAAAAATGTTAAACTCGCGTCATGACACGTGACCTGATCGAAAATTCGTAAGACGCAGGGAGAGTAGACCGCCCGCGCGGCGTAGGAGAGGAAGTAATATCCCCCTCTCTTTCTACCGCGCGAAGAAAACGTATGCCTCAATGCATGCATATGCAATTCGTGCGAAATTATTCCCTAACCATTCCAAAATGTAAAAAATGCACAACTTTAATGTTCAAGTTTTTGTTAGGGTTAATAGGGCATCAAAAGAAAGGCCGTATTTATTATCCTTTATTTAGCTGTCGGAAGGTCGTGTGACGCGTCCGCTAAGACGCTAAGGTAGTGTACGAACTAAAGAAAAATATCAGGAATCTTTCAAGTGGATGCAGAGGGCTGGAATCGTTCTCACAAATATTTACAAGTTAGAAAGAGAAATATTAGGGCATTGATTCAGATTTGTTTTTGTTAATATTCCAACAGTTTTCACTTCTGCCGGCACTCCCGGAGTGCAACCCGTTGTTTTTTTACAAACCAACTCATTAATCTTCAAGAAATACTTTCTTTATCAATGTGAATGAAGACTAGAATATTATAAGTGTGTGACTTATAATATTCTAGTCTTCATTCACATCCATCTCGTAGCTTCCTTGACTTATATTCCAACTTTGCTTATTATAAGTTATCCAAGGTTGCCTACAAACACAGCTAACCAAGTGGAAAATATTATTTTCCGTGTCGGGGTGGTATGAATAAGGAAACTTCAGATATCTTCAATTTATGTACGAAAGTTATTACATAAACACAAGACAGTGACTTTTCCTCGACTGTTTACATGTCAAAGGAAAACTTCACTCGTTGAATAATGTTCTAAGAAGTTTGAGATAATTTGTTACGGTCGATTGGCCTACAAAAAAAAACACGGGTTATTTTATTCTTCCCGATTGATATGATGTGGAACTTATCTTATACTGCATTTGTCTAACATTACATACACAGAATATTTGTGTTTCCTTATTATGGAATTAGCTTCCAGGCAAAAATAAAATACATGATCACGCGACTCGTGTAAGTAGGAACGAATTTTGATATATTGTACTAGCTTTTATTTTATTTATTTAAACTTTATGTACAATAGTGGTACATGGGCGGGCTTAATGCAACAAGGCAAGCTCTACCAGTCAACCTTTGCCCGCGACTTCGTACGTGCTGATTCCGTTTTTTCCCGTAGGAATTTCGCGAAATCCCACGGGTATCCACCTCTTAGTGCTCCCTACACTACCCAATCAACCTACCTACATGCCAAATTTCAGCTTTCTTCTTTCTTCCAGAAGTTTCGGCTGTACGTTGTCTATCAGTCACTCAGTCAGTCAGTCAGTAACGGCAGATTGTATCTACGTTGATACAAGCATTACCACCAGCTGTGTTGAGAACCTTTGTAACTGTGGTCAGACATTTTTTTGTGTATCACTTCAGGGCAAAGGTCTCCATTCCGTCTTTCAATTTTTCAGGAAGGACACTATAATTCCATGGTTATCCCAGCGTATTGGAAGAAGTTTAATTACCTTTGGGATGTAAAATATGTGTCTTTAACACTTCACTTTACGGACTAAGTCTTTCGTTTCTTTCTCCAAATATCATTGATGTTGAGCGATGAAAGAAAGAAAGACAGAAAAGAAAGAATAATATTTATTTAGCACTTACATATATATAAAAAAAAGAAATGTAGGTATGCTAAGAACCAAGTGTGTATCTCACGGCTGCACTAAAAAGGTCCATTTCAGCGATATGTCAGACAGACCGATGCTGTCTGACGCTGGTTCACCCTTCTAAAGATATACACATTCGTTTTGTCCATCCTGAATATTTGTACTAACAGCCAATCCCTTTCCAGGACATAATAGAGTTAGAAAAATGTTTCTGGACGCTCCGCAACGCTGCCCCCACCGGCCAACTAGACGCAGAGAGCCTATCACCGCTCCTGTCACCGCCGTTACCGGCTGCCGCGGTCGCTGGGGCCTTCATGGCCTTTGATGAGAACAGGGACGGCCATGTGGACTTCAAGGAGCTGTGCTGTGGGCTCAGTGCTGCTTGCAGGGGACCTAGGACCGAGAGGCTGAAGTGTGAGTAGACTTTTGATGCTGTTTGAGGGTACTTGTGCCTTTGTTGAGGACATGTAGACTTCAAGGAGCGTGTGAGCGTGGAATTTGATGGTGTTTTCACGCAAAAGCGTCTTGGATCCATACAATTTGAATGGATTTTGGAACCTCGTCAGGAACACTGTTCATTGCTTGATTAAATTTGCACCGACTACGTTAATTCTGCTAATATTAACTTAATAAGCCGTAGCCACATAGTAGGCTACAAGAAGGTTCATGTTCAGTATAAGTATTTTAGGATTCCGAACGTCAGGATGAACAAACGGAATCCTTATAGAATTACTCGTGCGTCTGTCTGGTTGTGTGTGTGTGCTTATATTATTGATTTTCGCTAGGAATTTCCAGCGTTAACTTGATGTTTGCGACGAACGTACCTATTTATTTGGCAATTATTTGAACATTTGGAACCTTTGAATTTAATTGTTCCATTGTGTTCTCTCGTAACTTTGAAGTGCGGTCAATTTGCTCGCTCCTTCCCGCTATTGTTGATTGCAGACATCGTGATTTGTGACATACCTAATCAGTAGGTAATAGACTTAAGCGTCAAAATTTCTTTCGCTTTTGTTAAAAATATTGATCATCCAGTATATTATCGCTGAAACCCTTTTATTTTTAAGACCTAGTGATTATGGCTTTGTTCTTAACCCAAAACTACTTTTGGGTTAAGAACAGAACAGAACTTTTCGAAAATCCAAGCACGAAACATCTACATGTTTCGTGCTTGGATTTTCGAAAAGTTATTTTGAATTCAGAGCCTGTAAATGTCTGGTCTCATATTAAAGGACGACTTCTGCATAATAAAACAGTAATAGTTCGTAGAATACGTTTACTTATGACCTTCTACTTTGTCGTTGTTACATTTTTGTGCCAAAAACAAAAGTACAAATCTGTCCTATATAAATTAACTATAGTAGGTGCCAGATAATCGTGGAATATCGGTCATTGACCCACCTACATTTATTGACATTGTTAATTTGAAAAACGGAATTAATGACACAAAACTGTCCCGAATCATCATCTCTCGTGATCCTTAACATGGTCTAATAATGAAAAACGATTCATATTTAATTGTTCAGGTACCTATGAGCAGTTATTAGGGAAAGGTCAATATACTTTATTCCACATTTATCTGGCGCCTACTATATATAGAATACTAGCGGACGTCACGCGGTTTCACCCGCGTAGTTCCCGTTCCCGTAGGAATACGGGGATAAAATATAGCCTATGTTACTCGCTGATAATGTAGCTTTCCACTGTTGAAAGAATTTTTAAAATCGGCACAGTAGTTTTTGAGTTTATTCATTACAAACATACACACAAACAAAAATAAAAAAAAATCTTCTTTATAATATTAGTGTAGATAATTTACTTTAATTTTTAGGGTTCAGAAAGTCCGTATGGAAACACGAAACCCTTATATGAACACCCGTGTGTCTGTCCATTTGTCGCAGCCAATTTTCACCGATTTTCTCAACTAACCGATTCAGTTGATATTTTGTACAAAAGTGTACTTCTGTGACCCAAACATGGAGTAATATTCGTTTTGTTCTAATTAAAATATGGGAATGCTTGCTGAAATAGGCCAATATCGTTCCAATCCATTATCATAATCATTCACAGCCCGACTTCGCCCACGGGCAGAGGCCTTTCGTTGTTACAGTATCAAGCAGGTTTAGTAATTGGCATGCATACTAAGGTCCCCAAATGAATGTGTGGAGTATCGAGAATGGATAAAGTGAGGAATGAGTTCATTAGAAGTAGCTTAAAAGTGGCGCTGGTAACGGAAAAGTTAAAAGGGAACCGCTTATCTTGGTATGGTCATGTGAAGAGGAGGGATGAAATGCACGTAACTAAAAGAGTTATGAATATAAATGTGGATGGATGGATAGGGAGAGGGAGGCCAAAGAAAAGATGGATGGATTGTATTAGGAGTGATTTGAAAGAAAAGGGAGTTAGTGATAGCGTGACGGTTGACAGGACAGAATGGAAGAAAAAAACGTGTTGCGCCGACCACAAGTAACATGGGATAAGGCCAGGAAGATGATGATGACTAAGGTCCCCAAAACCTGCATTCAAATGTTGACGTTTCAACTTTTTTTTTTCCTTTCTTTAAGTTTTCAATTCCTCCATCAAGCACTAAACGTTTCCAAACGCGTTTTATAATGCGCACAGCAGGGAACTCTCTGCCTGCGTCTGTGTTTCCGAACGCATACAACCCTAATCTCTTCAAAATTAGAGTGAACAGGCTTCTGGGCAAGCTCGCTCCATTGTCGACTTTGTCTCATCTATGACCTAGACTAGAGTCAAGAGCAAACCTAAAAAAAATCAAGCCCTTCAGGTCGTCATTCCCATACAGAACTCCTTTAATGTTTAACTTTTTAAAGTAGGCGTGTTAACGAACCTTTTGCCCAAAAGTAAGCGAATACCATAATATAGGTAAGAAACCTGTTTGTTCGTGTGTTCTTGTGGCTCCTTCCTTATCTCGCGGTATCAAAGTTTGCGAGCGCTCGCGCCGGTAACGTCTGAGTAAATAAAACAAAAAATGTATTATGTATGTATGAAATAATACATTGTATAAAATGAATTACTAATTTGGAATCGGAGAACCAGAGAACGGGCGTGGTCGCTGAAGACGGCATAGGAAACGCTGCGCAGGGGGGCTACTCTACCTGAAGTACGTAGTTTCGGGCGTATTCTACTCCGTATCACCTACGGACTCGATTAGTTTCGAACCCGAACTAAAAATGAATGACAACACGATTTGACAGTTACTGTCAAATCGTGTTGTCATTAATTCTTAGTAGTTAGGTGATACGGAGTAGAATACGCCCGCAACTAAGCCCGAAACTACGGACTTCGGGCTTAGAGAGTAGCCCCCCTGGCGTGACGACTAAGGCGTTCACGACGGATTGGCCAGAAAAGTCTAAACAATCTCACAAACGAAACAAAATGCG